>CM073770.1:23840913-24176373 GCA_037158775.1 Hetaerina titia | reverse complement strand
GAAACGTCAACTAGATAGACAACAGAGAGTTTCCTTTCACTGTTTCTGTGTATAAATGTTTTAAAGTTTATACATTCGTGTCGTCGCTGAAGAGCGTTCTTTTTTGAATAAATATATAAAAACACATAAATATGTATATATATATTCTATATATTTATAGTCAGTCCTAACTAATCTTCCGAGGAAGACAGCATAATTCCGTCGAAATTATCAAGAAATAACGCGTGAGTGTTCCTTTTATGTGTTGCTGTCTGTTATATATATATATATATATATATATATATATATATATATATATATATATATATATATATATATATATATATATATATATGTAGGTTTTATATATAAACTTGGACAGGAACAAACAATATAAGAACACATAAAAGAACACTCACACGTTATTTCTTAATAATTTCGACGGAATTTAGCTCGTCTTCCTTAGAAGAAAGAGTAGCACTGAGGAAGACGGAGCTAAATTCCGTCGAAATTATTTTCTGTAGAGAATTTGTGTACACACGTGCAATTGAAAGATGCATCCAGCAGCGACAAGGCACCGTGCACGTTTAAACATTTAAAAATTTGTCATGAATTGAAAGACACTTACATACATAGTTTCAACGGTCAAGCCGCCTTCGTCAAACTTCGTTTTTAGGGTGACAATGAGGGGAAGTCGGTCTCGGATAGAGAGGGTTGCATGGGAAGGGTTGAGGAGGTGTCTTGTCTATTGATTAATTAGTGTGCTTGATTTAGACGGCGTGTTTCAACTGCCATTTGCAGCCAAATACGTATTAACTCCTGATTCTCACATGGTCCCTATCTTTTGATTTGGGGACGACATCTATTACCGTTACGGTAAAATAATTATCGATGGATTGACTGTGGGAAGCGGTGTGTTTACGAAATGGGGTAATTGAATGGTGCAGAAATTTAGCGGAGTAACGGTCTAGCTCATCCACACACAATTTTAGTTTTCGTCTTGTTGATGTTCATATTATATTCCCCCATTATTTGATCCATAGCACTTAGAGTTCCTTGCAAGTCCTCTCACGTTTCCGCCACTACTTCCATGTCATCTGCAAACCGCAGAATGTTGATTTATTCTCCATTTACCTTAACTCCTTTGATACCCGATTCTTGTGTTTCTTTTATTGCCTCTTCTGGGTGTACGTTGAATATTGCTGGCGAGATTTTGCATCCTTGTCTTACTCCTTTGTTTATTTTGGCTTCTATTTTTCTTCTACTTTTCGTTTGCACTGTTTTAATCTGATTCTTGTAGAAGTTATGGATAATTCTTCTGTCATTTTAGTCAAATTCAAGTACCTCTAGTATATTGAACATCATTGTTCCAATCGACGTTGTCGAAGGCCTTCTCCAAGTCCAGGAATGCCACATATAATGGCTTATTTACGTGTCTCATTTTTTCAGCCAGAAGGTTCAAGCTGAGGAAAGCCTCTCTTGCCCCTCGGTTTTTCCCGAATCCAAATTGGTTTTCAGAGAGGTTTTCTTGTACCCTTCCTTCTATTCTTCGGCTAATAACATTATTAAGGATTTTTGACGCATGAGTCACCAGGCTCATTATTCTGTGTTCTTCGCATTTTTCTGTTTTCGGTTTCTTCGGTATTGCAATCATTATACTTTTCTAGAAGTCTTCTGGTATTTTTCCGCTGTCGTAGCTATCTTTGATTATTCCATAGAGGGCATCCTTCACTTTAACCCCGAATTCCTTGATTATTTCTCCGTTTATGTTGTCAACTCCTGGTGCCGTGTTCTTTCTCAGTTTTGCCACGGCTCTCACGAATTCGCTTCTTAATATCTATGGACACCGATCGTCTATACCAATCATGCTTTCATCTTTAATTTAAGCCATCTCCTAGTAGTTTGGGAGTTTGATAGAGTACTTTAATGTGGTGATTCCATCTATTCCCAATGTCTTCATCATCTAGTAGTATTTTTCCACTAGTGGTTTGGATGTTTTGCGATTTTGTGTTCCTCGATATGGCGCGAAAATTGGGAAATTTGCGATCGATAGGAGGGAAGAATAATTACCCTGGGCGAAGGTAATGACTGTTTGGGAGATATTTTCATTGGCTCTTTCCATCTTGTGGGATTGAATGGCACCCGTTTAACGTTAACTCCCCATACACCATGAGTCACTCCTACGATTATTATTAGGTAATCTACCGGTTAAGGTAGGTTTTTGGATGGACACAACTATCAAATAAATATTTTGTAACTCCAAACAAAACCCAATCCAGCAACCTAATCTACATCAGGTCCCTCTTCATCTCTGTGGACTTCTTTCCTCCCTTCATCCCATCCAACATCCCTATCCTGTTCCTACCCTTTCCTCGCTTGCCCAACATTCTCCCCTCTATTACCTTCTTCAACATTCCACTACCGCTCAATACGCCTTTCATCCATTTTTCTTGCCTCCATAGGATTTCTCTCAACAAACCCCTCTCCTCACCCACCATCTCCAGTACTTCCTCATTTGTTTTCCTTTCGGTCCATTTCACCTTCTCCATCCTTCTCCACACCCACATTTCAAAAGCCTCCAATCTACGTCTATTCTCCTGCTTCAGTGACCACGTTTCCGCACCATACATAGCTACGCTCCATATCAGAGTTTTTACGAGTCTTGTCTTAACATCTCTACTCAACGTCCCCGTAATCAACTCCCTCCTCCTTGAGAAAGCCTCCTTGCCTAGCGCAATTCTTCTCCTTACGTCCCTACTACTTTGACCGTATTGGTCCAAAACACTTCCGAGATATGTAAACTGTTCTACCTGCTCTACTTTTTCCCCGCCTATTTTAATATTTAGCTTAGCCTTTTTCTTTCTGGAAAATCGCATAACCTTTGTTTTATTAATATTGATTCTCATCCCATATTTATCGCACTGAACCTCCAATTCACTCAGCAATGCTTGCAACCCCTTGGCTGACTGAGCAACTAATGCTTGGTCATCAGCAAACCTAACCGATTTTACGAATTCCCCTCCGACTTTCATTCCTACCTCCAGTTCTTCCCATGCCTCTTTAATCATTTCCTCTACATATACGTTGAACAGTACCGGTAACAATGGGCAACCCTGCCTTACACCTCTTCCTAACACTGCCCATCCGGACTCCCCGTTCCCCACTCGCACCTGAGCAGTCTGAGACATGTACAGGTTGCGGATCAGTCTCCTGTCCCTCCAATCCATTCCTATTTTCTGCAATACACGCATTAATTTTTCCCAATTCACTCTATCAAACGCTTTTTCGAAATCTACAAAACAGGCAAAAACGTCCTGATTGTATTCTATATTCCTCTCGACTAGTGATCTCATTACTGCAATGGCATCACGCGTACCTCTTCCTTTCCTAAACCCAAACTGATCATCCCCTAAGTAATCATTTGCCTTACTCTCTATCCTTTTGTTGATGATCCTGAGAATAACTTTAGCTGCGTGGGATATCAAACTTATTGTTCTGTAATCCTCACATGACGTAGACTTTGCCTTTTTTGGAATAGGTACTAACACCGATCTCACAAAATCTTCCGGCCAGATTCCTTCCTCATAGATACTACGAATCAGTCCATATATGGCCTTCTTTCCACCTTTTCCTAACCATTTCAACATTTCTACAGGAATGTTGTCCACCGCCACGGCCTTATTTGCTTTCATCTCCTTTAGTGCCCTTTCTATTTCATCGTCGAGTATGCCTGGACCTAAGCTATCTTCTTCTACGTCATGTTCCTTTTCTATGTCTAACCTTGTCGGCCTAAGTTCTTTACCATACAGTGTTTCTATATACTCCTTCCATCTCTCCGATGACCCCTAGAGCTGTGCTGGCGGGAGTAATAATAATTACTCCTGGAAGGGTCACCCATGATAGGTCGAAGGTTAGGAGCCAGACGAAAGGTAGTCCACGCAGCGTCTGTTCCTCAGTGAGGCGGCTGCAATGGCGTCTGACCCCAGTGGGGCGGCCATTAAGTGATGGTGTCACGTTAAAAACACTATTAAGGAAGGCAACGGGAAACCACCTCAATTATCATTCCCAAGAAAATATGATGGACGCAAAACTCCTACGATACATATGAAATTTTCGAGACGAAACATGGCGTGTCCCGGTCGGGTAAAAAACAAGCATTGTGATTTTCTACATGGGCACTGCTTCTCCTGATCATTGGACATAGATGATCACCCGCCCGCATGTTCGAACGGTGTTCTTTGGCATCATCAGCATTTCCGAGAGTCTCGTTACCGTATTTCTGGACTAAGGTTTCACTTTCATCACATACCGTTTCACAATTCTTATCTGGGATTTTTTATGCAATGTGTAAATTGAAAATTATGTAAATGTGATGATTCATCGATTTCATAATAATCTTTGATTTCACGTCATTTCGGTGTGTGTGTGTGATGAAAATGAACCCTCAAAAATATGAAAAATGGTAATTTTTATACTTATAAAAACATGACCCTTCCTATTTCGACCGTCCTAGTGTAAACATATTTATGTTCGCCATTTCGTACTATTGGATGAAAGTTTTTCATTGATCGTTCATGCTTACACAATTCTTTTGACTTAAACATAATCGTATGTTGATTTCACTATAAAAAGTAAATCACTCTCTAATAAAAGTTACGATGAGGAAGCTCCTGATTACATAATTAGATAATTAACTTTTCAGCTAAATGAAATAAAACACTTGGAGTTGAATATGTATTTAGTTTATCGTCATGCGTTATTGACACAAATTTATATTTTGATGCGTTGACGTGACGGATATTATGAGTTAATATCGAGGAAAATTTAACCTTAGCATTAAGAAAATTATACCGCGAAAGTATTGTTTCCATTCAAATTACTCACCTTAACCTAAAATGGAAACAACAAATTACCCTAGAGTGGATTCAGGTGTTACAATGATTTAACATGCATTTATTTCAAACGAAGTTGAAGCGACAGCCAAGAGAGAAGAGGTCAAATAAGTACATTTTTGATATCCAGATACCTGGATAGATTTTAACTGATTTTAAACAATCGCACAATTAAATTAATTAAGTTAACAATTAACATAAATATTTATAACTATTAATAATAATGCGTAATTGGTAGCGCATCCGCCCGGCAAGTGATGTGTCCGGTGTTCAAATCCCGATTAAGGAAATATTTTTACATTTGTGATCTGCTCAAAATCCGCATTCCCCACATGTCCGGTGTTCGCCTTTTATGTATTTCCCTATCCCCTTTCCTTATTCCTATTTCTTTGTTTGAATGAATATAACCATTTATGATTTTACATAAAAAGGTCAAAATTCCTACTATTGAATGTGAATTAAGAAATAAGAATCTGGATTGGCGATTTTAACAATCTTTCCAAATTTCCTGCCAATGAAACTGTGAACAATATTGTTGAATCAAAAGGAGATAACCTAAATCATTTGAAATGCATTCATAGAAAAAATACAGAAATGTTTTCATGACTCGTCGAATTTTACCCTATGGTGTAGCTGATTCCATGTACAGGTGTAGTAAAATTTATCCATTAGATGCAGCATTCCATTAGGAGTAATATAATAAAACCAGCATTTTATATGGAATTATATTCTCAAATAAAGTGGCTTTTGTTCGTAGCATCGAATTTTATATGAAGGATATTGGTGACAGGATTTCATGTTTTAATAAAATTGTATGTTTAATCCCATAATTTTGTAATCAACGAGTACCAATATAATGTATTACAATGTTACCGATATATCCCAAATGCGAAGATTGATAATCAAAATATGTTGAAATAAGTGCAATTGTTTTTGGAATAAGAACCATTTGATAAATGCCGTTCGACGGACTCTGTAAGTAAGGGAAACGAGTCGGAGTCATGAATCATCCCTTCGCCCATCTAATTCTAGGCGCTCATTAAAATTGGAAACTTAATAGTATTCGGTTAAGACGTTTTGGGAATTTTTCGCAAGAACACATGGTATCACTCCTGAAACAACAAGTATCGGCAATTTCTAGCTTTCAGTTGCTCTAATATGAGCAACCACCAGATTCTTCGTCATTTGTCAACAGATTACCGCATCTATATAAAGAGTTTTAATTTTCACACTGATGTCTTCAAGCGGCATATTTAATGGCGGAGAAATAATTGCAATTGTTGTTTAATGCGATAAAAGGCTTATTATCTTGTTATCTTTCATAAAATTTGTCCATATAACTTTTTGCAAAAAAACGAAAGTTTTAATATTCCCCATTTAAATAATTTACTGAAGTAATCATCAATTGATAAGGGAATATGAAATAATGCTCCAAAGTAAATATATTTTAACATGTTTCATGATTAAATTTCAACTCACTAATGTCGGGGTGGGAAATATTTCGGTAATATTCTATCCGAAAAAACTATAAGATAAATGTATTGAGCCGCCCGAATGAGACATCAAGTATTAAAAGGTAAAAGATTCGTACCCTTTCTTTTGTGCCTTTTTTTATGTATCCGCGGGTAATTACTATTTCAGGATACAACGCAGATTGGACGGCTGGGACCGAAACACACACGGTGGGAAGCGAAAAATTTTGCACGGGCGCTTTTACACACGAATTTCAGCAAAATAAAAGAATCGCCGTGCGCGCGCTGGCGTCACTATGAGTATCGCAACAGAAGCAATCGCAAACGGAAAACAATGGAAAAAAATACGACGGAAATAATAATAATACCTACCAACTACGTCGGCAACTTGAAAAGTTGAGAGGAAAAAAAATAATATGAATAAAGCGCGCCAAGTTATTATTTTGTTCGGTGCTCTCTGATGAAAAATGAACGGAAATACTGTGGGATCCCCCACACGCCATCGTTTTCAATCTCCAGGAAAAAAATGAGACAAAAAACGGATCCTCAGGACTCACGTGCTCTCCGACAAGCGTAAAAAAAACACACACACAAAATATGGTCAGTTTCATCAAAAACCATAAAAACTCTGAGAGTATGCATGCGTGGGGCAGAGAGACGAAAAAAAAGGAAGAGTGACAGAGCTGCCATCTGCAAACACACGCACACAAACATACACTCTAATGCACACGAGCTCACCGATCGGAAACCGAAAGAAAGTAAGAGAAAAAACGCGAACGTGGAAATGCGAGGGAACAAAAAAAATCGCAGTAGTGCACAGCAATGCGAGGGAGCACAGAGGAAATGAGGGGAGGAAAATAGGGAGAGGAGGGATGAGAAGGAGGGAGAGAGAGAGAGAGAGGAGGGGGAGAGGGGAGTGGGGAGTGGGAGGATGAAAAAGGGAGAGAGAAATGGAGAGAGAGAAAAAAAAGTCGAATCGAAAAATGTGGAAAAAGCCTCTCCGCTGCGGTGCGGTTTCCCCATCTATAACTCAAACGGGGGTACAATCGTCCGGTCATCGACTATGCATATTGTTTTTCGTCGTCTGCACAGAGAGGGAGAGACGGGGAGAGGAAGGGAGAGGGGGAGCAGCAGGCGTGCCGCGGGAGGCGCGCGGGCCGCAGAGTGTGGCGGCTCACAAAAGCGCTCGATAACGCAGCGCCGACCGCCACCACTCTCACGGCCACCCTCCCTCTCCGTCCCCACCCCATCCCTCCCCCGTGAAGCGCATCGCACACAGTCACTCAATTATGCACACCCCCAATCCCTCGCACCCCCCACCCCCTCTCCCCCACCCACTCCCGGGCCCGCTCACGTCACTTATCTCTGCCGGGCGCATCTATCCCTCGCTCTCCGGCGGCGGCCGGGGGGGCTGAAAGGGTGATCGGGTATTATATTGGCCGGCAGCGATATGCTCTGGACTCGTTGCGGGGAATTATCGGGGTTGGGGGTGGCGAGCGGCGCGGGGGCGGGGGTGAGGTGGGAGGCTTGGGGGTGGGGAAAGGGGTGGTCGTCGCCGCCGTCATCATGATCGCACACACGCACGCACACGGGGAAACATGCGCGATGGCAGAATGTTATGGAGATTGCAGAGATACGGTGGGGAGAGGGGGGGAGGTCGGAGATAGGTATCGCTGTTGGGCTGCTTCCCCCCCCCGGGTCGTGTGGAGCGGGGTTCCGTCCGACCGCCACCCCTTCCCCTCCGCTCACCCTCCCATCTCCTCCCTGCTCCCCCACACCCACCCCCTCCCCGACCCCCTCTCCATTTATTCCCTCCGCATCCATCCCAGGAGCTTTTCCATTTTATCACACGGCGTTTTTTTTTTGAAAAAAAGGGGGCGTTTTTTCGGCAAACCATCTGTGTCGGATGCGGAAGGGAACCGTCCTTTCCATCGGGGCGCGCGTCACAAAACCCGCCCCACCCCTGTCCACACCCCTTTCCTCTCTCTCCCCGCCCCTTCCCACCTGCTCCTCTCAACTCTCTCCATCCCTTCGCACCATTCAACCCTTCGTCCGAATTTTGCTTATTTACACTCTGCCCGGGCGATAATGCCCCTCCCCCTCTCTCTATTTTTTACAGTGCATCCTAGTGAGCTTTTTTTTCTCCTCGTTTCATTATATTCATATTTCAATAAGTCAAAGGGCTCGGTCGTAACTTCGTGGAAATTGGTAAAACAAAATTGGTAAAATAATCTTGTGCACTTCATTTTCACTCAATAGTTTTGCCGTCACAGCGCGGATTTCAACGTACAAATGTTAGTACAGCTCTACATGAGGTTGATCTGATTGAAATTTACCCTGTAACACTAAAGGTATTTAGTGAAAATGAGGAGTGTTTGAAAAGTTTAGAAAAAATCTAATGCATATCTGATCCGTTATCAATGATTTAACCCGCTAGCCTCAGTGCAATTTTGTAGCTCTAGAATAATTTTAGCTCATGAGTATTAAGGCCAAAAAACATCAAATGCCATCGCTCTACTTCTTATTTCAGTGTAATATCACCTTCAGTGACCCCGATGCTCGCTTCATATCGTTGCTGTCTCGCTCATCGTGATCTGAAACATTTCCTCACATCGTCATCGGCGACTCGGCAGGCGGTAATCGGAAAAGGAAGCATGTCGAGGGACGAGCGGGGAGGATAGGAGAATGAAGAATACTTAGGTTTGCTGGACGGAACTAATTGCTTTACAAGCAAACTTTAAGGGGTTTACAATGCGGGATCGCGTAGGCTATCTTCATAAGTTCAAGTGCTTCATGCTGGAGTGCATCGTCAAACAGGAGAACCTTCCTCTTCATAGTAGACATGAGTAAATATCTCAAATTTCCCACCATTCTATACTCTTACTACGATACACCATCGTCACTGGAATTTGCGGTAGTTTATGCCATTCTCCTTGCTCTGATTGGGTGCATATACTTTTTAATTGCATGGTTTCCGGTTCAAATATTCTTCGATCTCTCCAGAAAAGTGTCTTCCTCAGGAGTCATTTCTACTTTTTCTAAATGGAACCTGTACAGTTTCATTTACTGGATAGGAAACTGCAGAGAAAAGTTTAGTTTTTATGAAAAAATCGACTTAAGGTATTTTAAATGAAATTAATGTACCTATTTTTGGATCCCTGCCCGTGCATCGATTTGCGAAAGGGTTTCCTTGGGAACAATAATTTGAAAAATATTCACTTGAAGAATAAAAATATTTGTATTTATGATCTTTCCAAGTTTTTGATCCCATTTATGTTTCCTATTTATGATCTTTCTTATGATCTGTACCAGTTAGATTTTTGCCAAAACCCACGTTCTCGAAATACTGTTTCCGCTTTTTTTTAAACATGCGCCAGTGGAGTCAACACTTAAAAAATATGGACCAGGACTAAGAAAAGAGAACTATTGTTCTTTTTGACAATGTTCTATAAAGATTTTAGCAGTGGAAGATATTTTGGAATTATTTGTAATAAAACTGATACCAATTTTCGCGAAGCTCCATTACATTACTCTCGTTAACATATGAAGAATTGAGTTACGAACGTGAAACGTACACCATTGCATGGATAAGGAATGAAAATTTCTAATCTGCTCAAAATTTATCTTATTTACAAATATAAAAACATCAAACGCGGTTCACGTACGAATGCTTAGTGTTTCTTTTGGACATTTCAGTGGCTACCCTATCGCGGTCTTCGGTTCACTCTATATAATGTTGCAAATGCCGAATCCATTCCAGTCCGGAAGAAGAAAATAGATTTATAGGACTGTTTAAGTATTTAAGAATAAAATATGAGAGGAACTGTTTTCGCGGCTCTTCTTCCACGCCGCCTTGCCTAGACACGAAGAGACCCAATGAATACACTTAAATGATGCAGATGTCATGAATTACTTAATGTTATCCTTAGATTTGATTACCATGGAGAAAATCGTGGAGGAAGGTAATGCGTTGGCCACATTTGGATTTTATTCCAACTATTTTTGTTGCTCTACGGTTTTTGGAATCCCTCGGACCCTCTACTTGGGAAAGGTCCAACGATGTCGAGCCCTTAGCACTGTGAAAATCACCGATGGGGTTACTCGCGTCATCCCCGAGGAGTTAGCTCCTTCCCTCGGGCACACAACCCCCTCCCTCCCCCCATCCCCCTTCTCCTCTCCACACTGAAATCTTCGGGTTTCTCCAGAGGCCCACCTTGGGGCGACGTCGGCGGTCGACTGCACTCTCCCCACCACACCCTCGGGCCTCAAGGAGGGGGTGGAAATACTTGAATCATTTTTCACTTCCCGGCATTTATTCATTTGCAGCCGATATCCGATTGCTCGAATCCGGTCGGATAGATTATGCAAATCTCATTTTCTCCTTTCCATTCATTCCTCTTCTTTTCTCTCGAGTGCATCCCCTCTAAATTTTGCACTTATGTTTCCATTGTGCCGACAATTACCGTTTATCACATTGCGCTAATTAGCTTATCTTACTGCCCACACTCGATTCGCTGTAATATTGTATTGCATGCATCCCGTGAAAAAAACGTAGAAATATCGTGGAGGAAATGCGCTTTAAATATACGGCGAAATTTCAAAGATGGGATGCGTACAGCAATGAAAACACTCAATTTGGAATTTTGGACTACCAACTGATGTATTACATCCGGAACTTCGATTCGAATCCAAAATTCTAACCTTTACTTCTGATAAAACGGATGCTTAGAATTTGACTATGACTCAAATGCCCCGTATGGCTGTGCTGGCCGGAGCAATGATAATTGCTCCTGGTAGGTTTACTCATGCCAGATAGGTCGACGGTTAGGAGACAGACAGAAGGTAGTTCACGAAGTGTTTGTTCCTCGTATATATCGATGGTGAGATAGAAAGGGCATTGAGGGAATTGAAATCAAATAAGGCTTTGGGGATAGACAATATTCTTGCGGAACTACCTAAAGGCTTAGGGAAATATGGCAGAAAGGATTTTTATGGAATAATTTTTAGTATTTATGAGAGAAAATTCGGCCGGAAGGCTTTGACAAGTTCGGTATTAGTTCCTATTCAAAAGAAGGCTACATCAAGTGACCACTACAGAACAGTAATGAAGCCCTACAAGTAAGTCTTTCGAGATTTACTTCGTGTTGGGCCATATTCCTGGGGCAAGTTTCGCTGACGTTGTTGCTTAGGAAGAGACGTAAGGCAGGGTTGCCCATTATCACCGCTGCTGTTCAACGTGTATGTGGAGGAATTTGATTAAAGAGGCATGGGAAGAACTGGGGGTAGGAATGAAAGTCGGAGGGGAATTCGTAAAATCGGTTAGGTTTGCTGATGACCAAGATTTTGTTTGTCGGTCATCCAAGGGGTTGCAAGCATTACTGAGTGAATTGGAAATTCAGTGCGATAGATAAGGGATGAGAATCAGTATTAATAAAACAAAGGTCATGCGGTTTTTCTTTAAAAAAAAATGTTAAGTTAAACGTTAAATTAGTTGGGCAAAACATAGAGTGGCTTCAACAGTTACACATTTCGGAAATATTTTGGATCAAAATGGTCAATGTAGTAGAGACATAACGACCGTAATCGCGTTTGGCAAAGAAGATTTCACAAGGAGGAGAGAATTGATGAGAGGGACGTTGAGTAAGGATGTTTAGAAATGTCTCTTTAAAACTTTGATATGGAGCGTAGCTATGTACGGTGCGGAAACGTGGTCAATGAAGCAGGATGATAGAAGTAAGTAATAGTAGAAGTAAGATAGTAGGAAGTAGAAGTAAAAAATAAGGACTCGACGTCTCTCTTTGCCAAACATCTGCAGGACGAGAATCATCTGAGTGATTTTGTGCCAGAGTTCCTGCATA
Organism: Hetaerina titia; assembly: GCA_037158775.1. Lineage (NCBI taxonomy): Eukaryota > Metazoa > Arthropoda > Insecta > Odonata > Calopterygidae > Hetaerina > Hetaerina titia. The sequence goes on along the minus strand of CM073770.1, from coordinate 24,164,172 downwards.
TTGAGAGGAAAGGACAGAGGCTTGACGCGCTGGAGCAATCTGAAATTTTGAAATGTGTTCAAAATAAGGTTAATATTGTTAACGAAATCTTGTACCCTTCCCACTCCCCCCTTCTAGACCTTCCTTCCTTGCACACCTAATGATTCTTCACCTACCTTACCTCCCCTACCGGCTCTTAATACAGCGTTTTTACTTATACTCGGGATTTCCCCTCTCCCTCCTGACCCACGCGTCCCCTACACTACCACCCCCTTCCTTAGATTACGGAGTTCCTACTCCTTTCCTTTCTTCTAGTCCCTATGCTCTCAGCCCCCTTAACCACCTCTGGGCCAAACCCCCCCACCCCCTGGGGTTTCCCCTCTTTCACCCCCTAACCCTCTCCTCAGACCAGGGAGTTGTCTCTCTCTTCTCGCCTTTCCCCCCTCCCCGATCTCTCCCCCTCTTTCCCCCCCCCAATTTTCTGTGACTATATATTCTCTGTCTTCTTTGCAAAAAGTACCTGATGATGACGTGCCACGTCGAAACCTGGGTCGTCCGTCTAATAAATCTATGTGGAATTATAAAGTTTCTCTTTTTATTATGTTAAGTCGATTCCATGAAGTCACGCCCGAGACAACGAATTATGATAGAAGTAATTTGGAGGCTTTTGATATTTGGGTGTGGAGAAGAATGGAGAAGGTTAAGTGGACGGAAAGGAACACAAACGAGGAAATGTTAGGCAGGGTGGGGGAGGAGAGGAAACATTTGGGAGAAATCAAAAGGAGGCAGGAAAGATGGCTGTAGAGCGTATTGATTGGTAGTGTGATATTGAAGACTGTAAAAGAGGGGAAAATGTTAGGCAAAAGGAGAAAATGGCAGGGATAGGATAGGGATGTTGAGCAGAATAAAGATAGGAATGAGGTATACATCTACATCTAGTTAATACCCCGTAAGCCGCCGCAAGGGCGTGTGGCGGGGGTGTTAGGGCACCACCCGTAATTTTGAAAAAAAAGAAATAAAACGCATACAAAAGTCACAAATGTATACAGTCCACAAACTTAACATGGTATATATTCATGCAAGAACCCTTACACCGCACACAAATGCAAACACACAAACTACCAACTAACATACACATGCACCTGCACATACACCTAATAACTTTGCAATGTTTAATTTTGGTCCGATTTGTTAATTAAATGTTTTTAATATTTCTAAAGTGTCTTTGGTTTTTTACTATTATGATTTCTGATTGTTCTGGGGAAGAATGAGTATTTGAATCTATCTGTATTGGAATCTATCTCCCTTATTTTATCTTTGTAGTCTGATCTACCTAAGTAGTGTGGGACCATTATAATTTCTTTAGTGTCATCGCTAAACTCACTGGTTCTGTATCTTTCTAAAAGTTTAAGTCTCGCTTGTTCTCTTCGTATTTCAAGAGGCTCCCAGCCTAAATCCCCTAATAGACCTGTCACACTTGTATTCTTATTATAAACATATTTAACGAATCTGTCGGACTTTCTCTGGACTTTACCTAATTCTTTTTGCCAGATTTTCTCCCAAGGATCCCAAATGCTCACGGCATATTCCAAATGAGGTCTAACTAGAACAAATTAACATCCTTCTTTAACTTTCTCATTACATTTCCCCACCACCCGTTTAATGAAAACCAGTTTCTTTAAAGCGGATCCGCATATTGTCTTAATGTGTGCTCCCCATGAAAGGCGTGGTATTAGAACTACTATACTATAAGTATACGGAGATGAAGAGGGGCTTTTTTGTAGAGCAGAATGTTTGGTTGTTTCTTTAGAGGGTTAAGATATATAGGATAAATTTGCTAGTTTGTGTACATCCAGTACCTACCTTTACTCGTAGATCACCTATAATAATAATTAACCTCTGGAATAGTTTTCCGGAAAACCAGTTGTAAGGACAGATCATGAAGAATAAATGAAAAAAAAATATCGACATCTTTCTAGGTGATGGAATATTGGGAACAAATATGTTAGGAGGTGGATGTTAGGCTGGCGAGGGGAAGGGGAAGAGAGAGATGGACACGGAATGAAGGGAAGCGGTTAGTATGCGGAATGGTTTATTTTTGTGTGCGTAAGGACAGGGTGTCACGCTGTATCGTGACGTGAACAAGAGGTAGAATGAAATGTTTCAATAACCAAGGAATGGATGAGCTCTGTCCCTGTGAGCTCGTACTACGTCGCGCCCAAGTCAGTGGACACGACAAATAATTGAATCGAAGGTCCGCCTTGAATGGGCTAGAGATTTAGTCCACTGTCCCGCGGCACGGTCTTTGCAATTAAAAGCATCCGTTAGCGAACAAACCCCGGTTTAATGGCGATTTGTGTCGTCTCCCGCGTCTCAAGGAAGATTTTTTTCAGGCAGTTCAAATGTGCACTAATTTTTCTTTCCTGCTCTTTCTTTCTTGAAGTTTACTCGGGAAAAACGATTCTTTATATCTAGGGACGTGGGGTGTAGGGGGTATATCTAGGGGGTATCTTTATATCTATTGTAGGGACGTGGTAGTCAAATGAGTAGAGTGTTAGACTACTGCTGATTAGAGCGCCGGATTCGAATCCCGTGCACGCCTCTCTGGGCACCCTCAGCTCTACCTAAGCTCTGTGATTTTTTCGGGTAGTGCCAGATCTTACTGGAAAAACTTGGGCGTAACAGGGAAAGGTACCAAATCCCCCCTCTCTTCCTGGCGTGTGAATTTCACTCGCCGCTGGCCTTACTACGTACTAGGTGAGCTCTACTTTTACCTACCAATCCGGCCATGGGTGTGATTACTATTGGTTTTTATTCCTTCTGTTTGGCAATCTCCATTAACATCTAACTCTTGTTTGGACAGTCAGTGTAATGCAGCGTAAATATGACTTCATTCCATACGTGTCAATGGTAAATTCGAATGATTTATGCTTTTGTAAAATGCATTCTTGTTAATGTAATCATCTCCCTGCTCTTAACGTCTCCTTGCATATAGCATGTTTCATATTAATCTGGAATTTTCAGTTCACTCATGAAACGACTCTTCTTCAACCAAATAAATCACCAAATTTGGGTGAAGCAGAGATGGTCCGAAATCACATGGAATCGAACGAAGTCTCCTCGCCCGAAAGCCCTTCTGAATGGGCTTCCGCTGCGCAGAATAATATCAAATGTACTAGAAAATTTCTTAAGGCAGTGATTATCCCAAATGAGGAGGGCCGTATCATCCTCCTGGTCGTAGTGACCTTCGTGGGCGGTTCAACCGGAGCTGGCTCATCGTCTGTCTGCCGCGTTGCGTCGCCACGGAGGAGGCAAGGCTGCCACTGGGAGTGGGCACCTACGCCTCCACATACTACATTCATAAAAGGCAGACGTTATTAGTAACCGTGGACGAATTCAGGCTTATTAAGGTCCTGTTTACATTGCGGTTATCTTTTTGTTCAATTTGCAATTGTCCCGGATAATAAATTCCAGTTACCAGGGCTCGTTCAAGGCAAGATTCATAGTAAATGCAGAAATTCATGCTACTTTGACGAAAATTTTTAGACATGAAAATGAAGTCTTCATGAGAAAGTTGTGAGTTTTTTAACGTTTGAAGTGTTTGAAAATGTTATAGCTGTATTTAAGGTCGCAATAAATATTCGATTGGTATTTATGCTGGAAAACGATATTCTTCATGGTGTACAGTATATCAATATCTTAAATTTTTTAAGTATGTCATTTCAATTAAAATACCTTTATAATTATGCCGGTGACATCTTCTGCAAATATTATTGTGTTCTGTGAAATCAAATTATTATTATTAATTAAAATATGTGCTTACAGACATTGTCAGGTGGCACACAAGTCCCTAGAATTGTGATTGAAATTACACAGAACAATACGGATAATAGTGTTTCTTGTTTAACAAGATTACCCTAAGGATATAGGAAGGAAGGTTACCGTTATGCCATTACGGCAACGCGATTAGGGATAATATTCAAACACTGGAAGACATACATCTTTGTTTGGTTGCCGGCGATGCAAATATTTGTTCACAATTTCACAGGTCAGGACTATGTGTTTAACTCAGGTTACGAGATAGGAGATGCTTGAAGTAGAGGTCCGTTATCTTAATATTTAGACGGTTGAGAAGACAACCTTCCTCATTTCCCTCTGGTGCGCGTCGCGACCGATTGAAGACTCCGTCGGAGGTCCAAGGGAGGCGTCGGAAGCCGGAACGTGTTAGGGGGACCTCCCTGCTCGCCTGTCCTTTCTCACCTCAGCCTCGGGAGTCGTTCCCGCTCCCTGCACATGCCCTCCCCCGGTAAGCGGGGAAGGTGGGCGGGCGGGTGCGGAGTCTGGGGAGCTCCCGTTCTGCTCTTTTGCTGCCGCGGCCGTCAAAGGGAGTACGCGGCTTTTTGAAGGCATATCCACGAGGCCGTCGGTGGAACTGCGATTGTCCGCCGCGTATCCATTCTTGCTGGCTTGCCGCCGGGGAGCGAGGAGGGGTGGGCGGGTGTGTGGGTCGGGGGCGTGCTCCGGGCTGGTCCATTTTAATAATGACATTGCGCGAACGTTGCTTATCGCATATGTTCAATATTCGATGAGGCTGACACGACTGTTGCAGAGATGGGTTATCATTCGTGAAAGGCAACGTGAAGGTAAATGTCCGCATTCCCTTTGGACCGTGGATATTTTATTGCGATCCCTACCGCCGTCGCTTCGCTGCTGTGGGCATATGAATGAATGAGTCGTAACCGACTCTCTCTTCAGATCTCCTTCGTCATCCGCCGAGTCGGCCGGTACCTTGGACGAATATATTATTTCCGAATACATGACCATCGGACAAAAGAAACAACAACATGATAATGTCAATCGTAACCAAAGGGCAAATAAACAAATATCTGTGTAAGGGAAATACTCAAAAGCTGACATTTTGGTCACAATGTCTACTTCTTTACGGCCTTTCTGGCGAGGGCACTATTGCGTGCAAAAAATCATATTATAAGAATGGTTCAAAGATGTCTCCTCCGAAAGGAAATCGGAATATAATTCTTGAATGATTCCAGGTTGGGATGAATGTTTGTACTTTTAGGTCGAAATTCGAAAAATTTGCGATAGAGTATTTTCGTATCTTTAATCAATTGGTTTAACTATCTTGTCTCTACATACTCAATATCGGAAGGTACCTCGGTTGCGTCGTTTCATATTGAAATTGATATAATTCAATGGTTTTAAGATTAAAATCAAATTATTGGCGTACTTAATGTACCTAATTATCACGGATATACTAGGGTAGTTTGAAAGGTTCTCGGAATCACCGCCAGATGTCAGCGCTAGTGCAACTAGTTTCTCACATAGTATTAGGTATTCCTTTATAAACGTGAGCGTAAAGCGTCAGTACTCTGGAAAGAGATCTGTGATGCGGACGTCTCTCTGTTGTTGTTCCCGTGTAGTGTGATAGTTGTGCCCATCCAAAAACCTAGCTTAACCGGTATATTACCTAATAATATAATCAAAATCATTAAATAATAAAATGATGTTGGAAACTAGTTGGGTGAAAGAAGGGTAGGGGTAGACGTAGGGAAATGATATGGAGAATTAACAAAGAAGGGTGAAATGGGTGCGCTGTACAAGAAGATGAAAGCACGGTCAAGACGTAAGAACAAGAAAAATCATGCAAACAATCATAGATAGGTCAAGAAAATTGTTCAATCAACCAGGAAAGATTTAGGAGACAGAGAAGGAATATTTACAACGGCATTGTATGGAAAATTCTTTACACCAATTAATTATATAAATAGAATTGGAATATATAGAAAATAAGACGCATATAAGAACAAGTTAGGTGCAGGCATACCTGATGTCTAGATATTAATGGCATTAAAGAAACTTAAGCAATAGAAGACACTGGGACTAGATAAAAGTCACGATGAACTGCTAAGTTTTAGGAAAAATTGGAACAAAGAGTGTTTATGAATTAATTCGTAGCATTTGTGTGGGAAGGATTTGGCCGGAAGATTTCGTCAGATAAGTTTTAGTTCCTATTCCAGAAAAGTGAAAGGCAACAATATGTGAGGAATACGGCACAATAAGTTTGATTTTGCACGCAGCTAAATTCGCACTAAGAATGGTCAGTAAGAAGAGGAAGATGAGGGCAAATGAATACTTATTAGATGATCCTGACGCATTGATTTCAGAAAAGGGAGTGGTTCGCGTAATGTCTTAGCAGGAATGATAGCCCTAACAGGGAAGAACATTGATTTCAATCAGTATTCAATAATCTGTTTTATAAATTTCATAAAGGCGTTTGGTGGAGTGCAATGGCTAGATGTAATGAATTGTAGTATGATGGAGAAAATAGGAGTACATTGGCCGGACAGAAAACTTATCCTCAGCCTGTACATGTCTCTGACTATTCAGATGCGTGCGGCGGATGGAGAGTCCGGTTGGGCAGTTTTATCGTAGGGATAAGCCCGGGATATCCATAATCATCAGTGATTTTTAACTTTTGTGTAGGGTAAATGGTCCAAATTGCATTGGAGGAACTGTTGGGAAGAAATGTAATTCAGTGAGGAATTCCTGAAATCAGTTGTTTGCTGAAGAGCAAGTTTTAACTTAGCCAGGTAAGGGTTACATTCATTGCTGATAAAAAAAAGTGTGATTGATGTGTGAATCAAATCAATGTGAGCAAATCAAAACGTTTATTATTTTCGAAAAGGGAGAAGACTATATTTAAATATTTATATATTTAAACATTGAAATAAGAGGGCAAAAACTGGAGCAGGAGGAACAGTACACGTATAAAAATATCGTATGCTTGTATCGGAAGTGTCTTGCACCAAAAAGGCCATAATACGTTCAAGGGCCACTTGCTGAAACAGAATTATGTTGAACAAAGAAGAAGGGAATCAAATCAACCACAGTAATCAACCCGAAGGTCGGTTTGATAAGTGAGGGGAGAGATCACTTGGTACTAAGCCTAACATCGTGCGAAATTCACAATTTGGGTTGGGGAGGGGGGCAATTACTTGACGCATATGATTCCCCAGGAAGTTTTGCTACCTGAAAATCACACATCTTAGTTAAAATTGAGGGTTCCCAGGGGAGTTCCAAGGAATGAAACCCAGGTCCTTCGGTCAGTAGTCCACCGTTATACCCATCGGACTACCAAGGCCATCATTTTGGAAAGGAACATCTTTGGTGCGGTTCGAAAAAATGGTCGTTGAAGCTAGATAATGGGCATAGATTGGAGGCTTTTGAGAAAAAGGTTGTGCTGAAAGATGAAAAAGGACGGATAGGAAATCAAACGAAGAAGTACAAGACATGGTGAAGGAGGAGAGGGTATTGATGGGAAAAATTCAAAGGAGACAGAAAAGAAGGATACAGAACATTTTGATTAGCAGTGGAATGCCGATGACCGTGATAGAGGGGAGAACGCTATACAAGAGAGAAATGGGCAGGAAAATGAATGGTATTTGGACGGAATGAATTGAGATAGACCGTATGGGGGTTTGAATAACTGTTTATTGTAGTGGGGGGTGTCAGATTTTGTCTTGCTAGAAGAGGAAAAGAAACGTAAGAATGTACAATCGGTGTCCATCCAAAAACTGCTTTAAAATGGTAGTCTACTAAATACCACTTGTAAATTCTCTTTTTGGGACGTGCTCGGGTAATGTGTAATAGTTGCACTTAACATTTTCATTCTTTGAAAGTTGGCAATTTCCCCTTTGTCAAATCCCGGTGTCTCAGAGAATGTTGAAAAAAATACCTTGTTGCATCATTTTCATATTTTTATTTTGAATTCATTGCAGTAAAATAATGATTAATATTCATACATATTTACACGAGAAATTCGTACACTTCATACACAGGACTTAGATACTGACTTTCGATGCTTCGCGATTTTCTCGTGTCTTGCGGATTACAATGTTACACGGACATTTGGGTATCAAACATCTGCCACGCCATATCATGAGGGGGGGAGGGCATATTCTTTGAGCATCCTCTTCGTCTGATGCCTTCCACCCCACATCCCCATCTCCTTCTGCTTCCTCTTCCGCGCTCGAACAATGTTATATCTTTATTTCAATTTTCCTCCGAAAGTATTACATTTCATTTATATGCATCATATGTAGTCTTGGCAACATACGACGCGGGTTAAAACGGGCGAGGAGACTGGGCGGGGGGGTGGGTGGCAGGGGGCGGGTGGTGGGCCCTTTGATCTCTCCCCGGCGTGCACTCAATTGCTGCTGCTCTTCGCCTTCCAGTCGCGCTCGCGCCTCCTTGAGGCAGACGGCAAATAATCCTCCCCTTTAGTCTCTTACGGCGCCCCGAATTGTTTACGCCCATGAATAATGAATGCGCGGAAGGGTAATTGCGAAGATGGAATAAAATGCGTTAGGACTTTGACGTTAAGTTGAAAGCAGAGCATTGGGCGTAGGTAAAAGCACCGAATCGAATTTTCCCAGACTACAGACATTTTATTTAGGACTATCTATTATATATTGTGTGTATATATATACACATACACAATGCCTATATATAGACAGGTATATATACATTCATTTGTCTTACACTTTGTGCCGTCCAAAGGTATTACTCTAACGAATGCTTCCACATCATATATTAACATACAGGTTCAAACACGAAATATATATATATATATATATATATATATATATACACACACACACAAGAGATATAATAGATGGTCCTAAATTTAGTCCTTAAAAATAGTCCTAAATGGCGGGATTTCGTGTTTGAATGTGTATATGGCAAATGTGGCTTGTCTTTTTCTTCTGGTTATGAGTACCACGAAACACACTGTTACTATCCATTATGATGTTGTATGAATGCTAACCTACTGACTTTTCCTCTTGTGTGTTCTCATTTCCATTGCCTATTAAATTAAAAACGATGGAAATGGCATTTATATGGCTGTGCAAAGCCTATCAACATCCGGGTCTTAATGTCGTTCACTAATTATAGAGGGTTGAAGTGTTTTCCAAGGTTATTCCGGTCTCCCACCGGGTCCACGTTCGTAGAGTTGCCGACGTTTCAATGGCCGAGTCGTCCATCGTCTTCAGGGCTGAAGACGATGGACGACTCGGCCATTGAAACGTCGGCAACTCTACGAACGTGGACCCGGTGGGAGACCCCAATAACCTTGGAAAACATTATTCGCCGGGAAAGTACCAGATCATTCTTCAGGGTTGAAGTGGATAGGTGTAGATTTTTTTCATGCAGGATAGTGGGAAATTTTGTTCATCCGCGTATATTTTGGCATTCTTTGCCTAGGTTTTGACTTATAAAGTCCTGATGATGACTTTGTGAGTTGACACCTGGGTCGTGGATGTTGTGATATATGTGGATGAATTATTTGTTTTCTGTGTCGCTTGGAACTATTTCCACATTCTCCATCTCATTCCTATCCCACCTCCACTCCCCTCTGGCCTCCCTTCCCCTTTCCCCTCCACAATCCCTTCTTTCAACCTTTCCCCACCACCTGTTCTCTCCTTCCCCCGTCCCCTTCTCCTTTTCTCCCTCGTCGTCATCAGAATGGCTTTCTTGGGGAAGAGCGGAGAGGACATGTGCAGGGGAAGGGTGAAGGGAGGAGAGGTAAGGGACCAATAAGAAGCGGACAAGGTGGGGGAGGGGTAATATAGGTAGCATGGATGAAATCAGTGGGCTTGGTTCAGCCCGGGGGGTTGAAAAGACTGGAGCACCCATATATGCGCCATCTCGCGGGTTCTTACCTCTATGCTGCTAGCGGAATTAGGAAGGGTTTCAATCACCGAAACAGAGAAGCAGTCATCAAAGACTGGTTGTGGGAAGCAGTGTGAGTAGGGATGGGATAATTAAGGAAGGTGGGAGATTTGGTGGAATAGCGGTGGTTATTCATGAGGAGGGAAAGGGTGGTCGTGCATTCACCCACGGCAGGGCAGAAGTTACGGGAGAGGTGATATATAATGTTTTTTGAGGTGCAGGTGGCGTTGGGTTGGGAGTTGGTAGTAAGGGACGTGGAGGGTCTTAGGAGATGGCAGCATTTGCAGGCTTTGAGTGAGGAACTGCTGGGAAAGACTGCTGTAGGAATGGGAAATGTCTCTCAAGAAGGTGGAGTCCCACACCACCGTGTTGTGGCATCACGATCATACTTCCCATCCATATTTCCCCGAGACATTCCTTAACTTGAAAGACGTTCACAATGCATCTGACTTATTCTTTTCTCACGATTGTATCATGTTTTTCTTTGATCATCAAAAATAATTGTTTTTAAAGCACGCAATTTGTGCCGTAATATACCACCGTCACAGTGGTCAACAAGCGACTGACTTTGATGGCTGAAAATACATTTCACTTTATGATGAATCTATGGATATCTATCAGTGTAATGATAAGCGGGAAAGGTCGTTTTCTCGCGCCACCAATGGTTTCACAGAACGTTCTTGCTCTCCAAGAGATCGCGCTGGCGTCTAGGTGTCCCCGGGGGGTCACCCGGAATCGATCCTGGCGCTATTCGATCGAGAGCAAAGCAGCGGCTCGTCCGCGGTGGACAACGATGCGCGTGGAACGTGCAGACCCAGAGCCAACGACATGTCTGCACCCTTGCACCCATCACATCGGAGGGCCGGCCGTCGTGCGAAGGGTGCCCCTAGGGCGAAGCGCGTTATGGCGCTCGGAGTCATATTGAAGTGGAGAATCGTGGGAATACGCGGGCAAGGTGTGAGGCATCCTCTGGAGTATCAGAGCATGAGCCACCAGGGGAATATTGAAAGCAGCCAGAGGACGCATTAGCGCCGGAATATTATTGAACGAGTCTTTTGGGAAGATGGGGAGTGATCGGGAAGGAGGAGGAGAGGAAAGAAAGAAATGCAAACGAGAAAAAATTCTAGGATGGATAACCAAGGAAAGGCAATATTTAATTAAATAACCGAAGCAAGAAACAAAAAAGTAACGTATTGAAAATTGGTTACCTATGCATTTAGGAATAAACTAAAAAATATTGAAGCCAAAAGATAAGTAAGAAGATATCATAAATATTAACTTAATGAATGATCTAATGATAAGTTAAAATTAACGCCGAAAGTAATTTTAATTATTACAGGCGACGAAAAACGATGTGCATGGCAAAATGATGTTCCGATGAAAATAAATTTGCTCGAGCAATACGAAATCTATCAAACCTAAAAGAACTAATAAAATCAAGGAAATTTTGGCTCATAGTTGCAGCAGAAAAAAATAATTTGAAATTATAGGAAACCTTAGGAACTACACCTACTAAAGTGGCCACGATGTAAATGTATGGAGCTTCGTTAACCTATTTTAATCCAATCTATACGTGCGTATTTCAGAAAAAATACCTCAAATTATACCATATATATGAACCTAGTTTGGAGAATATACAGTTGAAATAAAAAGAATGAAATTTGACTCCATCCTGCAATTAGCTGAAAAACATTTTTAACCGTAGTGATCATACTCCTTCAAGATTCGAACCCAAACTCCCTCGCCACCGAAGTATTGAAATCTGTCCATCATTTATTCTCAGGGCAGAATTTAACGATTATAATGCTGGACAAAATTTAAGGGTAGTTAAGTGCGCGATTGCACCCTACGCACCTTCGCGGCACCTCATGGAAATCATAAATGATGCCCTTATAAAACATGAAACCCGCGTGGAAAGACCAAATCCACGGGAAGGAGGGAAGCGCAAAATTCGATTCAATAGTTCAAAATCCCGAGGCGAATCACGGGGTGCATGGGGAGAGCTGAAGAAAGCACTTGCTGGGCTGGTGGTCACTGGAGGAGGCCCCATCCTACCTTTCCAGCCCTTCTCCGCCTCCGAAAGGGGGCCTTGGCGACGGCGGCGGGCCGCTAGGGGCCTGCCGCCCTGATGGTGTGACCACTTGCCGGTGCGCGGAGGGGAGGGTTGCCCCGGGGATGAATGGGGGGTGGTCGACGCGGTGAGCAGACGAAAGCGACCGGCGACGTGCCACCGAGGGAATTGGAAGTGTGAGGGGTTGAGGCAGGGTTTGCGGTCATTAAGGGGGGATTAGGGGAGAGTAGAGCAAGCAGGCGGCGGAGGTACACACCAACCGTTTAGTATTTCTCCTTCTCGAGTCGCTCGGCATTCACGTACGAAGTGTATGCACAATATTAAAGTGACATAATACATCTGCGCCGAACACCGCAAATCGCGCAAGTGTTCGAGGATAGTGTTCCGCAGCTAGGTTCATCGGGCGTAGTTTTTTCTTCGATTATATTTGATCGTGCCTTGTAAGAAGAAAGAAAATTCCCCGAATCTATTGGTCCTGCAGTCTATCTCCCATATCTTATCCAAATGGTCCAATCTATCGATATAGTGATGGGCCGTGTTGGCTTCTCATAGTCTCGACTTCTCCCTACGCGGTTGAAGGGAATCGCTTCCTATGCCTTCCCTTCAATTTACCGTTCTTTTATTAAACATTCAGTGTGATGAGTATGGGATGAAAATAAATTTAAGTAAAACAAATGTTATGCGGTTTTATAGGAAGAGGAAGGTTAAGACTGAATTTTAAAATAGGAGGACAGAACGTAGAGCAGGTGGAACAGTTTACTTATCTTGGAAGTGTTTTGGACCAAAATGGCCGAAGTTGTACGGACATAAGACCAAGAACTGCGTTAGATACAGAAGCTTTCACAAGTAGCAAGGAGTTGATGACAGGGACTTTTTAAGTAAGGATGTTAAGGCTCGTCAAAACCTTGGCATGGAGCGTGGTATTGTGCGGCGCCTAAACATAACCACCGAAGTAGAATGAGAGGTGGTGATTGGAGAATTTTGAATTGTAGGAGTGGAGAAGAATGGAAGAGGTGAAATGGACATAGGGAAAAACAAACGAGGATGTGCTAGGTATGATGGATAAGGAGAGAGAATTGTTTGGAGAAGTCAAAAAGAGACAGGAAAAATGGATGTAAATCATTGATCGGCAGTGGAATTTTGCAGACTGTGATAGAGGGGAGAATGATAGCCAAGCGAGAAAGTGGCAGGAATAGGATGGGATGATGGAGGGCACCGCCGACGGTGAAACCTCGGCGGCGCCCTCGGGGCGGGGCTAGGGGCTGCTGGAACTTGCTTGTGTAGTTTACCATCGCCCGACGGCACCTGGAGGCTATCTAAAACGAGGATGGCATAAGCCTCCGCATGTGCCGTTCTGCGCCTTCCCTGAGAGAAACACGGAGTGGCACCGCACCATGAGTCTACATCTACAATATACTTCGGAAGTCATCGTAAGTGAGTGCGGCCAAGGGTGTTAGGGTACCAGCCATGCACGCAAAACTAATAGTTTATACATTCACTTGAATATATGTTAGCTCACATAAAAACCACTCGTACACACCTACCTATAACCATATGTAATAATTCTTAAAATAATGGAATGTGTCTTTAAATGAATATATTCATGCGATACATCTTGATTTTGTTTTGACTGCGCAGCGTACGAGGGAAGAAAGAGTGGTTGAGAAGTTGTCTGTGACTGTGTCAATCACTCTTATTTTCTCCTGATGGTCGCATCTACCAGAATAATTTAACAATTTTATAATTCTCTCTGTCCCGCAAGAATATTCAGGTGTTCCGTGCCTTCTAAAAGCCAAAGTCTTGCCTGATCTCTTAAGCAGAGTAATCGAATAAGTATCCTGAACCACAAAACGGACCGTATTTTTGTGGACTTGGCCTTTTTGGCACGTGAAACCGCGATCAGTGTCAAGTTGGTCACACAAGGATCCCTTTTCCGGGAAGGGGTCAGAACACACAGACTTGCAGCAGCCTTCCACCCGTTTTAGGGACCTGGGATTTACCCTCCACAACGGGCCTACTGCGCCAGTGCCGCGAGCTTTGGTTTTATCCGTATTAAGCGCGGTGTACATCGCCTCGCCCGCCCCCCGGAGGGGCGAGGACGGATCGGAGGGGGGGGGAGGATGGGCAACGGAAGGTTTGTGCGGAGGTGGCGCACTCCTCTCTCTCTCTCTCGCCAGGCCCGCCCCCACCGCTCGTCGAGCACCCCCCCCCGCTCCCGCCCCGCCCCTGTCGACCCCCCAACAACTGCGATGCATCGACGGAGAGGATGCCACATTTAACTCCCCCCTTCTCCCCCTTCCACCCCCGCCCCACTAAGCGCAGTAGCCCTCCCCCGCCGCCACCACCCGGCCGCCGCCCGAGGGAATGCATGCTAATGCACCACACTCACTCCCCATTACGGATTCGGGCACCGCGCGGTCACATTCGAGGCCCGTGGCTCGGGTTTCGCCCTACCCCACCCCTCGTATATCCGCCCTCTCACGAAAACCCTTCGTCCTCCTACCCCCCTCCGACAACCTCTCTCCCCCGGAGCTTTCCGGCCGGATAGTCAGTCCTACGATAGACTTTTGCAAGCGGCGTTACGAGCGCTTCTTCATGACTTATTTCCTTTAGGCTTTTCCTTTTCGACACAAAATCCCCAAAACTACCTTGCGGTGTTTTTTTGGCCCTAGTGTCGTCCATTCGTCGTCGGGAAGTCGAGTCTAGGGATCGCCAAGGGGTTGTGAGGATTGGCTTGGGGGTGCAAATTTGCTCGGGCTGTTGGAAGATGACAAACCTCCTCTGGGCCGATGGAGGCCTCATGGCCGCTGAATTTCACTCTCTGGCTGTGTGTAGGTCACTGCAATTTAGTCTAAGGGTCGAGGAATGTGCGCCCATGAGTGGACACATTCTGGCTGACCCGAATGATGGAGTCATTTGTTCTATCAATAGAAATGTCCACTTTCTTCAATCTCCAGATGAGCTCATCTGAATAAAATACTTTAAAATCTGCTTTGAAATGCATACGTACTTATTTGTTAATAAAGCATCGCTCATCCTCCAGAATGCGGGTTCAAATATCACAAATGCTACTTGTAGTGAATAAGTATCAGAAAGTGTTTTGACTCACCACCAATTTTTCAAGTTCCCTCTAAATTGATATAGCACCTCATTGATATGCATGTATTAGTCATCATTTAACGTTAATACTCTTGCAGTACGTGGCACCAAAACCTCCGATTGAGTCGACGTGAAGCTACACGCGTAAGCATTATAAGTAATACTCTGGTCTCTCATGCTTAAGAAGGAACAAATATTCTAGTTGAAAATTTAAAGAATATGCATGCAACAGTAGTGACATTATTTTGGAAACCCATGAAATATTGGCAACTTTGTTGGACTAAGGGTGTTTGAAATGTAGATGCGTCGATAAATGAGACAACTAAATTCTTATAGCTCTAGAATATGCATTCGATTTTGTATTTTTATACTTATTTAAAATCATTCATTTAAATATTAGAACAGACAGATATTTGATGAATAGGTTCGGGAACGAAGAGGCAAATGGGTAGGTCAACGTCACACGCATCCTTCAGCCTCATTCTCGAAGCTTCCCTGGATTGTGTGTGGGACTATTGGAGAGCTTGGAATGTGATTAAAATCTCTTTAGCCATCTTTTATGCAGTGAACCCGTGCCTATAACAACTATTCCAACAAAAAAGGGGACATTGCGAGGGTGTATCCCTCGCAAACTCTAATAGAAGTCAATGGTCTTCCTTTACTCGCCCACCGGAATATTTAATTCATCGATTAACCAATCAAACAAGCTCTCTCTTTGCAATTCTCTCCTCCTTGGAGAAGGAACTGTTTGCTATTGTTTTAGGCTCAACTTTGTGGAAGTTCATGTTCATTATTTATTTTATTAACAACACAATGTGTACATCCACTGTTCTTTATTATCGTACAACTAGTTTCAACGCTTAGGCGTCTTCATCAGTACGTGATGATGACGCCTAAGGTCCTTATGACCATCATAAGGTACCTGATGATGACGCCTAAGCATTGAAGCTAGTTGTACGATAATAAAGAACAGTTGATGTATACATTGTGTTCTAAATAAAATAAAAAGAAGGAACTGTTGCCTAGCACAACGCAGTAAATGCATATCAAGATCCTTCGTCGTAAAATGTGAATACCAGTTTTTGTCGGATTTCCACGCAAACGGTTTTAAAAAAACGTCAAACAAAGGAAGTCATTTCATAATACTACTGCGCTTGATTAAATATAAACACTATTTCCTTTTTAGTGGCGTTATTGTAAGAAACCCTTCTTGGGCTAAAGGAAATAGCCCCATACTACTTTGGAAGTAAGGAGATGAAGGTTAATAGATCAAAGGATTTAAGCTCCCTGGTTAACGCACACAAGAAAACGGTCAAATTTTCGAACGGAGTTATCACAAATTGCGTGAGAGTAGTAAGCTCGTTGTCGTAATAAAACTCTGGAGACGTGTCTTTCTAAAAGTCTAAGTCATGCCTGATCCTACGTGACTCAAGGGGCACCAAACCTGGATCCTCCGACACACACTTCCTCTCCTCCCGTGCCAATAGTTAACAAAAGCAGGCAGATTTCATAAATCTTTTTCCAATTCCTGAATTAATCTTTTCTCCCGCTGATGTCAAATACTTGCCGCACATTCAAAATAAGACCTATCTAAAGTGGAGAATTACCTCTCTCTTACTCTTTCATTAACTTTTACTTTGTGATCGTCTAATGAAACCTAGACATGTGGCTAAAAGATTGAATCGAACATTCTTCCGATGTGCGCAACCCATGGAATATTATATTTCAGTGTAACATGCAAGTATTTCACCTGGTCTGAGATGCTCAGCTCGATCCCCTTTATTTTATATTTTGCGTCTTAAAATGAACCAATTTCAAAGGTTAAAAATCATTCGCTTTGACGCTTTCGCCCCGTCAAGGCGTAATATAATTTTCACTCTTTGAAAATTTGAAATTTTACTCTTTGAAAATTGTTGTATAATCTACATCTACATCTACATAAGTACCCTGCGAGCCACCAAAAAGGTGTGTGGCAGGGGGTGTAGCACCATGAGGGAAGGGTAAGGGTTGAGGGGGTTGGGAGTTAGGTGAGGAAAGGTGGGGGGAACCTGTAGGAAAAAAAATATATATACATATATATATATGTATATATACACACATACATATACATACATACACACATGTATACACATCCTCGCGAAGTCCCTAACCTGTACGTTAATACTTATTGTAATGAACTAAGTCCTGGGGAATTTCGACTACGAGCATTCTGTTCCCTTATCGTTCTTGGAAAAAATGACATTTTAAACCTGTCAGTCTTGCAGTCTATCTCTCTAGTCTTATATTCGTGATCCCTTCGACCGTAATACGTTGGGGTTCGTATTATATCCTTGATGTCATCGGAAAAGGGCCCATCTTTAAATGTTTTTAATAAGTTTAATCTATATTGGAAACGCCGCTGTGTAAGAGAATCCCAACCTAAACTTTCTAACAAAGTGGATACGCTGCTGAGTTGGTCATAACAATGTTTGACAAATCTAGCCCCCCTCCGCTGAACTCGATCTAATTCCAAAAAATTCGGCAACAAAAGGGATTCGAAGCAACATGATAATGCGCATTAGTGGATGGTTCTGTTAAAAGTTACTGTTGCGGAATCTCCCGCATTTTCTTGAATTTACATGCTTGTTTTTCACTTCCATTCCAAAACTTCCGTACGGCATATTTTTTGGTATTCAATTCTGACCCCCATTCCTAAAAACACACAGATTTCCGGTCTAAATCCATGCAGGTTAATACGCAATCTGCTTGTTTTATCTCTCTGTAAATCACTGTGTCACCTATAAATTATCTTAGGTATCTGTTAACGTGGTAACTTAGGTCGTGAATGTGCATGAAGAAGAGTAGAGACCCTATAACACATCCCTGCGGCACGTCTGCCTATGAGCTCTTAACCCTATCGACGATTAGTCTTTCCTTACGGTTAGATTAGAAATTCCTGCAATCCCGGTGACCATATTCTCGTCATTACTATGCTATCTTTATAAATTCCTCTTGGGAAAACTTACCAGAGGATTTATGGAAATCTAAAAATACAGCATTCGCATGTGTACTATTTCCCCCTAGATATATGATATCATGAATAAAAACACCCAAATTTTATTTCTCCTGATCTTTTTTTTCTCAACCTAAAGCAGCGTATGTTCCTACTGTCGAGAATGGCTATCATACGCCACATTGATAGAGTATAATTAAAATGTATCATTGCCCAGTTTGCAACCCTTCCTGTTCCCTTCTACGTTTCTTTAAACTTCTTTTTTTATACACTCAAAATGGCCCGGCGTGTTTAAACTGCCGAAAATTTCCAAGACAGCCGCGTTTTTTCGGGACCTTAATTCCCACTATCTCAAAAATATGTGGAGCGAGGTTAAAGAACATATCTTGACTCTAATATTAATCTAAATTTGCCTCAAATGTGAGACAAATGTTTTTATCACTAACGTAAAACATACGATGAAATACGGTTACATGACGGTATGGTCATTGGTGAGCGTATGTGTCGACATCTACGCACCTAATCTGAACATTTTTCAAGTGCTTGCATAAAATGTCCCACAACTCAGAAATGAGTGGACAAAGATAACTATACATCTTGATAAAATTGTTATTAACTAAGTTGTGATTTATGTAGTGTATAAGTATTATTTATATATAAGTTATATATATATTATATATATATATATACATATATATATATATATATATATATATATATATATATATATATATATATATATATATATAAGTACCTCGGTATTATTTTACGTAAATTCGACTGCAGAGTGTTGCAGCGATGGATGGATTCATTCCAGGTTTTGCCTTCCAAGCATTTTTCAAAATTCATGCATACGTGAATTTTCATGTCACGCGTTCATTGAATCTTCCATTGAATGTATAATGAAGGTGGATTTATAATGATGATCAAACACTTATACACTACATATTTGAGGCAAATTTAGATTAATATTATAGTCAAGATATGTTCTTTAACCTCGCTCCACATATTTTCGAGATAGTGGGAATTAAGGTCCCGAGGTATGGATGAAAGGCGTATTGAGCGGTAGTGGAATGTTGAAGAAGGTAATAGAGGGAAGAATGTTGGGCAAGCGAGGAAAGGGTAGGAACAGGATAGGGATGTTGGATGGGATGAAGGGAGGAAAGAAGTACACAGAGATGAAGAGGGACCTGATGTAGTTTAGGTTGCTGGATTGGGTTTTGTTTGGAGTTACAAAATGTTTATTTGATAGTTGTGTCCATCCAAAAACCTACATTAACCGGTAGATTACCTAATAAAAAAAATAAAATGCCGAGGTATTATAAACTTTTATTAATTACTAAATAATATTTTATAGAAATTTAATGCTCCTAACATAATTTTGAGAAGTAATCTCGACCACCAGTATCACCCTGGCGAAATAAAGATCGAAATGCGAACATTTCAAAAGGCTTGATGAAGGACGGTGCTAATACACGAGGTGAACAAAATGGTGGAGATACACAATTTCTGGATTTATGATGTAACAGGAATGCATATTAAATAATTATATAGCCCTCTTCCACAAATTAAGAAATCTTAGTAAACGATTAGTGTTTCGACTCACAGAGTCTTCATAATTTACTCACTTCTGTTCTAATTGAAATAACTTTAGAACTTAGACGAGACATGCTTGAAGATATTTATGTTAACCCACCGATAGCAGCAGCTTCTTTTGGATTTATGCATGGGAAATATTTTTTATCCAATGGAAAAATCGTTGTACGCACTAAGGAGAAGACCTGGGATTCCCTCTTCCGCCTTGTTCGCGAAATTCTTCATGAATAATTTAGAATTAAATTTATTTAAATCTGAAAATTAGCTATCAAGAAAAATATCAACATCCCAGCATCAATTTTGTAATGGAAGTTCGAGTCCACGGACGCCTAAATTTCCTGGAACTCCCGATCTGGAGATCAACATTGTTTCGAGGGGTACAGGAAATCCTGCTACAACGATGCCGTCATCCCCTCGCGTTCGTGCCACCAGGCTGCACTTAAAATTAGCCGCATTTTATTCTATGCTATATAGACCTTTGGGTTTACCTTTATCATTTACTGAGATCACACTTGCATCCAATACTGTATTATGTATTGCGAAATCTGTAGTTAAAATTATAGTCTCATCTTCAGACTCGTAGGAAAAATATTAATGAAATCAGGCATTTTCAAACCCTTTGAATTGCCCTAGTTTCAACCCATGCAAAGGAAATGGCGGAAATAACAATTTGTTGGACCGTTGTCTTACGAATGAGCTAGGAAGTGTCCTATCGATAAATACAGGATGTGTTTTTCTAATTGTGAATTATATGGCAAATATTTGTGCAAGTGTAAGGACAAGATTGAGTCTCTTTAAATTTAATAGTACAGTGGGGTTCTTGTGATGTGTTATAATACTCAGACAGCAGGAAAGGTTTTGATTAAAGAATATAATAAGTGTAAAATTGTAGTTATAACAGACTCTAAAGAGGCATTGAATCATATGCCAGATGTACTTCAAAAGAAGCTCAGCGTAATCAAACTTAGAATCAACTGCGATAAAACAAAAAAGAAAATATGGTGATAGATAAAAGAATCTGAGATATTAGTGTAAACATAAACTGAGAACTCGAAATTCATATTTGAAGACGCACAGGTAGAGCAAGTAAAGGAGATTTGCTACTTGGGAAGTCAAACAATATACGAAAACAAAAGTCTGATCGATGTTAATTAGAAGCATGATCCAGAAGGAAAAAGTGTTACAGAAAAAAAGGGCATTTTACCAGAAAAAGAACTATCTCTCCATGAATACCAGGAAGAGGTTTGCAAGAATATTAATATGCAGTTTTACAACTTGCGGTGGTGAGACATGGACGCTAAATAAAATAAAAAAAATTAACTGCTAGCTGCTAAAAGTGCCCATTTTGGAGAAAAATCGCGAAAATTAGTTGGGCCCTAAGAAGATCTAGCGAATAACTATTGAAGAAAGTGATGAAAGACAGTCTTATTAGATGTAATAGGAGAGAGGAAAACAAAGATTATCGGCCATTGGACAAGACAAAACGAGCTCATAAAGCAACCTTTTCGAAGGAAGATTTCAAGGTTGAAGAACCTAGGTCGGCCTAGGCTTCGGGTTGCTAAGGAATTGAGGACCATTCCATGAAATGAAGGATTTATGACCAAACATTTTTCAACCATTCTTCCCATCTTGCTTTCAGAAGTGGTACCCTCCTCCCACCTGCCCTCACCCCTCCCTCTCCTTTAACCTTTCCTCATTTTTCTATGCCCATCTGATGTAGTAACACTTGGTTGGCCCTTCCTCTCCCTACAGTCCAGGGTGCTTTACCACGGAAATGACACCTAGGTAAAATTTTTGAGTCGGAATCGATACTTCTACCGGACACCCATTTTCCGCGCACTTTTACAAGACGCTCGATATGTGCATCAGAGGCACGCCTCTTAATATCCTTCCCCCGCTCCCCATTCCCTGCCACCAGCCTCGCGAGAGGACACTGCAACCTGGCCGCTGACATCAGGAGCTGGAGGCCGGCTGGAAGGGTGTTTGTTGACAGCCGGATGGAAGGTCGGCGGAGGGGGAGGGGAGAAAGGCGAGTAGGGTACGAATGAATGTAAAGAGTCCTCCGCCGCCTTGCAGGGGGATTGAATCCGACCCTATTTCGTTCCTGCCACGAGAAAACGAGAGGGTTCAGGCGAACCCCTTCTCCCCCTCCTCCTGCAGGGTTTCTGGTTTTACATATGTGAGCTCGTTGCTTTCGCGTGCGACGGGGGGGGGGAGTGTAGGGGCTGACTCGGAGAGAGGGTTTTCGGGTGGATTAAGGGGTCATCATCGCTCCCCCCTCCTCCTCCCCCCGCCAACCCTGATGTCATTCTGTTTCAACCCTCGTACGTTCACCCAGCCGATGCGAGAGGTACCCCCCTCTCTGCCTCGCTCACCCCACCCCCCAACCCCAGAGGGTGGCATTACACCGACGCACGCCCACTGGGTGCGATCGGGTGCCGCGGTGTCGGGTACGCACCGTCCTTATTGCGTGGAGGGCAGGGGTCGCGAGAGGGTTGATCGCTGGCGCGTTGACGTGAGCGGCTGATAGCTCCGAGAGTGATGTCCCTCCTTTTAGACACGTCGGCGGGTGGGGGCAGATGGCTCGGGAGGCGCTCCCTGTCGGCAGGGATTGGCCGAAGTCGGCGTTTGCAGACCGGAGGTCTAAAATACCCAATTGTGTTTCCAAAGATCTGCATGGCCTATCTCTGGTGCTATATTGCTAACAATAATATGTTGAACTTAAGTCCTCGTTGCGTCATCTATAATATTGATAATCGTAACATAGTAAGTTCCTCTTTACATCTCGATTTGTTTCGATTGTTGTCCAATTACTACCTGCAGATGTGATTCATTCATCTCAGAGAACGTAGAACTTGTTCGTGAGCGCTAAGGCTGGGAGAGAATTTGAGCATCGGTATTCTTCTATTAATGAAATCATTTGTTTTAAGAACGACTTTAATTTACCCTGAAGATGCGTATTTCCGTGTGCTTTTCCGGAATTTTAATGGAACTACATAAGTGGTCCGAAAGTCCACGTCTAGTTTCCCAGAAGACCCAGACGAGAGGGAAATTAGAAGTGCCTAAGAATAATTAGGTGAAATGGTTGACTCCCGACAAATAATTGCATGTTATTAATCGTTAAATTAGTATGATTTAAGTGACATCAAACAGTTGGGAAGGCAAATGCCATTTGAAGTTGGGCAAATAAAGAAGCTATGTATTAACATATTCTACGTATTTACGTAGTTAAATATATTTCATGCAATGGATAATGTGAAAATTGCGCTCGGTCAAATTAATATTTACTGCGGCTCTTCCGTTCCGCTTCCGCGGTTTGTCTTTGTCTCGTTCTACTACCGCTTTCCTCTCCTCGAGTACATACTAAATTTATTCCTCGGCGGGGTTTTGGTTGGAATGTCATTATACTCCAATTTCAGCAATTTTTGGCCATTTTTCCGTTTGCACTTGGGCCGTTGTTTGCTCACTCTTCCCACGCCTTTTCGAAAGATGTCGTGGGTTTCATATCTTTTACCGAAATCGCTCTAAGGAACGGGGATACTAACTTATATATGTTTATTGGGTGATTGGTTATTGTATATTTAAGTACTGGAATTTTATCATCGATCTATGTTACTTTTTAAAGAGGATCAAAGGGACTCGAACGAATACCAAGCTGCCCTTTGTGCCAGGAGTATAATCACATGCTGCATCTCCACTGTGGTTGCGTCGAGACAGTGCGTTGGCTACATCTTTTTTTTAAGTTTATCTACCGGTTAAGGTAGGTTTATGGATGGACACAACTATCAAATAAATATCTTGTGACTCCTAACAAAACACAATCCAGCAACGTACTCTACATCAGGTCTCTCTTCATCTCTGTGTACTTCTTTCCTCCCTTCATCCCGTCCAACATCCCTATCCTGTTCCTACCCTTTCCTCGTTTGCCCAACATTCTCCCCTCTATTACCTTCTTCAACATTCCACTACCGCTAAATACGCCTTTCATCCATTTTTCCTGCCTCCATAGGATTTCTCTCAACCAACCCCTCTCCTCGCCCACCATACCTAGCACTCCTCATTTGTTTTCCTTGCGGTCCATTTCACCTTCTCCATTCTTCTCTACAGCCACATTTAAAAGCCTCCAATCTACGTCTATCCTCCTGCTTCAGCGACCACGTTTCCGCGCCGTACATAGCTACGCTCCATATCAAAGCTTTTACGAGTCTCCATACTAAACGTCACCGTCATCAACTCCCTCCTTGAGAGGGCCTCCTTGCCCAGCGCAATTCTCCTCCTTACGTCCCTACTAATTTGACCGTCCGGATTTTGACCGTAATAAGACCCTCCATTACCCGTACTCTCGGTCACCCTCCCCCTTGCTGCACCTCTAAAAAAACCTAACCTTGGTCCCTTTTTTAACCTTCCTGCTCCACTATTCCCTAGGGTTTCTCTGAAATGAAGGAAGCAGCTCTTATACAGATAAGGTATCATAACAGCGTTTTGTAAATCTAGATCCAATACGCTTCACGCGATCTAATCCGGCAATCAATGCAACTTCTTGGGGTTTTTTTATGCTAGCAAATATTCTAAATGAGTCCTAACTACAGAAATAAGGGATAATTCTTCAATCTTCTCGTTACATTTCCCCAAAGTTTCTTTAAAGACCTACTTTTTTGCCAACTTATTCGCATATTCCCCGTACATGTTTCCCAGAAGAGTTCGTGATTGTGGGTGACGCCTATGAATCTAGCCTAAACTTTCTATGACGATATATTTGTAACGTAATCATCTAGATTCACACTATACACCGCAAGCCGCCATAAGGGCGCATGGCGGGTGGTGTTAGGTCACCATCCATACATGAACAATCCCAATCATGCCACCTCTACACAAATATTAGTTTGATCAAGCAATCGAAAATATGTCAGTAATATGTCTTTAACTTCCTCAACTAAGTAACCTGTCTCAAATATACGCATTAAATTTAACCTGTATTTAAGCCTCGATCTTTCCAATGGTTTCGTGACATTGCTACCGTGTTCATAGCCACTATTTAGACATCTAGCTGCTCTAAGCTGCACTCGGCTTGCAATCAACAAGCACTCCAGTTTTGCACATTTTTTGAAATGTTTAATACTAATCCTCATTCCTAACATCACCTCGATTCCTGATACTAATTACTAGAGAGTGGGCAGGAATTAACCAAAGTCGTCATTTCCCAATAAATTAAATTTTGAAATTTTATTCGACATCCCTCTGTTTTGTTTGAAGTAAGATAAACTCCTGATCCAGTTGGTCATTATCTCATTCAAGCCATAGCATCTTAATTTTTGTATCAAATTCTCGTGATGGACTTCCTTGGTGTCTATTTTGGAACATCGAATCCAAATCCAGTGAATTCCGTTATCCCGATTTCAAGGTATCATGCTTAAAAAGACTTATTTTTGTTTCAGATGATCCACTCCAAACGCGAGAGTCTCAATCTTACATGATCCTCAATGTTATCGTTTAAATTAATAGGTTTGTGGAGTCTTAGCTTTTCATTTGCTTCCAAAAACCTTCAATTAGTGCAAGGAGGTAAAATAACTACCCCTTAACTTAGTCGAAAGATGACACCCCTCCCGATAGGTAACACATCCAGTGTAGGATGCGCACATACAAGGGGATATTTATGTGAGCGTATTAGGATATTAAACCTGGCGAAATAGCATCCGTAGGTTCGCAAAAAAAATTTGCCTGAGAACTTAAAAAAAAGAAATAGGTTGTCGAGAGCCGAGGGCAGCGGAGTCAATTTTTCCAGTTATTGCGCGCATGCAGCCACCCGCCCCCTGCGCCACGTCCACCCAGGGCCGGCCGCACTCGGCCCGCATAACCGGATTTAACGTCACGAAACGAGTCATTAGGCGCGACTCTCCGCCGGCCCGGAGAGAATGACTGACTGGCCGTTGTTAAGTCCCAACATGCATTTATTCCGAGGGAAGGGGGGGGGAGAGGTGGGAGGTGATTTCGTGTGTTTGTAACCAGCCCGCCCGTCCGCCGCGTCCCATTTGACCGTCGGGCTTGGCGAGGGCGGAGTCGACGTTGGAGAGAGGGAGCGCGGAGTAGGGAAAGGGTTTTATCCCTAGAGTGAAGGGCAGGAGGGGTTGGAGGAGCCTGGTGGAAATGCTTTCGCTCTCTTCACTTCCTCCAGCTAGTTCAGGACCAGGCTTGCAGAGGGAGTCATCGTCAAAAGGGTTAGGGGAGTGGGATAATTGAAGGCCTCGAGGCAAAATAGATTGGCGAGGCTCATTCGGGAATTACCGAGGAAAACATGAAGAAGTTTTTAAAAGATTACAAATACTGTCATTGGGTAAGCACTCGAACCGATTTGGAGCAGTTCATAATCCTCTTCAAATTTATTTCTATCCTTTTAACTCTTGATTTTTCATTCGTTATTTTATTCTAAAGTTCTTCATACTTAATCTCACAATTCTTGCCTCTCAGATCGCCTGCGTCCTCGAAAATCCCTTGACCCACCTATCAAGACATTCTCCTCTCCATCATGACTTGCAGCGCCCTAATAGCTGCACTGTTAAAAAAAATCCGACAGTGAAAGTGGTGAACTCGTAGGTATATCGATGCATATGGATCATAAGATTGACCATGATGGACTGTCAGTGATTCTGATATGGGGCATTGAAATGAAAGCAAGATATATTGAGCGGTTGTGGGACGTTGATAAGGATGTGGTAGAAGGGAGAACGTTGGGTAATAGGAATAGAAGAAGGGAGAAAATAGGGTTTTTAGGCAGCATGAAGGTAGGCAGTAGTTGCAAGGACTAAGTATGGAGACATAGGGTAAAGCAAGGATGAGGAATTTATCGCTACTGAAGATAATAGTCGTTAGTGATCGTCCAAAATCTACATCTACATAGTACCCCGCATGCCGCCGAAAGGGCGTGTGGCGGGGGGTGTTAGGTCACCACCCAAGAAAGGGAAAAAAGAAAAACCGCATTCAAAACCGATACATACATGCAAACCCAAATCCACAGTGGTGCACACATTCATGGAAACATCCTATCATTTTACACGCATGCAATTACATATGCTATAATCCAACAAATACTAGCACCTTAGGATACAGTAAGAAATTTATCCAATAACGTGCAAGCTAGACCTACCTTCAATAGGTCGGATAGTTGAATGAAGTGAACGCAGAGATCACGTCAATAAGGTAAATAATGGAATAGTTCGGTGGTAAAAACCACAGGAGATGTTTCTCGTTACTGTAACCTTACGCTGTTTATTTTTCTTAATATGCGCGAAAATAAAACTCAAAAGCTCTTTTGCAAACATTCACTCCACTCCTAGTTCAATTAACTGATCAGATGTGTCCAGTAATTTGATGGAAGTCTGTCTGACATTAACGCGCGCGTATGATATCCGATAAGACTGAGTGCGTTTTTAGGGATCGATGAAAACATGGGGTGAATGTAAAAAGATTGGAGAAGAAAAGAAGGAAAGAAGATTTGCACGAGAAAGCATCGAGACTGTCGGAATCTGCTCAAGTGGGTGAGAATGAACTGACTATTGAAATGAGTCTCTACCGGGGGTGGAGTTGTAGGGACGGGGGGGGGGGGGAGGGCGCTCACGCGCGATCCATCGCCGGGGACGCCGGCGGGTCGGCAAATGCAAATAACCGCCCCTGAGTGTGCGGTGCAAAAGAAGTGGGGGTGGGTGGTGGCTTGGGTGGCGGGGGCGAGGTTTGGTTGGTCGTAGGGCCACCGTCGAAGGGAAATGGCGGGGGCAGAGGGCCGCCCCTTACTTCCGTCGCCCGCGAGCGCGGACGGTCGCACAGCGTCAAGCCTCAGA
Source organism: Hetaerina titia (assembly GCA_037158775.1). Classification (NCBI taxonomy): domain Eukaryota; kingdom Metazoa; phylum Arthropoda; class Insecta; order Odonata; family Calopterygidae; genus Hetaerina; species Hetaerina titia. The sequence goes on along the minus strand of CM073770.1, from coordinate 24,136,853 downwards.
AGCGCCGGAACGAGCGCGTCGCAAAAATCACCGCAAATCGAAGTGGAACTTGATCGATGGGTCCGAGAAGTGAGCTCTCTATGCACGGATCTGCGCTGCATTCCTCTCGCTCTCTTGAACTTGCTCACGTATATATGTATATACTTACCGTATTCCGTTGCGCACTTCTCATCGCCAGGCAACCTTAAAGTACGATGCGCATGCTTGTAATTGTGACGCAATAAACGTCCGCGTCTTTCGGCCAACAGAGAGGTAGAGGGCGCACATGTGCGAGCCTTGCGGGGGTCCTCTCTCGGTCCGGTGATGCCTCTCGACACGCTCAGATGCAACAAAGATGTTTGCTTTTCCGGACACTGAAAGATCTGGGTAACCGTAGATGGTACACAGGGAATGTGGATTTCAAACATACAACGATGTTTATTATTAGGGGAGCTATACCGTCTCACCAATCAATACCGCATTTCGGTTTGATTACTTTTGCATATAGTTGGATATTAATGTATCGTGACCACGGGAAGATTTGAGTTAAAGTTGCTGCATGTAGCGGATGCTGTGCTACTACATTTGCGTTCTGTTGTCGACTCCCAACAGGTGTGTAAGAATGTATATTTTTATACATGGTATTATCAAGGTCACTCTTAGGGTGTGTGGCAGAGGGGTATTTCACAGTTTTTTCAAACATAATAACTTGGTAAATCCAACGATTTAAAATTTAAAAAAGTTTAAAATGCAAGTTCAACTTTTCGATTACGAGGCAAACTGAAGAAAAGGGTGACGAAGTCATATAGAATACGTCCCTTACGAAGTGATATAGAATAATAGTTGCGGACTAGGTTAACCAGCATAAAAAAATTACTTTCTGGGTTGATATTTGTTGGAATTAATTCAGATCTCTTATTGATCCTGGGGAAAAAATGCATTTTTAAACTTATCAGTTTCACAATGTATTTCTTTAATCTCATGATCATGGTCAAAACAATACGAGGGGTTTCGTGATATATTTTATAATCACTAGAAAATAGATTACTCCAGAAGTTATTTAAAGAATATAATCTATAATTTAACCTTAACTCCGCCCGTGAATATAAATCAACTTCTCCTGGTATATTAGTACGTATATTCGCTAGTATATTACGTAAATGTATGACAACGATCAGCCAACCTAGTTCCTCTTTGATGCACACGATCTATTTCTGCAATCAAACCGACTTATTGAGATTCCAAAATGCTGAAAATGTGTTAATTTATTAATTAAGTCCAATTAAAAGCAGCAACATATCCCTTCCATAGCAAATTAAATGAAAAGCAAATACTCGTATGATAGCACTAATTAAGTATCGAGTGGGATCGCGAGGTGGGTCCGCGATGAGGAAAGGGCGAGGCGAGGGAGGTGCTATCATGAGGGAGGAGTGCGGCTGTGGTATGGAAGGTGTTTCAAAATATCATTATGAGTTAACGGAAGTCGAAGGATGAAGGGGAGTTTGGCGGTGGAAAGGCTATCAGGGGTGACGCAGCAAAGGAGAGAATTCATCCAACCGACTCGTGCGCCAAGGCACTCGGAGGGTAATAATGAGGCACCCTATAATAACCATTCACTATTTTCATGAAAAAACTTCAGTCTGGGTGCGAAGATAGGTTAGTATGGCGGCTGCCAGTGAAGGATCTTATTCTATCGGGAGAGAAACCATTGAAAGTGAAATACCTGTGTTGAACGGAGCCGATGAAGACATTCATTGGGGATTGCAAGAGTTTGAGGTATTAATATATCAAGATTGAATTAAAATTAAAAAAAGATATTAATGAAAGTACAAGTTTGTTCTCTCAGGATCTACCTTTGCGGATACCCTACTTATTTTGCATCGCTTAATCTTTACTGTCGAGGAATCTCATTATCGAACTAACAGCTATACGTATGTCAGATGACATTATCTGAGATGGATCTTAGGTGTACAGGCCTGCAACTACCCAACTCCCAACACAGCCCTAGCAGTGAGAAACTGGCCCAGGCAGTGACCAACTCGCCCTCAGCTCTTGCCTTCTCACCAACTTCTCTCCGTTTCGACTGATCCAGCATCTTGCGTCTTTCTTGTTTATGGACGTCGTAATGGTGTGCAGTCCCCTCTTCCCCTACCCTGGTACACCAGGAACCCTGTTTTACATTATCTCATTCCATGCGGAGGGCATTTGGCAATTGTGAATGAAAGGCTCTCACCTGTTCGTTCACTACTAATGTTCTCAGAAATTGGCACTTTTCTTCTTTATCTTGCTCAATTCTGCAATAATTTCCTCCTGCTCAGGATCCTAAATGCGTACTCTTGCGGATGTATAACCAGCGCGAAATAACATTTATCGTAAAAATTCAAATATTCTATATGAAATATATTCAAGTATTCATTCAAATATTTCTATTCAACATTGAGCATCCTTTTGATTTTGCAACATCTTTGCATTCAGGCCTTTTACTACTCATCACAAATTAATGTCCAACTACGTAGATGTTGCAAAAAAATTTCCGCAAAAAATCACCGATTTCTACTTTACGAAATATAGAATCGCTCTAATATTCATTGTAAATTTATGAAAATGTCGACTTCATTCGTAACAAACATGAAGCAGCGTGTTGTAATTGATGTGCTCTGTTATCCCGGTTACTTCTGGTGTTCCAAAAGAGATTGTTCTTGCCTTTTTTTTGTTTGTATTTAAATTGTGCATAGACAACTTGTTTGATGGTTACTATTGCAAAAGGCAAAATTCTTCTCTACGCAGATGGCTGCAAAATTTTCAAGTCAATACCACATCGACAACATTACTTCCTTTCAGCATGGCCTCAACGTGTGTCGTCCCGTACTTCGTGCCGAAAAATAAATCCTGCCAAAATAAATATTCTCTCTTTCGATTTCCGTAAATCACTCCATGAATATTATTATAAAAGTTATAATTGGGTAACTCTAGTAGTGAAAACTCAAAAAGACTTGGGTGTCACCGTTGACACTAGACTTCTCTACTGTGAGCGTCTCAAAAGTATTTTCTCTAAGTATATCCCTGGTTTCCTAAGTAAGTTATATCCCTGGTTGGCCTAAGTGATCGATTCGATGCCGTGTCTGACTAGCCAATTCTCTACACTTTTTTCTGTACCTGTTTCTCTCGTCCTTGACTACTCCTTCCGAATGCGGGCCACTAGTTCATCCTCTTATCTCAAACTACTTTCTCTCTTCGCCATTCACTTACTTTCATCATTCGCCACCCTCATGTACTTCCGTTACTTCTCTCTAATTTGTAATCAGGTCTTCTCTCGGCATTTCCTCCCTTTTTGGTCGCCGTGCCATGTATGCTAAAAGATTTTCCATAAAAATCGTCGGTGGTTATCATAGGTCATCTGAACTTCTTTTCCTGTTCCCTCTTCGAGTGTGTTTACATATGATGCGGTTGAGGGACCTCTCTCATCACCACTCAACCACAAAACTCTCTTCAATCATTTGGCTTCTATTAACGTGTAATACAATGATGAAACGCCTCCCTGATCCATTCTACTCGTTTCAAATACATCTACATAATTCCCCGCAAGCCGCCTCAAGGGCCTGTAGCGGGGAGGGGGGGATGTTGGGTCACCAGCCTTACATGCGCAATCCCAATCATGACCCCTCTACAAATATGTTAGTTTGATCATGCACTTGGAAAAAGGTAATCACACGAAAGAAGATACTTACATACAAAAAGTTCAATAACAGGATAAATATATTAAAACATGCTACAGAACGGCTAAAAAGATGGGTCTATTAAGTAAAAGAAATAACATGCAACATATCGACAAATATATACCCTGCAAATTCTAATTATCTCCTACGCGATTGCTGTTATATCTATTTTGACCTATCATGACACGAGGAAAAAAAGACGTTTTAAATCCCTTCGTTCTATTACACAGGCCAACAGGGGTTTTGGTACCGGAGCTTTTAATGTTGATTTAAAGAACAATTGGGGTGCTGAATCCAATTATGACACTAGTTTTTTCCTATCAGCTATAGTTTTCAAGATATAGATATGTTGTTACTTACGTAAAAACATCTTCTACATGATGATATGGGAATATTATATTAATAATAAAACCCACTAAATATAAATACTTGATTTATTTCTAGGGCTGTTAAATCACCCACAAACACAACAGAATTTTACAATACAATTGAACACAAATACTAAAATTTTTTACTGTAATAAAACAAATTGAAAAGAAAAAAATACATAAAAACATCACTCAACACATCGGAAGCTTCTTTTGCACGATTTTCTTGAGTGCACTTTGTTCAAACAGTCTCGTTTTAAGCACCAGCAGTAATCTGCCATCATATGGTTATCCCATCTTCCTTGGTAGCGAGCTTCCATTGTTTTTATATTCTAGTGAAATCTTTCACCTTGTTCTTCACTTGTGTCTCCTAAATTTCCAAGAAAATTTTCTAAGTGGCTGTGTAGGTAGTGAACTTTTGTGCTCATATTACATCCAAGTGATTTGAAGTTACTGAGCATAATGTTTACCAGCTCAATATAATTTTCACTTTTGTGATTTCCTAGAAAATTTTTTATGACCTCAACAAATGACATCCAACTAATTTTTTCAATCTCATTCATTGACTCGACAAAAGCAGGACCCTTTGTAAGTTGTCTGATTTGTGGCCCCTCAAAAATACCAGCTTTAAGTTTTTCAATACTTATATGGGGCATCTTTAGTCTTAAGTAGCCGAAGCATGGTCCATCCTTGTCAAGAGCCTTAACAAATTGCTTCATTAGGCCTAGTTTAATATGTAGAGGCGGTAAGATGATTTTCTCTCTTTCAACTAAAGATTCAGCAATGATGTTTTCTTTCCCAACAACCAAGTTTTCTCTCTTAGGCCACTCCTTCTTAATCCAGTGGTTTTGTCTGTCCCTGCTATCCCAGAGGCACAAGAAACAAGGATATTTTGTGTAGCCACTTTGCTGTCCAAGAAGAAAGTTCACCATTTTTAATTCTACACAAATCACCCAGCGATGTTCTTGGTATTTTATCTTCTGTAAGACCAATGCTATTGTATCGTATTCTTCTTTCATTTTAGCTGAATGAGCGATTGGTATTGCGCCAAACCTGTTACCATTGTGAAGAAGTACACATTTTAAACTACGCTTGGAGCTATCAATAAACAAACGCCAATCACTAGCATCATATTGTGATAGTAGTCCCATTTTTTCCAAAAGACCCTTAACGTCTAAACAAAATGTAAGATTGTCTTCTTTAGTAAAGAAGGGTAGCATATCCTTTTCCCTTGTGCGATAAAAACTTATTTTTGTACCGGTACCGTACTTTTGTTTTTTAATCTCATTGGCCTACAATATAGAAATATACATAAAACTTATTGACAGTTTATTGAAAATAAAAGGAACACCGCAGAGTGGTTATAAATTAGTATACTTATAGATTTATTTAATTTGAAAATTATTTTCCGGAATATATCAAATATTAAAACAACTAATCGTAAGATGTGCCATATCTAAAAAGGTAGAGCTGTTAAATAAAAACGGATTTCATATTTGGATTCAGCTCTACAAATATAGTTAAAATCAGCACAAAGATTCCCGGCACCAAAAAAAAATTTTTTTGTAGGCCTGTGTTATCTATTTCCCTGATTTTATGCATGTGATCTGATCTACCATAGCAAGTAGGGGCCTGTAATATGTCTTCAACTTCCTCAAAAAAGTAACCTGCCTCGAAATTGCCGTAAAATAACCCTGTATTTCAACCTTCACTCAAATAGCGTTTCCAATCCTAATTTTTCAAATGGAATCGTGGCAATGCTACCTCCTTAATAACAACGGATAGCAAATAATAGCAGTGTATTATAAATTAAGTACGGTTTGCATAAATGAGAAAGAAAAAGTTAGTAGTGAAGGAGGAGGTCCAAAGAAAATTACCTCATGCCGCTCACTCCTGCCGTGCTCTTCCTCCCTCCTATACTTTTCTTCGGGCCTCTTCCGTTGCTCGTAATTGCTTGGTCCTCCTTATTTACGAATATGTAAACGGAACTTCATTTTTAATGTGGTGTTGTTATTAATTATCTGTTAAGTTTTACTGATATCATATATTTGTCTTGGGGATCGAGATGGTGCGTTGGCTAACATACTGGCTTCCCACCCAGAGGGCCCGGGTTCGAATCCCGGGGATGGTGGATAACTTTCAGTGGTATCCTGATCCCTACTTGAGGTACTTTGTGGTGGGCACTTTGAGTGAGTACGCCGTCCGTCGGATGGGACGTTAAACTGCGGACCCCTTGGCGCCTTTCGTTAAGAGCAGGCTAATGCCGACGCCGGGTCATCCCGTCATCCCTTATGGCACAAATGACCTGAGCTGTCGGTCGCCTCCCCTAAAAAACTAAAAACATATGTGTCTTTCTTATTTATTCAACGTAATTGGCGCTTAATGCTTTTGTACTAAATCAATAAATCTCAGCTCTCCTCTAAAAACTCTCAATATCCTCGCACTGCATCTTCCTGCCAGGCACACACACGAGTCCCGTAGATGCCGGGACCCATTTTACTAATCGTTTCCATTGTGCAATTCTAGAGACGAATTAATGAAGTGTTGTTCTGTTGTCTTCCTCAATAGTGTTTACTACGGGACACCATTATTCGATAGCCGCTCTACCGGAATCAGACGCCTTTTTAGCTGCTTCACTGAGGAACAGACGTTACGCGAACTACCTTTCGTCTGGCTTCTACCCTTCGACCTATGGGTGACCCTACCAGATATATATAACACATGGGCGGCATAAAAGAACACAAAAATAAAGTAGATAACACGTAAAAGGACACATTTCAGAAAGTTTTAAGTTTTAGACGTAGACTGGAGGCTTTTGAAATGTGGGTGTTGAGAAGAATGGAGAAGGGGAAATGGACCGAAAGGAAAACTAATGAGGAAGTACTAGAGATGGTGGGTGAGGAGAGGGGTTTGTTGAGAGAAATCCTATGGAGGCAGGAAAGATGGATGAAAGGCATATTGACCGGTAGTGGGATGTTAAAGAAGGTAATGGAGGGGAGAATGTTAGGCAAACGAGGAAAGGGGTAGGAACAGGATAGGAATGTTGGACGGGATGAAGGGAGGAAAGAAGTACACAGAGATGAAGAGGGACCTGAGGTAGATTAGGTTGCTGGATTGGGTTTTGTTTGGAGTTACAAAATATTTATTTGATAGTTGTGTCCATCCAAAAACCTACCTTAACCGGTAGATTACCGAATAATAATATACACACACACGTGATCTGTTCACTAAATGCGCGAACTGTTGCAATTTGGCGACCATGACGCGGCCTATAGCCCCGCCCACTAGAGGCGCTAGTTGCCTAAGACCTAATGAGCCGTCTGTGCTTGGTGCATCGTCGAGCCGTGCGTATGATGCCAATTATTTTAGTTTCTGGATGGATGAAATACGCCCATAGCAACGAATAGAGAGTAATTTGAAGGGGACAAAGTCGATGTAAACTAAATTTTCAAATAAAGTTTTTATGACCTCAGTTCGCGTATTTATTGGACAAACCTCGTGTGTGTGTTTTCCTTTATTTTTGGCAGGCTTGACGCTTTCTCTTTCTGTGTCACAGAATGGTTCAGCAAAGGTGGAGCTTAGAAAATAATGCTGTAAAAATTCCTGGACGTTACTGTTAGACGATGTTAAATCTCGGAGACAACACTACATTATTATTGATACTCTGTCAGCCAGGATTCTGTTTCCAGGCCTCTATTGAGGTTTTGGAATACGTGATCAACATTTACTACTTTATTGAATGCTATAGCTATGAATTACGAATGCATTGCTCTCAATTTTTCTGGTACTTGCCTGTTTGAGTCACTAACTGTTTCCATATTCTGTTTCTTCTGCGTTCTATCCTTTCCTTGGATTTGACATTTATGATTCCGATTGCAGCATCCTGTCTGACCTTCCCTTTATTACTCAATACAGCATACCCCCTCTCCTATTGCGTTCGTCTTCTTTTTTTTAAGAAATAATTCTTGATATAAGGCTATTTTTTCTGATTTTGTTGCATTAATCTTATTTCATGGAAATGCCATTTTTGACACAGTGCGGGAAAATTTTACATTTTGGAAATTAAATTATTTTTAGTCTCTCCTCACTGCTTATCCCCATTCATTTCAATTTAATGCATTGGAGCTTGATAGTTAAAACTTTGTTTGTAATCCGCATGCGTGTTAATTGATTTTTTATGTAACTAATTCCTTATGAATGCTGATGTTTTCACGGAATGGTAAACCCAAGTCACAATTGACCCGCCTGAATTGCCCAATCTATATCCCGTCCATGGTGTGCGTTATTTCGATTCATTAAATGGACGACGACTGGAATGAGGTGCTCTGTGTCGCATTCGGCAGGTGGGAGGGGTTGTGGTGCGGGGGGAAGGCGTCGTTCTGCTGCCAGGAGCACCACTAATGGGCTCGAAATGCAGGGGCACGCACAAACTCATGGACCTTAATGCACGTGTCTATGTGTGTGTGTATGTGTTCGCCGGGGGTGTGGTAGGAGTGGTTTCGCTTGGGGTTGAAGAGCCGGAAAGGTGGCGCGCTGAGCGGCGACTGCACTCCATTACCGCCCCAACAAAACACGCCCGCCCGCCTCCCCACCTTTTGCCCCCGCAACCACCCTCCCCGCCTCCTCTCCGCCCCCCGCGTCTTCCCTCTGCTCGAGACACCCCCGAAAGTATATTTAACAAGTGAAAGTCACCAACTGTTTCGGGATTGATGAAAATAGTGACGAGTTGTTTAATAATGTTTCCCTAAATAGAAGCAAACTCCATTTGGATAATAGTCAGTTACTCCGAAGTCACCTTGATACCGAAAATCAAAGGAGAGGCCTACCGGAAAGACATTAGAATCTCTTAATCACGTTAATACTAGACCTCATGTGTGCTCGACTGATTTAAGAAAGACTCGATTCAATTGGGTGACTGCTTTTTCGGTCACCGCCTTACAGCCCATAATTGACACAAAAGCGACACTCAATTGTTTTGTCCGCTAAAAACTCACCTCGGTGATAGACATTTCACTGGCGAAGACGACATTAGCGAAGTTTCTGATCTGTGACTAAGACAGCCGCCCCAAGTTTTCATTTGTTGAGGGTTCAGGAGCGCCGGTTGAGTGATGGGATAAGTGTAGACAAATGCGTATGAAGCTGATGCTGAGGGATCAAATGTAATTCAACATGCTTCTTATTGAGAATTTTTACATCAAACAATATTTTGTGTGATTATTACTGATTTACCCACATATTATTGTGCGTCGTCAGCGACCGATTAGTGGTAATGTGTTTAAGATCCTTGCATGGATCCTATGGATTTTGAAGATCACGGGGCATATCCTCATATTTTTGCGCGCGTAACTGTTATTCATTAGTTTTTATTCTCCAGTGGTTCAAAGAACAGCTGCAAATCGTATTTTCGATTTCGTAGCACGAAATTTGGAGAAGATATCAAAAAACAGATCTCAGACACATCTCACGCATAACGCTTGCGATAGTGTGGTATGGTGATTGTATTATGGCATTCGAATCTTGGATGATACGCCAGAATTAGAATAACTGATTGTATATGCTAATTAGAACGATTTTGTGATCATGATTTTATATGCTAATTAGAATGATTTTGTGATGTGTAGAACAGAATGAACCGATAGCACCGACGCGGCCAGCGCTACATTTCGCTCACCAATCTCTCATAAAAAGAGATTCTCATTTCCGTCGTATTATTAGTTAAGGCTTTCCCTAAAAGGTTGAGATATTACACAACATGCGCCATTAAAATATTTTTCTGTGTTCAACACATGATAAAAATACGCCCGTATTGATTTGGGTGAAGTAGTTGAACAGCAATATCAACCAATCATCACATTTATAATCACCAAAGTGCAGTATAAATCTCTATTTCTATTCGAGAGAAATGATAATTAATAATTGTGATCTCCACTAGAGTATCTTTAATCACACGATCTGGGTATCAACACTTCGTGTCATCCTCAGGTGAACGAATGTTGAAACCCGGGTTATCAGAATAAAAGTACTATATTGGAAATCACTATTGTTCATTATCATTTCTCTCCAATATGGAGAGATTCCACAAAATTAAGCCTGAAAGTATACGGGTCTTTTGCTATTGGTGTATAGGCTCTAGTTCAACAATCCTGATGAGCCAATGCTGCCAGATTCAATTTATGTTAGTGTAAACACTTATAATTTATTCAAATTGTAATAGCATGCATTTCTTAAATGCATAAGTGTGTTCGAGTTAGTTATGGGCTAAATTGTATGCAGGTAATTCTAAGAAAAGAATTTGGCCAGAAGATTTCGTGAGATCAGTGTTACTTCCCGTCTCAAAAACGGGAAATGTAACCGTTTTGTGAGAGCTATAGAGCAATAAGTTTTTATTTCGCTCCAGCTAAAGTGATATTTATGATCAAAAATATTAAAATTGAGAAGAGGGTCAGTGATTACTTAAGGGATGGTCAGTTTATGTTCAGAAAGGGAGAGGTGAGCGTGATACCATTGCAGTAATGAGATCACTAATAGAGAGGAACACATAATGCAATCAAGATAAATTTGTTTGTTTCGCTGATTTTGAGCATAGAGTGAATTGGGTAGAATTGATGAATGCATTGCAGGAAATAGGAGCAGATTGGAGAGATAGGAAACTTATCCGCAACCTGTACATGTCTCAGACTGCTCAGATGCGAGTGGGGGACGGGGAGTCGGGCGAGGCATTGCTAGGAAAGGGATTAGGCAGAGATTAGAAAGGGGTTAGACAGAGGTGCCCCTTATTGGCCGCATTTTTCACTTTTCACATTTCAACTTATATTAAGAGAAAATGGTCCAAGTGACATTGGAGAAATTGGAATTAAATTTCTCAAGGAATTCATGAATCAGTTAGGTTTTCGCGTGGTCAAACAATAGTTTTTCATTCAGCCAAGGTTCTACATCTATATCCTGCGAGCCAGCAAAAAGGTGGTTTATAATCATTGTTGAGCGTATTAAACTATTAGTGTAGTCAGTTTGTGATATGAAACAATGCAAGCAAAAAAGGTTATGAGGTTTTCGAGAAAGAGGAAAGATAAGTTAAATATTAAAATGGGAGCTCATAAACTAGGGCAGGTGGAACAGTTTACCAATTGCGGAAATATTCTGGACCGAAATGGTCAAAGTAGTCGGAACATAATAGGACGAATTGTGTTACTCAAAGAACCTTTCACAAGGAGAAGGGAATTAGTAACTGACACCTCAATCAATCATTTTAAGAAAAGAATAATGAAATATTTAGGAAGAATCGTAGTTTTTTTACAGTGCGGAAACTTGGTCGTTGTTTCTAAAAGAAAGGCGTGAATTCTAGGCTTTTGAGATATGGCTGTTGAGAAGAATGGAAACATTAAAATGAACGATAGGAACTCAAATGAAGAGGTACTAGTCATAGTGGGGGAAGAGAGAGGATGGTTGGGAGAAATTCAAAGGTGGTAGACACAATTGATGCCGAGCATTTTGGTTGGCGATGGAATGCTGAAGACTGTGATAGAGGCTAGAATGCTAGGCAAGCGAGGAAGGGGAAGGAAAATGAAACGGGATTTGGACGGAATAAAGGATGATAGAAGATAGCAGGAGTTGAAGAACAGTTTATTGTAGCATGGGGTGTCAGATTTCGTCTTGTTAGGTGATAACAAAAAATTTGGACGTGAACAGTCACTTAGGAATCTTACTTAAAACGATAGACTGCCAAATAATAAAATATTAGCACGATGTATATGTAGACTGTGATTAAGTGCGTTTGGGGATTAGGGTGAGAAATCGAAAGGGTGAGCTTTCCCATTACTTCATGATGCAAACATTTTGAGTGGGAAGAGGCACGTCACGAATGTTGTGTACGTTAATTAACGGAGAGCAGGGAGATTTTTCTCGAACATCAGGGGTCAATGGTAAAATATATATTCCCCTGGATACTGTCGCCAGCGTTCACGGCGTCGACTTCCGCTTCTTTCCTCCACCGCGATCAGTCTGCTAGTTTGACCAAATGAGACCATTGGACTTATGGTGAGTGAGGAATAAAGGCGTTACCGTCTATGCAATAATTTGGTCCTAAATCGTTAGCAAGGGAGCAGAGAGCACGAATCTTGGCTGCGATCCGTGGTGGTCATATATGCAGTGTGTTGCCTTTCGTAATGCTGCATACACTTTATGCCTTGCATGAAAGCCGTTATGGAAATTTCCATATATTTGACAGAGCCAACCAGGAAAGGAAACAGTATATGAATATCAATATTGAACAATATATTGCTGTAATAAAAAACCATAAACATAGTAATCAACCCGGAGGTCGGTTTCGTAGGTGATGGTAGAGTTCACCCAGTACTAAGCCCGGCAGTGTGTGAATGTTCACACATCAGGGTAGGGGGGCCAGTTCCTTTCCCTGTGCCGGTTATGGTTTCCCAGGAAGATCTGGTACCCGAAAATCACATTGCCTTGGGTGGAGCTGCAGGTGCTCAGAGTTCCTTACCCGGGAATCGAACCCGGGCCCTCCGGTCAGTAGCCCAACGCTCTACTCCTAGACTACCGCGAACCACATTTGATGCAATATCTGTCCTCAATGCAATATAAGTCCTCAATGTGTATCGGGAGACGCCATAAGCACTCCCCATTTAAGACGACGTAGGTAACAACTGCGTATCCATTATACTTCATGATCGTAAGGAATCGCCCAGCGACGCCCCACCTTTCCACCACGCCTTCCGCGACCACCCTCCCGAAAGGGCGCCGTTTTATGTTTTCGGGCGCCTACGTAGGGCAAACGACGCCTCCTCTTCGCTCATCATCGTCTTCGCCCTGCAAGGGATGGGGCCCAAGAGTCTCGCGTTCTTGTCTCGGGGGTCCTGCACCCGCGGGGGCCTTTGCCCCGTTCGCCCCCTACCTACGACCCCACCACCCCCACTCCCAACGCCATCCACGGGGTTTAATCATTTAACTGACTGGGACAGATTGCTTTGAATGCGCAGGGGGAGAGGGGGCGGCGACCCCTCCCCCCTTGCCGTAATGTTCGATGGATTACGATGCGTGAGCGCGCACGCGAGTCGGGGTGGGTGAGCATCCAGTGCTCTGCACACGACTCGGATGCACAAGGACACCTGCGTGTCCGGAAATGCATCAATATTTAGCGACGGAGCGATGCTCCCCTCTCGCATATATTTCCCTCTCAATCTCCGCAAACCTTATCCACCTCCTATAATTCGTATTCCATGCTCTGGTTTTTAAATGCACACGAATTAGGAGCGCAGGACGACATTTCGCAGATGCAAGTGTTTTTATGGATCAAACAACTATCTCGGCTCATGCAAATGAGACGGTATCGAATCACTGGTAAGCATTAAAGTTTGGAGCAAACTTCGCCTCTCCAAACCCCCTGCACGCATTCAAATAGCGACCGAGTACGCTTTTTTACCGAGCGGTACGATGATCCAGTTCTCAAACAATGAATGCTAGAGAGTACTTCTTTTGGCCTCGCCTCATGCTCTGCTGTGTGTTCCACCTGACTATAGTTGGTTCTTCTGCGCACCGTTTCGGTCAAGTCTGGATCTGGATCATCCAAAAGTATTCGAGCACTTCTCGACCCTCTCTCTCAGTCCAGTTTCATGTCTGTTAGACGTCAGTCAAAATCAGATCTTCAGTCAGAAATCATTCTTCGGTAGAGTAAGCGGACTTTGCTGCCAATCCTTACCTCTTTGAAGGGGAAATACTTCGTTCTAGGCTGTTTGCTCGCGCAAGAAAGATTTTGAATTTGCAACCGATGCTGATTGTATGTCAGAACTAGATTCGCAGCAACCCCAATACTTATATATCGTTGAAATTACGTACACAGTTGGGCAATCCGACTATCACAGACCTATATGTTGATAAATCCAGAAATATTGATGGGTAGATATCTCGAAAATATACTGAATGATTTGATGTGGTTAGAGCACAGTGTATGTTAATATATTATTTGGCGTCCCAGTGTGTCCCTTCAAGGGCTCGAGCTAAATACAGTTACTCATGGTTTAACTTCATAATGATAAATGACTATGAAAGTCATTAAAGATCTCTCTCCTGATGAAACTGAATATTTTTCTTCAGCTGCGTCAGTTATTGCAAGAGATAGATTCGTAGATGATTTGGTTGTTGAAGGTTCCTTTGGATGGAAGCAAGTCCTTTAGTTTCTCAGTTCCAGAGGATCATAAAAATTATTGAGGTTTCCTCTTCCACGAATGGACTGCTTATTTTTAGGGTTTACGCTTATTACAAAGTATTTACCGAAACGTGTACTACATCTCAGTTACCCTATAATCTCTCTTCATCTTTTAGCAATAGCCTGGGGACAACAATTTTGATACATCTCCATACCACACTCAAAAATAAAAACATGAGTCGAGTAAACTTGGACATCTCTCGAGTATTACAAAGACTCCCTTGAAAGAGTTAGTCCAACAGTTGTTTGAGAAAATCAATTAAGCAGGGCTTATGGAGATCAAATTCGGATTGGTATAACAAACTGCCTTGAGATATCAGAAGGCGAAGGGCACAATTTTTTGACCAGTAATCATATCAAGTGAAATAAATAATAAATAAATGTTAGCAAAGTTATTGTAGCACTCTTAATCGATGAAGCCCATAGCTATCTTTGATATATATATATACTATCTTTGAATCGTGAATATTTTTAAATGTGTGTGTGGGCGGGCCAGGGGAAGAAGGGGTATTGATGTCAAATTCGATCCGGATAAAATAAAACAATCAATTAATGTCTTCCCTTCAATTTTTTCCCAGATTACTCCACTAGTTACGCAGTTTTGCCTCTCTGGATGTAGCCTGCCGAAGCAACTTTCCCCCACAACCATTTAACCGTCAATTTAATTTCTCAACAACCCATTTAACCTTTCCATCTTCATCTCCTGCGTCATCTCTATACTTTTATCCGTAACTTAGCAAATTTTGAATGATTATCGGTGCACTTAACAGAATTTTCCAATTATCTCAAATATATATTTTGCTTACTGTTGCATTATAAGTACAGAATACTGTACACTCCCATTTCGGAACGGTAAATTTTGAAGACATCTTTTAAATATTTTGATAATGATACGGTACAGAGACATCGCTTTTGGTGTTGCCCTCTTTCTCCATCCTACGTGACTAGGGAATTTTATAACGAGATCTAAAGATCAAAATGATAATCGGCAGTCCTTAGTCCGGGAATCCAACGCACTGAACGACGCCTGGAAACTCCAATATCAAGGAATTAAATCAAGAAAAAGGTTGCTAATCTTACAAAAAAGGTTTCATGGAAACCTGTTTATTCTAGAACACTGTGAACGTCGACATCATAGGTCGGAGAATTGTTTCGAGAACAATGTGAACGTCGTTATCATGGGTTATCGGTCGGAGGATTGTTTCTACGCGGATTATCTCCGAGCTGTCCTGTCCGCAACGGTCTCTTCTTTTCATCATGTTTGTTAACGCCTCCCCAATGTCTTTTCTCGTCATTCACTATTTCATCATCTTTTCCGCCTCAACCCTTAATTTAAAAAAAAGTGAAAATTAACTCGATAGAGAAACGGGGGTGGCGAACGATAGTGAGTGAGAATGGCTCTAATTCCATTGTTCACCAGCGAGGGTCCACACCTAGGATTTCTCCCCCTTCCTTCTCAGATCGGCGTCGAAGCGCATCTCTCTCGTCTTCTGAACGCGTAAACGGCGAGATTCGAGCCTCGCCCATGCGAGTGGGGGCCGTCCGCTCCCTCCTACACCCACCTGACCTCGCCCCCATTGCGGGGGGTGGGCGGATCTCCTTAATTGATCTCTCCCGGAGCTCTTTGAAGCCGTTACTTTCCACCGATCCGCTGACTTAAACACCCGCAACCGAATGTGTGGGAATTCACGAATTTCGGACCGAAGGAGAAAGGAACGCATCCTTTGTTTGCAAGACCCAGCGATTCAAGAATTTACTCATTTTTCCCCCCTATTCCGAGAGCATCACGTGATGCTCTCGGAAGAAAGTCGTGCTCCCAATGGAGGGCAGCGAAATGTTTGATCGAGAAGGGAAATGAATAATATATTGCCGACGTTATGAACGTAGTGTGAATTAAAAGAAAAACACAGACTGAATAATTTACAAAGTGAAGCAAAAGCTAGTTACAAAGACAGCTTTCAAATGAAAGTAGCCTCCCCTTGATTTCCTGAAGTTTTCAAAGGGCGTAGAGGAATGAAACATATTATTTCAAATATGTCTGTATAAAAAGATTTCCAATTCGCTTCTTCCCTCGTGGGACTCTTCTCATAACTTCTGATAATGCGTCAAAAGAGCCAAACGGGACGCAGTCTTTGTGAAAAAAGATGCTCGTTGTTCGCATTGTTCGAATGGCAGCAGGCAATTTCGTTAGGACATCCCCTCACCGTTCGTTCGACTCAGCCCTTGATTCTTGACAACGGCCTTCCGTTTCCGACGCGATGGGGAGTGAGCGACTCCCCCACTTCCCTGGAACCCCCGAACCCCGCCTCATTCCTCCGCCGACAACACCGGTGCTTGGGCAGCGGACATGATGATTGACTATCCATAAATGTGACGTCGAGATGTGTGGCTGTAATTGGGATAGTATTACTGTATATATGAACTTCCGGTGTAACATTAGTTTTATGTTAGGTTAAAAATTTAGTTTTGCATATATTTAGGAGCAATCCTTAGATTACTAGAAAAATATAATAACAGCTATAATTGCCGTTTATAGTTTTAGTACTGAGAAACTTTAATGGTGTCTTGATTTGGAAAACTAACACTTTGAAAACATATCTAAGGTAACAGTTTTGATCAAAAAACTATATTTAAAGACAAGTGTTGATTAACGGAAATGTAATTACGAGCGAAATTTCATTGCTTTCCGACTCAAACGACCTTGTTTGTCTGTCGGGGACACAAACATATTTTTTTCACCATTCGCTATGGAAAAGATTGGCTAATAAAATATATGAAATTCAAAGTATGTAAACGCGATGCCTGAGATAGAGATATCGCCTTTAGATTTAAATTTCAGTATTATATATATATATATAATACTGTGTAATATATATATAATATTGTGTATTGTATATATAATACTTAACATAATCATAATCAAATAATACGGCATACGCATCTTGTTCCAATAATTTCTTCAATCGAGGTCACAATTCCACACAAATTTGGCACAATTCCACACTGTCCGTTGAATCCCCGCACGCCTCCTCCTCCCCCACCCCCACTACCGGGACGGCAGAATGAATAACGCGGATTTCATTCAGATGGATTATTTTGGGCAGGTTAATGAGAATAGAAAAACACGAACTTGCGGTCAAAATAGAATGTGAGCACTTGCGACGATAGAAAAATGAGATCAGCAAAACAACCCAAGAAAACACTAGCGGTCTACAATGGGAAGCTCCAGATTACTGAAATCAACTGCCTCTCACCATTTGACCGCCGTATATTACGATTTCTGGCCATCTGTGTGCCACACTAAAGGCAAGATGAAAGGGATAATCTATGGTCTCTTATTTAGTTAAAGAAATTGGAACGAGTAAGTAAGTAACCTGGAACTTGATACGACCTCGGCAAAAGAATCCACCAGGGACAGTCGTGAGAACCATTTTTCGAATCTCAATCAAGTCAAATCAATTCTACCAATATATCTACCATGGCATAAACTCCATTTTTAAATTTACGCCGGTACGCGTGTCAGTAATTTTCGGGGTATATTCACAGCGCAATAGAAACAATTAGAGTGCCCTCGGCTGCCCTAGTTAGCTGGTCAGCTCTTTTAATGAGCTACGTGTCCATTGAATGACCCGCAGCTGCATTTGCAGCACTTTTAAAATTTTTCCAATTTCACAGCTAGCTTTACCGTAAAATATACTCGAATTTACATTTTCTCCCGGATTTTTAACATAAATTTACCCTGCTCTTTATTTTATTTTTCACTTGTAGCTATTTGCTTGTGGAAGGCCAATCAGTGAGAACGGCAGTTGAAAGCTTTAAATTCATTTCAGGAACTTTAACAAAATACATTTTAAAGTAATGCATTTCGAGGAGGGTAGTCTAATCGTCAAATTTCCTACGAAGTTGTAATTTTGTCATGTTTTAGCATAAGATTACGTTGTTTATTTGTTGTTGATATTAACAAGCAAATGTCAGTTTTTTATGGCGGTAAATACAAGAAAAATCTGATTTAGCTCGGAAGCACTTGTTTTCAAGGCGATTTTTTTCTAAAATCACGTGATTTTTTCAAGGGTGCCAAAACTTTTCTGGATGAAATGATTGCCGTAAGTAAATATCAACGAATAGAGAGTACTTTGAAGGTGAAAATATCGATGTAGACTAAATTTTGCAAAATAAAATTTTTTTGGTCTCAGTTCACGTATTTATTGGACGGGGTAGTGTGTATATGTATACATTATTTTTCATATTATTATTTGGTAATCTACCGGTTAAGGTAGGTTTTAGTAACAACACACAGCACGAGAACACATAAAAAGAACACTCACAATAATATCTTGATAATTTCGACGGACTCAAACTACGTCTTCTTCGGAAGATAAGATATTTTAGATTATTCCTATATGACCCTATGATTATATGTATATAATTTTTCGTGCAAACAATGCACTTAATTCTACATAGGCGAATGCATTAACTCCTTATCCATTCGAATGAACAATCACCGCTACTCCTGTAATTCTGCCTCACTCTCTTCTCTTCCTATCCCTTCACACGCAATTTCACACAACCTATCATTCGACGAATGCTTTTCCCTAACAGTTCTTGAATCCCTACCCGATTCAGGCGCTAACATAGAGGTGAGAACTCGCGAATTCGCATACATCCTAGCTTTCCGATCCTTTAAAATTCCCACCCTTAACCGCCATATTTAATTCCCTTCCCAGCAGTCCCTAAACCTTCCGCCCCCCTTCTTCCCTCCCCAGACACTCTCCTCTCAAGACATCTCAGTCTGACCTGAAGAAGGCCTCGGAGTAGGCCGAAAGCTCAAATAATCTACAATGTGAATGTTCTTTTACGTGTTATCTGTTTTATTCTGTGTTCTATTGTGCCGTCCAAAAGTTAAATATATATATATATATATATATATATATATATATATATATATATATATATATATATATATACATAGATACATACATATATATATACATAGATACATACATATATATGTACATATGTATATGTACATATATATGTATATATATTATATAACATTTGGACGGCACAATAAAACACAGAATAAAATAGAAAACACGTAAAAGGACAAGCGTCGTAGATTGTTATATACATAGTCTCATAATTATAACTGTGTTTTATTTCCTTCCTACTCTTTTAAGTCTGTATTGTAGGCTAGACTTTGAATCAGTTTTTTTTTGCCTTCATGTGCTGCAGTCATTCAGATTTTTCATTCTTAGGAAAAAAAGGCACCCTTATAGTTTATTTGGACGCTCATTTTAAAATATACCTCGTCAAAGTTTAAAATCATGAAAGAGTCAAACCTTTGATTGATTCGTGAGTCATTCCGACGCAAGCTGACCGTGAGAACCATGGGGCGTCAATCGCGAAACTGGGGATATCTAATAAAACTAACAACTCTGAAGTTCCACCTGTAAAGCATAAATGAGACCCCGAAGAAGCAAAATGTATGAGAGTAAGAAAACAAAAAGAAAAAATGAGAATGAAAAAGGACCTAAGTCGCTTCGGATGCTTCGCTTTGAATAGTCTGCCCTTACATCAAAATTGTCTATCTAGTGAATTCCTTGCGGAAAAATTTTTAAGTTCGTAGAAATGTTCTCGATCGAGTTCCCTCCTATTTTTATCCCAACTACCATCCTTTCCCACGTATACCGAAGAAAGGCAAGAGAACAATAGAAAGGAATGGATGTACGAATCGAAACAGTAGGGAAACTGTTCAGGTCAGAGTTCCGGATGGCTTTTATTCAACCATGGGATTGGATTGATTCCCGGCGAGTTTCATGAGTGCAGAAGGTATGCACGAGACATATAATGGGGAAAATCGCAAAATATAAAGTTAATGAGTTTCTCAAGAAATAGGAACGTCGTTACATTTGTGAAGCAAGAACATGACAACTTGAACACCTCACTCATCTTAGATGCTTTTGACGTTATGCAGCAGGGATATATGATGAAGACTTGCGATTCTAAAGGAACACGTTTTTAAGAGAAGGAGACTATCGACAAGAGAATTGAGTAAGGGCGTAAATAAAATGCCAGTGACAACTTGAATATGGACCGCAGTTGGTGAGGAAAGTGGAAATACCAGATGACAATATTTTGAAAAGTGGGTGCGAAGGAGGACGAAGAAAGTACAGTTGACAGAAAAAAAATCGGTGAATCGCTGGGAATGGGAAAGGAGGAGAGACCGGGTTGTTTGGAAAATTCGGACGCAGGACAAGTGGATGCAGGAGTTGTGTCGAGTGGTGGTGGACTGATTAAGACAGTGCTGGAGAGGAGATTACTAAGTAGACGAGGAAGGGGGAAGAAAAGATTAATCATTTTGAACGAAATGGAGAGAGGTAGTAGCCACGTGTGTGCAGTCGAAGAATGATTTATTGTACGAGGACTGTCCCGAAAGTAACCTCCGTTTGCGTGTAGCGAGCGAAGTAGTGAAGGGAGTCGAATGTTTGCTGTCTTGACACAAACACTAGGGCAGTGCGCCTCGAGCTGCAGTGTTTGGAAAGCCATTCCAATGTTTTGACATTTTGGCTCGCTACTGTAAACAATTAACAGCTTGTTACTCGCTATTGTAAACAAATAACAGCTTGTTATTTGTTTACAGTAGCTAGTCAAAATGAGCAATACTATTTGGAAATCCCGTCAAATGTGAAATCCGTTTGGTGAAAAGTTTCTTAGTGACGAAAAATTTCAAAGGTGCCGACATTTATCGGGAAATTCGTGCTGTACACAGACTAAATGATTTGTAAAAGACGTGTGTCAGCGGTGTCGCTCGTTTAACATTGAACGGGCAAATGTCCAATATGATGACAGAAGTGGCCGCTCGTCTGTGGTGAACAATGAAGTGCTACAGAAAATTGACGAAAAAGTTCGTCAAAACTGTCGTTTTATGATATCTGAGTTGTCCATAACGTTTTCCACAGTTTTCTTGGAATCTCTTCCCTGGAACCCTGACCAAAATATTAGGCTACCACAAGTTTTGTGCTCGTCTCGACGGGGAGCTCCAAGATGCCGTCATCGTTTGGCTGCGAACTCACGCGGCAAAAAGTTTTGCTGAGGATATTTCTCAACTAGTTCAGAGATACGATAAATACTTGGATCTGTTTAGCGAGTGCGTAGAAAAAACAGTAGAGATGTGCAATTTTGAGATGTAAATAATACATTTTCTGTATCTGTTCCCGTGTTTTTTAAAAGCCTCACGAATGTTACTTTCTAGATAGCCTTCGTAACATGGAGTTGTTTATGACCCACCACCAACAACTAAATTTAAGTGAGGGTAGGGAACTACAAAAATTGCACGTATATTTAAACATAAAACGTCTGTTTTAATACAACCTTCTAAAACCCCTTTGCCGGCGTCCTGATACCACAAAATACCCGTCTGGCGAACAAACCGACGTGGAGCGAGTTTCGCGGGAATGTCTACCACCAAAAGGATGGTATTCTTATGGGAACTGTTTGGGAAACACGTCAAGTAAGTTCGAACTTTGTCGCATAGAGCCAACTACTGACTGGAGGGACCGGGTTTGATTGTAGCGTCACGCCTCTGGGCACCCTCAGGTTCAAACAAGCCGTGTGATTTTTTTGGGTACCAGATCTTCCTGGGAAACCATGAGTAGCACAGAGAAAGGAACTGCCTCCCCCCCTTATTACCCTGGATGCGTGGATTTCAAACGTCGTATAGCGCTTGGTATTAGGTGAGCTCTATCAAACCAACGTTTGGGTGGACTACTGTGGATAGAGAAAAACCAGAAGTCAATATTATATATGCTACTTATATCGAAAATGGACTGTTGAAGTACTTGTCGCCATAGAGACGGAGTTATCGAATGGGGCACGTTCACGTTCGCCGAGGTAAATTCGCTAAGTAGTCTGAATCGCTGACCGGTAGCCTCGCTTTATGTGGTCAGCGGCCAGGTTAAGTCAGGTGTGCAATTAAAGTGCTCGCCTGCGAGCTTAGAATTCGCGGCTCGGCTTCGACTCGAATTCGGCTTTTCGAATTTTTTAAGACTCGAGCACCGCCATGGGAATGATTGCGACGTGTGTAAGCAATGTAATAGGGCTCGGCCCTTGGGGCAGCTGCTGACTTCCCTGTATCGTGATGACGGACGACGCCTCGCGACGGTTTCCGCACCTAGGTGTGCGCTTCGAAGTACCTCTTTCGTAAAGCAAACGCTATTACTTCGAATTTAGACTTAGTAAGGTACTTTTAATACGATATAAATGCTACTTAATTATTCTACTTGTCAATATTATGAAGAATGTGTTTGATTTAGGGATATGTATCCGGTGTATGTCTGCTTAAAGTAAAAGCCTTGAAATCAGTAGTCATTAATATTAGGAAAAAATTATAATGTATCTATATGAAATATTTATGAGTACATTTCAATTATTTGAGAGAGTAAACTCAAGTATATTGGTGTTTATTAGAAAAGATACTTTATTACTTTGGTATTGTGAGTGACATGATCAGGATTGAAATCTCCCGTATGAATTCTAATACTATACGTGTGCTGTGTGCTGTTATGACGGTGATTAAGTATGCCGTAAAAATCACAAAGGTACCATAACATCTAACATATATGATATTAGTTTTTGAGGAACGTTTCGCGTTCCGATGGTTTGATAAAAACTTAATCATGTGTCTGTGAGGGATTTTCATTGTTATTAAATCACGGATATTCAATTAGAGACGAAATCGGAGCATTTTCAGACTTAAAGATATATATTTCAAATTGTCCGTAATACAAATATCTTTCTTTGCTTATCGCAAGGGAAAGCATGGGTAAAAATAATGTTTACTCCAGAGCAAGTAATCGTGCGTGCCTGAAATAAAGGTGTCCCCTCAAGTGCGCCCCGCCCTCTCCCCCTCGTCTCGCTCCGCCCCCAGAGGGGGGCGCCCGAATACACCAAGGTTCTCTCTTACGCTATGTGCGATTAGGGCGCGCGGGGCGGCCGGGGGGGGTGGGTGACGGGAGTGAAGGGGGGTCCGCCCACCCCCCGGCGTTCGCACGCACACGCGACTCTCAATCCTGCTCCGCCTACGACGGGGGAGAAAACCTTTCAACCCCTCCCTCCCTCCCATCCCCCACGCCACCCCCAGTCTTTTTTTTTCCACTTCGACTCCCACCTTGGAGCCGAGGACGCCGTGTCTGGAGGGGGGGAGGGGATGAAAGGGGGCGGAGGAATGAGGACGGTGAGGGAAGGCCGAAAGAACCAGCATATGAGTGTGTGGGGAATGGAGCGGGAGGGGGAGATAAAAAAAATCGGGGGCGGATCTAGTCCCGACCCTCCCGGCAAAAAAATCCTCTCGACCCCCGTTCCACTACTTCCCGCATCGCCCGTCCCCTCCTCTTCCTCCCCGTCCATTTGGATTTGGAGGGAGGGGAGTGGCCCCGGGGGAATGGTTGGAAGTGGCGAGGGTCGGGAGACGGGGACTCCCTCACCTCGCTCGCTCTCTCTCTCCGTGGAATAAATGGACTCCTTGAAGAGACCATGTTTTTTTGTGGCACCTTCAGGAACCTGTTTATTTAATACGTTATCATTGCTACGGCATGCCTTCATGGGAATAGATGCTCATTCCTGGCGAGACTTAGGGGAAAGTTTCCACGACGGGGACATTTTCTTTGCTTAACAATAAAATTAATAGTAATATTCTTCGTGAAGAGGTTGGGAAGTCAGCGTATGATACTTATTCTTTATTTTGGTAGTCTAGCGTTTATGGTTTCGGAAGAGCACTTCAGACTGGAACTCGGTACACATACAACCTAGCCTTACAACACGTAGCATGACGCTCTACGCTCCATTAAACTGCTCATTTAATTCACATTCCTGCCTTCATACCGTCCAACGTGCATGTCCTTTTCCTCCACCTACCTCACCCACCAAAAGTTCCTTCTCCAATACATCTGTCACAGTCTCCAACATTCCATCGGCAATCAAAACGCCCTGAGTACATCTTTCCTGCCTCATTTGTCTTTCAGCCAACAACCCCCTCTCGTCTCCCACTGTGACTAGCACTCCATCGTTTGTTTTTTTGGTCCACCTTGCCTTTTCCATCATTCTCCGCTACCGCATTTGAAAAACCTCCAATCTATCCTATCCGCAATAAAGCCTCTCGTCTTGCTTCAATGAACACTATGTTTCCTCGCCGTTCAAAACGACGCCTCATGGCCATTTACCACCAATTCAATTACTTGACATTGAACGTGTGTTACATGATCTCATAAAAATATTAGTTAATTTTCATTAATATTACTTCAGTACTATTACTTCAGTACTATTACTTCTCGTGATTTTCTATTCTAGTCAATAAAACTACTAGAATAGAGTGAGTGCAAGCATGACAAAGGAGGTACTTGATGTTAAAGTTTCATGAAATATTATGTATATATGATTAAATTTGTCTAAAATTTTTTATACAGGAACGCTAAGAAATCGTTAACGCTCCGTGTGGTCCCAAAATGATAGACTAATGTTTTTTCATTTAGTAAAGATTCAAATAACTCAAGGAAAGAAAAATGTCACGATACAATTTCCCCAGAAAAGGAATTAAATTCTCGTATGAAGTTGTTCTCGCCATTATTCTGTTGAATTTCTCCATTATATAGTAGAAAATAGAAACACAGCAATTCCACGATTAATATTTGTTGCTGACCATGGTTTTGCTACTATGTGGCAGCATCAGATGGTACCACTCCTGATAATGCCTCTCAGTGGCGAAACCATGGTCGGTAATAAATATTAATTTTGTAAATGCTGTGTTTCTATTTTCTATTATCTATGAATTCAGTTATCTTTTATCGGCATTTTCTCTCGTTATTAAAGGATACAGCCCATTTAATATCAATTAATGGAAGACATAGTAGTGTTTTTCTGAGCATTTGCTTCTCCCAAAAATTATCCAATGCTTGAATGAGATACACAAGGTAAACTTGGAGAGGTTAGCATTAAATAATATAAATTTATTACGAATGGTAAATATTCAGAAAAATAGGTTTTTATAATAAAGATTCTATTGATAAATTTTAGGAAAAGGGCACGATAGTAACAACTATGTTTAGGTCCTCTACGCATGTTTCTGGAAGCCACAATTAATGTTATTCCATGCTTAACTTCCTACTTGTGTTAGTGATTGACTTTTTCTCATTTTATCTCTTATTCCAACCTGTCAATGTAATTTGGGGCATGCAGGTACATACGAGTAGTTTCATCGGGGCCTGAAATAAATTGGGATTTTCCGTCCCTTGCCTAATAGCTTACCTGCTCTCTTCGTAAACCAATGGATACCCATTTTAATTCTTCCAGAATACCCATACAATTTTCCTGTCGCAATTTTGTACAAATATGGTAATTTTTCTGAACTTGTTTCAAATATTAATTTAACCTTTTCTTTCGAATATCCCAACTACTAGCTGCGTCACTGAGGGCAGGAGGCACACTCTATCTCTCGAGGTCTCTCGGATTAAACCGTTTCAAAGTGCGTTCGGGGGTGTGTCCGTTTCCTGTCAAGGGGGGTGTGTCCGTTTCCGGTCAAGGGGGGTGTGGGATCGGCGGCGGCGGGCTGGACTCTTAGCACGACTGGTGAATCGAACCCGGGGCCCTAGGGTGAGACACCGGGCACGGACGGACGGGTCCGCCACCACGCTGCTCGTGCACATAGAACCTAATGCGTGAAGCGCTTTTGCGTATTTCTTTTGTTCAATAAAAAAAACGGATACCTTTTCTCCCTCTAGCGGAACCCCGGCTGAAATTTTTCACCGTCGAACCTTTTGTCTTCGCAGTTTGACTGAGGCCGTCGGAGGGGGAGGGAGGGAGGATGGGTGGGGATGTTGAAAGAATGGATGTGCGTGCGGGGTTGTGTGCGTGGGCGGGGGAGAGAAAAGAGGAAGGGTTGTTGTGAAGGGGGCGGGGAGGAAGCTGCGGAGGGGTCCAAGTCTTCCTCCGCACTCACACACAGAAGCACAACGCGCCCGCGCGCGCGCGAGCGTGCACGTCCACGGGGGCGCCACACACATCCCTCACCCGCCAGCCTTCAACTCTCATTATTTTTTTCCCCTTTTACCTTCCAACTCTGCGGTGCCTCTCTCTCTCTCTCTTTCGCCCCTCACTGCCAGAGAAACCTTCCAATGGAACAAGTTCCCGCTCCGTGAAAATGTAGAGTGGCGAAAAAAGCGAAGTTGGAAGTGGAGAAAGGTCGGAGGGGATTCAAAGGGAAGAGAGGGAAGGAGGAGGAGTTAATGAAAGCGCCCTCCCCACCCCTCCTCCCCTCCCTCGGGTGAAACAAAGGATTGGGGGAAAGGGAGGCGAGGGAGTGGTGGTGGGGGTGGAGGAGGGAGCGAATGGAAGGAAAATAAGAAAGGGAGTGATGACGGGAGAGAGGAAACTTTTTGTGGCGATGATTTCGCATGCACGCGTGCGAATGTACGAGGCGGAATACAAAAGGAAGGAAATTCAAATTTAAGAGTCGCGGGGAGAGGGCACATGCATCTGGGTTCATCGCGTTAAAGGAGGAGGTATTTAAAAAAATTCGATGAGATATCAAATATAATATTACATGATAGAGGTATTTCGTTTTAACATCCGAGGACATGCTCATTGTCATTCTTTTCCAAGATTCCACTTTCAGGAAATTGTTCATCCGAACATCCTTGTGAATAGTGATCTAAAAAAGTCAACACCATTCTCTCCATGATGATTAAAAATAAAATGAGGCGTTTCAGGCGTGTTATGGTAGGATATCATGATTAATTAAAATTGGCAATTTTCCACAGAATACAATTTCATGCGACCGGTTTCAATGTTACTACATCATCTTCAGGATCTTCAGGTTACTACATTATCATCCTGAAGATGATATAGTAACATTGAAACTGGTCGCATTAAATTTTATTTTGTGGAAAATTCCCAATTTTAATTTCAATATTCTCCATGATGATACTGAAATATTTACTTACGATCTAGTTTTAGCTAGTCGGTGGTCTCAAAGATCCAGCGTGGTAGGTAAATAATGAGAATCAATATAAAATAAACGAAGAAAAAGCGATTGTCGTGAAGGACTAAGCCTAAGTGAAACATAATATTCGGATGAAAAGAGAAGTTTTCGGCGTGATATGGTGGAATACCAGGATTAATTAAAACTTCGCAATTTTGCACAAAATAAAATTTAATACGATCTGTTTCAATGTAACTACATCATCATCAGGTGCTCATAAGTCAGAGTACAGACTGTCACCTAATGATGATGTATTTACATTGAAATCGGTCGTATTAAATTTTATTTTGTGGAAGATTGCAAATTTTTATTCAATTAGTGAAAATCGGATGTCATAGACTAGAGTGTTTAAGTTATGTTGGAAGTGTTTTGAAAAAAATATGGCATATTATAAGGATATACAAAGAAGAAAACAATTCATTAGACAAAGAAGCTTTGATCGAGAGTAGGAAATTAATAACAGGACCTTGAATGAGAACGTCAAGAAAAGATGATTAAACAATTTTATGTAGAGCGAGTTTTGTACTGTTTGGAAACTTGGTCTTTGAGGAAGGAAGATAAAAAAGCGTAGATTGGAGGCTTTTTTGATGAGTGGATGTGGAGGAAAATGGTTGGAAAGGGAAATGAAAGAAGTGTTTTTGTTGTGTGACGAGAGTGTTATCGTTGGGGGAAATCGAAACGAGGCAAGGAAAGAGGACGCGAGGCGTTCTGATTGGCGATGATTTGAACGTTGAAGGCTGTGATAGAAGGGAGAATTTCAGGCAAGCGTGGTAGGTGGAAAAAAAGAGAATGGGCATGAAGGAGCGAGAATAAAAGGACGGGATGAACGGAGGAAGAAAGTGTCCGGAATTGAAAAAGCGTTCATTGTAGCGAAAGGTGTGACGTTGTGTCGTGTTACGTGAGGCTTTAAAAGTGCAGCAATGGTGGTTAAGGTGTAAGTCATTCAAAACCCATCTTAACCGGTAGGCTACAATTTATAATATAGACTGATCCGTTCTCGGGAACATATCCGAGGCTAAGATTTAATCTTAATTCTCGTGGAAACATCTGGCTCAGTTCTCGTACCAAGTTCAACATCGTGGATATCGCTTGAATGATTAATCTTTTCTCAACGATGATGATCTTTAGCGTCATTCGATTAAGTTTCCATTGATCTCCAGTCAAAAATGATTAAAATGGACGTTCCATGACGACCGTCTACACTAGAATAATAGTTATTGAAAAACTGATCTCATTTAACTTGCATGCAACGAGAATGATCAAATTTAAAAAAAATGGTTGAATAACTCCTCCGTATAATCAGTTTTTTAATCCAAACTGATCCATACCTCGCATTATACCTCCCACTCATGTATATATGTACATTCACTGATCATCATCTCGCTCACATCAAAGTTCTTTGATTAGAAGCCGAACAGGAGGCTGCACGTCAGAAAACTGTAGGGTTTTTTAGTGAATATTTTTTCCCTTCCTCTCCAGTATCATCCCTTATCCATTGCAACTGGTGCTTACATCCCTTCTACGTACACTCATTTTCAGTGGGCCGCAGGGTATTAATGTAGATGAAACTGTGGCGAATGGCGAATAGCCTCGACCTGTCCGGTAATTGTTGAAGCCTGCTCTCTTGCTTCTATTCCACCATCAATAACACAACGGTGGCCTGGATTCCATAGA
Organism: Hetaerina titia; assembly: GCA_037158775.1. NCBI lineage: Eukaryota > Metazoa > Arthropoda > Insecta > Odonata > Calopterygidae > Hetaerina > Hetaerina titia. Next base: position 24,107,867 of record CM073770.1, on the reverse strand, counting down.
AAAATAATGTTTCACTTTCGCGAGGAGGAAATATGACGAGAAAACTCGTTTAGTTTTCTAGCTCAAAGTACCCTCGTGCTGAACTGCGGACGCGGAGTGGAATGATAGACCACGAGTGAGGGTTGATTCTGTCTGGCTAGAAGGAGAGCTGGGGTAGAATGTGGCTCCTAATTCGAGAGTGCAGTCCTTTTTCAGAGATATTAGCCTTATTTTTGCTTGCCTATATCATTCGCTCACTTTCCTGTGTGACACCACTCACGAATGGGTTCTCTGGCTGCTGCATTACGATATTCCTGATAATAAGGCGCTTTTTTCATCCGAGAGAGATTAAGACTGACATGTTCTCTCAAGCGGCGTGAACAGATCTGAGATAAGGAATAGACAAAACTCCGGAGAGAATATTTGCACTCAGTACTTGACAAAATAGTTAAGTCTATGTCAACATTACTTTGTGAAGGGGCGTGAAAACCATTGCTTGGGAAGTACTTGGAAAATCAAATTGTATCCAATCATTACTAAGGAACATTATTTGGCTCTGCTGACGATATCTGAGTGGGATTTGCGGGAGAAGTGGGACAGAGAATGCAATGGACGAGGAAGGGAAAGAAGAGAGAGGAATATGGGGATAGAAGGAGATAAAATGATATAGTGTTGAAAGTAGTGTACTGTTCTTAGACGTCTGGTTCTTTGGGAAAATAAGGAATTATAACTTCAAAAATCAGGAAAATGAAGCAAATGAAGGCACATTGAAGATATACGCAAACAGGAAAAACTATGTAAATTTTTTTTGGGTCCTCCACCGGGTTATATCGTCCATCTCTGCCTATACGAGGAGGACGACGATATAACCCGGTGGAGGACCCGAGAAGAATTTACGTAGCTGATACGCCGGGAAAACACCAAATATTTTACCAGGAAAAACTATAATATACACAGCTCCAGATAATAAAACATAGAAATGTGTAACGCAGAAAAAGTTCAAACCGTCAATATACAAAACAAGAATCACACAGAGTTTCAGAAAAAAAGTTCATAAATTGCCACAGCTATTCCGACATCACTTGAGCCTTTAAAACATTCAATCAAAAGCGATAGTAATCCGTTATCTCTCGAAGGTGCACCCAAGAAACTGCGAATGACCAATGTTAGGGCGTGGTTCGATATTGTGAGTACAGAGAGGGTCTCCAGGGATTCGGTTTTTTATCCAAGAAATCTTTGTACCGGCGGAGAACATGTGCAGAAGATATTCCTGACCATGGAAATCAAACAATCCATGCAAAAGAAATGCAAACATATATATCCACGTGGATTTAAAAATTGTCCCCAGGAAAATTTCCCAAGATATATGGTAATCTGTTCATCTTTCCTTTAGTAATACTGTATCTTACGCAAGAATTTAGCAAGGGGTGGTTTTTTAGCATTTAGTTCTTCGATTAAGTATGAATATATTAGGCAGCAATAGTGGAGATGAGGAAATATTAAAGATGGTATTAATTTTTAACGGACGTGAAGAAGTAGAAGACTTTTGTGAATTTTAAGTGAGAGGAGAGAGATAAAGAGAAAGGAAGACGTAGACAGAGAGAGAGAGAAAGAGCTGGGTGGGAAGAAGAGGAGTCCGGATTGAAGAGATGATATCCTGGTGCCGACGACGACCTCCACGGTGCCACCCTTCAGGGCACTTCCCCCCCCCCCCGCCTCTCCCCCGGGGGGAATTTTCAAAGCCAAAGCGCACGTGGCGTGTCGACCATCGAGGGAACGAGGGGGGAAGGGTGCGGTAAAAAAATAGAAAGGAGGATCCGCAGGAGAGAGAGAGAGAGAGAGGATGGCGAAAAAAATGTGAGAACGGAAAGAAAGGGGAGCGGGAAGAAGGAAGCGAGGACCGCGTCTCCCTCCCCTCTATCTCTCTTTTACTCTCTCTCTCTCTCACACACACACGCACACACGAGCACTCGCTATTCCCCGTAGCCCCGCCCCCTCGCTTTCTTGCTCTCCGCCCTCATTCACTCCCACCTCCCCCGCTAACCTTTGTGTCCGAGTTCTATACTCTTTCTCTCTCTCTCCCGTTCTCCTCCCATCAAAGCCTTCGTCCCATCCCCGGAAAAGAGGGCAAGTGGAACTCTCTATCTCCGCCCTCGCGTGTGCTAGTGGGATGAGAAATAGCAAAAGCAAACCTTTTTCGTCGTTCATTTTTTATGAGGATGTCGGGCACACCGGCTGAGGTAGCGCGACTGCTTGCTTTAGTCCGTCTGCATGGCAATTCCCTCCGATCCTCCCCCTCTCCCTTTTGTACTTTTTCCTAAAATGATAGATCCCCGTGTTTTTCTAAAGATGCCTTAAGTGGATTGCGCCAGCTGCGTCCCCTTGGCGTAAACGCTGACGCACTCCGTCCCTTTTGGTCGACTCCGTCGCGAAACTAGAGCGGAACTCGGAAACAATTGGCGAGCGAAGGCACGGGCGGGGTTGGTGGTTGCTGGTGAGCCGACATCCTCTCAAAACCGGAGTTCAGAACACAAGGAATCCGGAGAGGACATCGCAGGACGCTCCTCGCGTGCACATTGTGAAGAAAACTTTGAGGCAATGAAAAAAAATTCATTTCAAAGTGAAATATCATCGCGTATTTTTATTCATATCCTTACCTTAAAATATCTTGCAAAGGTTTTCTGCACTGTCCTCAGTGAACAAGTTCTCACTTAAAAGGCTCATATTTGAAGCACAATTTTAACGGTTGGGGACATGGGTCTGAGATTCCCAATCACATTAAAATATAATGACGAGGGAATACAAGGTGTGATAAAAAAAAGACAGAACCGATTTAATAACTTGTTTATTTCGACTGATAAAGTTTAATCGACTTGTCGATCTCAAAGTACATGTAATTTAAATTACTTGCCTCGTTGGAAGTCGAGATCACCTGTGTCATGGAAACAATCTGCCCCGTTAACAAAATTTCCGAAAGGTTTCCGACCACTTGGAAATTAATCGTGGGCATGATATGAAATGGGTGAAATAGGACCCAAGAAATCATTTTGCACATTTAGCAGGACCACTTATTTCCAACTGCATAACAGGTTCAGTGTTAATCCGTTCTTTAATGTTAGTGCCAGCATCTTGCGTGTTCATGTTGCGTGAAATTAAAAGATAGTTAGGCCTCGTATCGGGGTTTTGTGGGGTTTCATTGCCATCCACTTTACTGTGCTACACCCGCGGTAATACTCTTTACTTCGCAAACAGTCGTATGAGTATTCCGAAATGGTCACTTCCACCGTTACTATCATCAAGGAGAGCTGCTTTTGCACCATACTTTAGATTAGAATAAGTCACCCCCGCATCGAAGGATTATGTGGAATAATTATTTATTTAGTAATGATCTAAAAACAACCAAATTTGGCCTTGTAAGTATATTCAATTCTTAACACGAAATGACAAACTAGCACAGTCATACAGTCCTTAAGGGAAAGGAAACCCACCTAGAAGAGAATGGAGTGCACGACCTCTGGCTGAAGCAGTGGGGACGTCATCGAATTTGACGCATTCCACGTCAGCTTACACGACAAGGAGTCCTTCACAATTTTTCACCGTTCGTGTTACAAATAAAGGGAAGACGTAGTGTTTTTGTAGTTTTCCGACACCAAGACAATAGAGACGGTAGGAAGAAGACTGTCGATGTGGCGCCACAGAATTATTGTCTAAACAAGATTGGTCGGTGGAAAAATAAATGGGTTCTTGAAAGTGGAGTGGAGCAAAGAGGGAAGAATTTGAAAGCGTTGATAAGGAGGAGAAGTGAAAAACTCAGCCTACATATCCTGGGGCGCAATAATTTGCCAAGACTATAAAGGATGAGTTCAGAAGAAGGGAAGAGACCGAGGTTGAATTCCGAGAAAGTCTGTTCAAGAATAAGGAGATTAGCCTCGAGCCGCTGGACGGTCCGATTACCGACCCACGTTCTTGGCGATGATGGCGATTGTCACGCTGCTCACCGGTTGATGGCTGATGCCGTCACTACCCCCTCCCCGCCTCCTCCATGCAGAGTCCCCCGCACCCGCTGGGAGAGATTTAATGAGACGCCTTGGTGTCGAAAAAAGTGAAATGTAATGACGCCGGGGAGGTGTTTAGTTGATCACCTCCCCGCCCGAGGTGTTTGGTTTGGTCCGCCGTCTTCGGCAGCCGCGCGTTGCATTCCATGTCATCGAGGATGAGAGCGGAAACAAGATTTTATTTTGAAAATTAAATATAATATATATCCAAAATAATTTTTATATTTTTTCTAAGAACTTGTTGAACGACCCACGTATGATGGACACGTTTTGGCAAAAGTTTAATGAGTTCAGTTTCCCTAAATAGAGAAGCTGAATGGAAAATTTCCTGCTACTTCAGTCAATAATTTTGGAGTTGCTGTGTGCAGAAAAACTCTCACATACACGTACATGCGCGACAGTTAAGAAAATAATGAAAACAAGTATTTTCTTTGACATCCCCGATTCGATTTTTTCGTGGAAAGCTTTCTTCCCCTTATGAAGAAAGTAAAGAGGAACTAAGTCAAGTAAACCGTGAATTTCCGGCTTATGGCAGCGCTCACTACTGGGACCAACTCCTCTAACTCATCGATGGCGTCAGAAGTCGATTGCTTCAATAATTTAGATTCGTGTAAATGGTGACATCATATGTACGGAAAGTTTGACAGCACGGATGTTAAGTTATTGATGATGTTAACAATTAAATGCAAAGAACTGCTGGAACTATCGCGGCGGTTACGTTAACGAAATCGCCTTCACACGTGCACCGAATTTTCACAGATTATCACGAATTTTATCAATAATTCGCCGCCGTCGAGATCCGAACCTCTATCGAGGCAAATGGTTTTTAAAACGTGCAATTCCTGCATTTCAATAATAATAACATTCTGACGCGTCTTAGTTTCACTCTCTTGGAGAAACTTTGAACTTCCACATATCCGAAACGAATATTTGGAGGGGACATGTCCGAGAAGGGATTTATCCCTCAGAATCACTACAGGTATTCAAGTCCCTTCAAGAGGGACGCGTCCATATTATTTTTGCAACACTCTGCATGGAATTCGCATACACTTACGACGGTGCCACGGTGGTTTCCTCTCGCATCATGAGTGGAGTGAATGGAAGGGCGCCATATGCCTCGCCGTGTGAATGCGTCCCCACCCACAGATGAGTGTGTGGATGTGTGTGTGTGTGTCCGCGAAGAGTGAGTGAGGTTTTCGCATTTCTTTTTCATCCCTGGGCCTTTCCTTTATTTTTAGATTCCATCCGACCCGTGCTCCGAGAGTCCCTGGCGCACTTTTATATTCTGGCGCTTCTTTTTGCGTTTAATTCCGAGAACGAATTATCCTCCTCCGCCCTCTTCTTCCCTTTTCCTCTTTGTGACTCTTTGTGCTCTGTCGTTCCCTGAAGTCCCACCTCCCCACCCACAGGCCCCCGTGGACCCGCACCCCGACCCCCGGGGAGCCGCTCGCCTCTCCCTCAACCACGCCTCAACCCCTACGAGGGGTGGCCTCCCCCGGCGTTCGCTCCCGGAGAAGGCGAACCTTTGAGCCGGCGACGTCCGGCTAACGAGTAACCCCTCCACCCTCACCCCTGCCCGTCTTCTCCCTTCCACCGACCCCCCTTGCCTACTTCCTCATCCAGGATTCTAGGCGTGTCGGAATAGTCGCATTTTCAATTTCAATCGAATTTATTATTTACCTTCGTAAAAAATGTTATCCTGTTGTTGACAATTCGACCCTCTCGATCACTCCAACCTCGGAGTGAGGTCTTCTTCCTTCAGTTGGCTGAAGAAGGACACCTTATGGCTAAAATACACGTATTCAAACTTCACCGCATGTGATTTCTATTCGTTGTGACCGAAGACGATGGCCTCAGGCTTCAACTTCGGATTCCTGATGTCACGTATTTCTGTGGAAATGTTTCTGTACTTCTCTTTTACGTTCATCTTTATATGTTTCCTAACCTGTTTTCCTCTGCCATGTGTCTAATGTATTTTGAAATCGTCAGGTGCGTCTCCTAATGACCTGTGTGTGTGCGTGTGTGTATATATATTCTGGCACCTGTTTTTGGGTTTATTTCCGAGAATGAATTACCTCTTTCGTCCTCTCTTCCCTTTCCCTCTTTGTCGTCCTCTGAAGTCCCACCACCTTCGCAAGTATGTGTGTGTATGCATGTATATATGTGAGCATATATATATACGTACACGTATATGCACATATACGTTTCTGAAGAAGGCCTGGTCGCCGAAATGTCTATCATTTATGTGTGTCCTTTCTTTATTTTTCTATGTTTAGTTAAATTTTGAACCAGAGCTTATGCACATATATTTATTTCTATTTCCCAATATATATATATATATATATATGTATATATATATATATATATATACCATATAAATAAACCATAAACACAGTAATCAACCCGAAGGTCGGTTTAGTAGGTGATGGTAGAGCTCACCCATGTACCAAGCCCGACGGCGAGTGAATACTTATTTACACATCAGGGTAGGGGGGGCCAGTTCCTTTCCCTGTGCCGGTTATGGTTTCCCAGGAAGATCTGGTACCCGAAAAATCAACTAGCTTGGGTATATATTAGAAATATATAAGTGCAGTCTGACCTGAAGAAGGCCTCGGAGTAGGCCGAAAGCTCAAATCATCTACAGTGTGTGTCCTTTTACGTGTTATCTGTTTTATTCTGTGTTCTATTGTGCCGTCCAAAAGTTATATATATATATATATATATATATATATATATATATATATATATATATATATATATATATATATATATATATATATATATATATATGTATCCACATAGAAGATTTGATTGAAACAGTAATACACAAAGAAAGGACATTCACATATCTAGTTTAGACGTTTTGACGGATCTGAAGATGAAGCCGTCGAAACGTCAAAACTACTAGTTTGATTATCCTTTATCTATTCCTGTGATTAAATGTTTTGATCAAAGCTTTTATTAATTTGTTTCGTCCATAAAGAGCGTTCTTCTTTCATTTGAAAACACGCACACACACACACACACACATATATATATATATATATTTTTTAGGTAATCTACCGGTTAAGGTAGGTTTTTGGATGGACACAACTATCAAATAAACATTTTGTGACTCCCCACCTAGCAAACTAATTTATATCAGGTCCCTCTTCATCTCGGTGTACTTCTTTCTTCCCTTCATCCCGTCCAACAACCCTATCCTGTTCCTACCCTTACCTCGCTTGCCCAACATTCTCCCCTCTATTACCCTCTTCAACATTCCACTACCGCTCAATACGCCTTTCATCCATTTTTCCTGCCTCCATAGGATTTCTCTCAACAAACCGCTCTCCTCCCCCACCATTTCTAGTACTTCCTCATTTGTTTTCCTTTCGGTCCATTTCAACTTCTCCATTCTTCTCCACACCCACATTTCAAAAGCCTCCAATCTACGTCTATCCTCCTGCTTCAGCGACCACGTTTCCGCGCCGTACATAGCCACGCTCCATATCAGAGTTTTTACGAGACTTGTCTTAACATCCCTACTCAACGTCCCCGTCATCAACTCCCTCCTCCTTGAGAAAGCCTCCTTGCCTAGCGCAATTCTTCTCCTTACGTCCCTGTTACTTTGACCGTATTGGTCCAAAACACTTCCGAGATATGTAAACTGTTCTACCTGCTCTATTTTTTCCCCGCCTATTTTAATGTTTATCTTGGCCTTTTTCTTTCTGGAAAAATTCCATAACCTTCGTTTTATTTACATTGATTCTCATTCCATATATATCGCACTGAACCTCCAATTCACTCAGCAATGCTTGCAACCCCTTGACTGACTGAGTAACTAATGCTTGGTCATCAGCAAACCTAACCGATTTTACGAATTCCCCTCCGACTTTCATTCCAACCTCCAGTTCTTCCCATGCCTCTTTAATCATTTCCTCCACATACACGTTGAAGAACACCGGTGACAATGGGCAACTCTGCCTTACACCTTTTCATAACACTGCCCATCTGGACTCTTCATTCCCCTTTCGCACCTGAGCAGTCTGAGAGATGTACAGGTTGCGGATCAGTCTCCTGTCCCTCCAATCCATTCCTATTTTCTGCAATAGACTCATTAATTTTTCCCAATTCACTCTTATCAAACACTTTTTCAAAATCTACGAAACAGGAAAATACATTCTGATTGTATTCTATATTCCTCCTGATTAGTGATCTCATTACTGCAATGGCATCATGCATACCTCTTCCTTTCCTAAACCCAAACTGACCCCTAAGTAATCATTTGCCTTACTCTATCCTTTTGTTGATGATCCTGAGAATAACTTTAGCTGCGTGGGATATCAAACTTATTGTTCTGTAATCCTCTCATGATGTAGCCTTTACCTTTTTTGGAATAGGAACTAACAATGATTTCACAAAATCTTCCGGCCAGATTCCTTCTTAATAGATACTACGAATCAGTCCATATATAGTCTCCTTCCCACATTTTCCTAAACATTTCAACAGTTCAACAGAAATGTTGTCTACCCCCACGGCCTTATTTTCTTTCATCTCCTTTAATGCCCTTTCTATTTCATCGTCGAGTATGCCTGGACCTAAGCTGTCTTTATAATGCAACCATTTCAGAGAGTAAAAATCATTCGCCTTGACCGGGATTCGAACCCGGATCCCTCGATATCCGGCCGAGTGCTTTAACCAATTAAGCTACCGAGACGTCCTCTTACACTCTGAAATTTTGGGAGCTGTAAAGGAACAAGATGTTATGACGAAATACCGTACATACAATGTCACAAGCATTCGTAGTCGTGCGCGACGCGCCACAGTCCACGATGCTAATAAAGCCAATTTCAAACACTTAGGCTGTTCATACCTTAGACAAATTTCAAGAAACTGTAACAGTAACTTTTACGGAGTCACCCGCTATGTGTGCATTATAATGTGCATTATAATGCACACATAGCGGGTGACTCCGTTAAAGTTACTGTTACAGTTTCTTGAAATTTGTCTAAGCTGTCTTCTTCTACGTCATGTTCCTTTTCTATGTCTAACCTTGTCGGCCTAAGTTCTTTACCATACAGTGTTTCTACATATTCCTTCCATCTCTCTTGGATTTTTCCTGGTTCAACTATTATCGTACCCCACTTATCTTTAACTGTTAGCACAGATCTTGCCTTCTTACTTCCCGATAATAACTTAACCTTGCTGTATAGAGCACCAATTTCACCCTTCTTCTGTAAACTTTGCATATCCTCGCATTGCGTTTTCCACCATTCTTCTTTTGCTTTATTTGTGGCCCTTCTCAATTTATTGTTTAACTCTTTGTACTTCATTTTGCCTAACTCTGTGTTTACATTTTTCCATCTTCTTCTCTCATCCATCTTTGCAATCATCTCATCCGTTACCCATGGTTTCCTTATCCTTTTCCCGTTAACGGTTCCTATAGTGTCTTTAGCGGCTTCCAATATCCCTTTCTTGATACATTCACATTTTTCCTCGATAGTACTCAGTTCTTTACCGTCATCCATCATTTTCTCTACAGCCTGCTGATACTCCTTCCTCGTTAATCCATTTACTGCTTCTAAATTCCATTTCCTAACCCGCCGCCCTTCCCTTATCTTCTTGAAACGAACATTACATTTCATAACAACTAAATTGTGGTCAGAGTCCGCATCCGCTCCTGGGAAACTGCGAATTTATCACACTGTTCCTAAACCTGTGCCTAACCATAATATAATCTAACTGATACCTTTCTGGGTCACCTGGAATTTTCCATGTATACCTACGCCTTTTGTGGTGTCTAAACCATGTGTTAGTGATGACTAACCCCTGTCTCCTGCAGAATTCAATTGCTTTCTCCCCGCGTTCATTCCTCGTGCCTAACCCATAGTCCCCCACCTCACCACCATCTCTTCCTTCGCCTACCGTCGCATTCCAATCCCCCATCACTATCAAATGTTTCCCTGCAGGAACACACGCGATTATATCCTCTAACTAATCATACATCCTATCGACTTCTTCCTCCTTGTGGTTGTTCGGTGACATGTATACCTGAACAATGACCAAGTTCGTCGGCTCTGCTTTAATCTCTACGAGTAAAATTCTATCTGTCGCTTGCTCTATGTTGACTACGCTTCTTCCTACCCCTTTAATTAATAATACGGCAACCCCTCGTTGGCTCTCGTCCCCGCCGCTGTATTTCACTCTACAATTGTCACTCCAGTAATCCCCGCTATCCTTCCATCTCACCTCGCAGAGGCCTAAAACATCTATATTACCTCTTTCCATCTCTCGCTTAATATTTTCTAATTTGCCTCTCCTCAACATTGTCCTGACGTTCCAGGTTCCTATTCTAACTACTTTCGCCTTCTTCTGAGTCTTCTGTCCTGCTACAGTTATTTCTTCCCTGCAAGGGTTTCGTGGGATGACGACCGCGGAAGCCTTGCCTCTCCCGCTGCCGGGCACGACACACGGCCTCTTGGGCCGAGTCCCGTAGTTGCCAGGACTCATATTCTCTATAGTGCCCATCATTATGTTCTTGGGAATCATAATTGAGGTGGTTTCCCGTTGCCTTCCTCAATAGTGTTTTTAACGTGACACCATCACTTAATGGCCGCCCCACTGGAATCAGACGCCATTGCAGCCGCCTCACTGAGGAACAGACGCTGCGTGGACTACCTTTCGTCTGGCTCCTAACCTTCGACCTATCTGGCATGGGTGACCCTTCCAGGAGCGATTATATTTACTCCCGCCAGCACAGCTCTAGGGGTCATCGGAACACACAAGCCCTTCCACCACGACAAGGTTGTAGTCCATGGGAGGGATATATATATATATATATATATATATATATGTATGCATATGCACTTTTGAAGATGAATGCATATTTTATATGTCTTGTCTTGCTCCTTCCATTAAACTTCATAGTCTATGTTTTCTCTAGTTCCGACTATCCGACTTTTCATCTCCCATTCGCATTTGGGCAGTCTGCTACATGTAGAGGTAGCAGATAAGTCGTCTATTTCTTCATTGTTGCTATTTTCTGTTGAGCATCCGTGGATTTACCGTAATTCACTCTACGGAATGCCTTTTCGAAATTTACGAAACAAACAAATACCTCCTGATTGTACGCTACGTTCCTTCTTAGCTGTGACTTCATAACCACTATGGTACACGTATCACGAGTACTTCTTCCCTCGCTGAACTCAAACTTATCATCAAAATTTTGTTCCAGAGTCCTCACGTGTAGCTGATTTTTTTGTAGTGTCCACTCGACTATTACATCACTCTCCACCAATCTCCGTGACTTTATTTCCCTTGATTCTCTTTCAATCTCACAATCAAGTAAGCATGGGTCCAAGCTACCGCCAATAATTCATATTATTTCTCTATCTTAGCTAAATTAGCTTATCTAATATCGTAACGACTTTACTACGTATATCGAATATCTTCTCGAAATCTACGGAACAAACAAATGCATATTTGTCCTTTCTGCCCCTCTTGAATCTTTCTTGGGTTGATGAATAATTTTTCCACCGTACCTCCAGTAGTGTGCTAGATTTTTTCTTATCACTTACTATTAGTTCTTTCACCCAACTCTTCAGTGTACAAATTTTTCCCTTCTTTGTAAACTGAATATCGTCAAATCGTATTATCCGCCATGCTTCTTTATCCCGATTAGTTTCTCGCTTTGAATTATTATTTATGCTTTACACTTCTTTCTTCCTCCTTCTGTGTTTACTTTCCTCCATTTCATTCTCTTTTATATCTTCCTAATATTTTTTTTGAAAATCTTGATTACCTTGTTTGTTTCCTATGGACTGTCCCCATAGTGTTGTTTACTCGTTTCCTTAACCCTGTCCTCATACGTTCCCATCTCACTTCTGTTGTACGGGTCGCTCAGTCATTACTCATATTTTTTCTGCTTCCACCTCATACTCTTCCCTTTGTGTTTTTCGGTTAAAGCGCCTACATTCTAATTTCTCACCCGCTCATCCTGTTTTATCCTTTTGATTCTGACGTTACACTTCATCAGTATCACATATCGTTTCGAGTCCGCATCCTCTCACGAGAAAAACTGCACTCGTCCTCCAGTGAATAATAATGCATGTAAAAAATTCAAATTTTCAGAATAAATTATGCGAATTAAGTTCGTATGGTCCTTCTTTTTTAAAAAAAAATGTCGAATATCTTCATCGGATTACTTGAATTATTTCCCTTCATTTTTCAACATTCACCCAGTCAGCCACGTTTTGCATCACTTGTTTCTATTTCAAAATATTTTGTAATAAGGAGCATCCCCTCTCACACTATGACTTTGAGGCAAGACAAATGGTTTCTCCGCTCAGGGTTTGTATTCTTCGTGTCGGGGATGCACCGATGCAAAACCCTGGCGCGAATTCTCGTCTTTGGACGTCTTCAACCCATTACGTATGAGCCCCATTAACCATTTCATGACTAATACGTGCATTGTACGTTGCGTGTTGTGCACGTGATGCTCCATGATCATTTCCGATGTAGACGTGTTGGAATTGCATTTAGCAAACAACGTCATTCAACTTGCGCAGCGATTTATATTTTTTTGAGAAGGACTGATGGAAGTCCTTACAGATTTTCCATGCAACGTTTTCGCAGATGTTTCGCTTCTTGAGTGACGTCGTGTTGAAAACGTTCCCCGCACTTCATCCCGGAGGCAAACGAAGACATCTCAACTGAAAATGAACGCTGAAATCTTCGACGCTTTCTCCCTCCGGATGGACCGAGGGCATTCAAAGTGGGAGGGTCTCGGCCCCAGTTATACATTTCAAGATTGGGAGTTAGGGCGACCCATCTCAAGTCCGCAGTCTTATTAAGCCTCCCCAAAGTCTTCTGTAAGTGACACGTGTCTCAAAGTACCCGCGGGAACTGGCGCAATCTTCTGAATCATCTCTCAAGTTAACTGTGACGAGAGAATTGACTTATTAACTAATAATTATAACGATAATTAAATGAGAGTTGCGCATTGATAACTTCTCAGGAAGTTGGTGCTGCGCAATTTTCAACATCGGGCCAAATGACACTAGTCTTCTGGGTTTAGCAATGAATTAGTAACTGAGTTACGATTTAATTTCATAATTTTGTTCGTGGTTTTCCACGCGCTTCACGAATTACGCTGTTCCATATTTTCTTGTTACTCTTTTAGTTATTTAGTCATAAAAGTATTCGGAATGATGTTTTAATTTAAACTGTCTTCATTATTTTACAAATATTCATGATGAAGTTTATATATAAGTTGGAGCCTTCCAATGAATATTAGCATGAACTAAAATTAATGAGGCTAAGATGAGTTAAAATTATCAAATGAATTAAAAAGAAACCGTGAGTTTTACGGTGAAATATCAGTAAAGCTGATACAAATATCATTATTGGTACCAAGAAACTGCGGGAGATTCCGCGACAGTAATTTTTAATCCGCTCAATGTGCATTACAATACAACTATTTCAGAATGTAAAAATAATTCGTCTTGGCCGGGATTCAAACTCGGATCCCTTGATGTCCGGCCGAGTACTTTAGCCATTTGAACTACCGAGGAATCACAGTCCACGAAGTTAAAGCCAACTTTAAACACCAGGGGTGTTTCATCTTTGACAAAACATTGTTAGTGAATCAAAATGCTAAAGCATTTTATTACCAGTAAAAAATTTCAAGATAAAGCTTGTATTTGAACGCATTGCTTCATTACTGAAATGAATAGTGATTTAGGTGAAGGTGATTGTTCAAAATATGGCAATAATTTGAGAAGTTGGATTTTGGAAATCATTTCAATGTCGGGGGCTCCCAAGGTACAAAAATATGGACCTTTATGAAATTATTGATAAGACTAATTCTCTCTACACTTCCGCGCGCTTCCTACTTGCTCTTCCATTCACGTAGATTTCTTCTCTACTTCCTTGAGAAATACTTTTGTTCCCTTCATGTAAAAACTTTATTTTGATTTCTGCTATACATGTTTTTCATGTGAGCAACGTACATGTTGATAAATAGGATCAGTTATTCTGACTAAAAAAATGAATTGTTTTTGAAAAATAATCCTCTTAATAATTTTTGCGATTTTTTATTGCATGATCTAAATCTATAATTAAGGATATTCAGAACGAGAGAGATTTTATATTTCTGCGTATATTTACTTGAATATTATGAGCTAAATTTATTAAAGCGGGTGTTTCATTTTTGAAAATCTTTGCCAAAGGGTCTTAAGGGCAGTGTCCGGTGAAACTTAGTTACTTACTTACCTACTTACATACTGATAAATGGATTTATCTGAAAATAAAGGTAGTTTTTCCACATAAAGTTCATTTCGAAGAGATGCATTGAATATCCACATATTCAGGTCAGATATTCTCTGAAAAAAATTACGCTGCGCTTTTATTTTAACTGATCAGGTCCCCCAAACATTCATTTGAACGAGGAATAAGATAAACTTTGTTAATTAAACAAAATCTTTATTCGCAAAGCACTATCTGTTTCATCTCATAAGTGACATCTTCAGGTACCATTTCAGAATACCATTACAAATATAGGTGAATTTCAGAAATAATTTTTAAAATTCAAGTGAATGAAATTACACAACCAGTTATCCATTACGGAGGAAGAAGGAAATACAAATATTTAGCATGGAAACTGAAATGAGAATCTCGTTCGTTCAATGAAAAGCTGCTAGTGTTATCTCAGTGTTCCCCGGGGCGTGGTGGAGGCGGCGGCGACGCCGGGGGCGGCAGCTAAGGAGGCAAGCAGGAAGGGAGAAATGGAGAGCCCGCGCTTTGGGCGCGGCACAAAAGGGAGCAGGAAGTGGGAGAGTCTGGAGGAGGAAGTGATGCAGCTCAAACGGAGTCCAGGCCGGGAAGGGATCGCTTCAGGTGCAGCGAGCGCCTCTTTGGCGGTGTGGAACCAACGCCCAAGAGTTAGAGCCTCTCGTCGGTAGACCGCCAGAATGGCGATCGCGAGGAAAATGGAACGTGAGGTTAATTAAAATGGTAGTTTTCCCGCACTCATAATGAATTAATTAAATGAATTCTGAGTTACACAGTTGTTGATAAGTCATAATGATCTACAAATATTATTGGAATGTTCGCAATATTTGTGTTCCTTCATACACACACACCAACTTATTCCCATAGTACGTATTATTGTTTTTTCATAGATTTGGTTTTCAATTTATATCTATGTGTCGCGCAATCCCCGCCGGGCGTATTGGAAAGGATGTTAATTTACCAAATAATTTTATATTAATATATCTGTCATGAATTGGTTCCTATTTATTCAGCCTCAGAAATGATTTCTTACATCGATCAGTTTCGTAGTTATTTATAGTATGCCTCGACGCCGGGGTTTTCTCAAACATTCTTCCTCCATTCACCCTAAACACCCTAACTCTATTAAATTATCCTCCTATCCGTAATGGGTCAATGACCTTAGCAGTGGGGCACCTCCCTTTTTAAAATTAATACTACTCGATCAGCTGTGCAGTTATTTTCTCTTAACTTCCCACTGTTGTATCGGGCTTAATACTGGGTGAGCTCTACCCTCTCCTATTAAACCAACCTTCGGGTTGATTACTATGGTCTGTGATATTTGTGAGTATGTGTATATGCGTATATATATGTATATATATATATATATAAAACATGCATACACACAAATATAAGTACATACGCACAATATTAATTGTGTGTACGCATGTATGTATGTTTATTGTCGGTAGAAGTGACTCTAAGATCAAGGAACGTTTTTTACTACGCTCGTGTGAGGCCTCGAGTTAGAGTATGCATCTAGTGTATGGGATCCGAGTGATAAAGGCCTCATTCGGGAAATCCGTTTCGTAAAGATAAAACGAAAAGCATCAGTGATAACTCGTCTCAGAACTAGCAGACTCAAGGACTCCTTCTCCCCACGGACAATACAGAATAGCAACTGTAGGATTATAGATAGCAAAAAATCCACTTTCCACCCTCAGCTCCTAGGGAATAATTAGTTCTACTCAATTGTATGCACTTTCACTGACTTCTTGTGTTTTGTTGTCCCGCATTCACGGCATGACCGCAGAAGAATGCCATTAACAAATATAGTACTCGTTACAGTATTGCTCACTCTCCTTTGCTTGATTTTAAGGTTCTCCTTCCATCCCTCCTCTCTCTCTGTGGAGGGGACCCTCCTGCTGTCTGCAGCGTAGGGTCACATTTCCTACCTGTGTCCTTGGGGAATTCGACCATTGTATGTTGCATGTCCATGTGGTAGAGGAATTTCGTCTCCTTGTTACTTGTTAAATTCTAGATTGCACGTTATGGGATACATTTTTACTACAATCTAAGGTACATATGTTTGGAAATTGATAGTATATGTACGAGTTTTGTATGCGTGTCAGTTGAAAAGGTTTTCGCATGGATGTGTCGATTTTGCATGTGATTTTGTTCTCTTTGACTGGTGGTGATCTAATACACCCCACCACACGTCCCGGTCGAGGGAAATATTTTTAAATTTGTGATCTGCTTACATCCGCCTTCCCCACCTCTCTTGTGTTCGTCCTTTATGTGTGTTCCTATCCCATTTCCTTGTCTCTATTTCTATGTGAATGAATATTTGTTCGCCGTATGGCGGGATTTCGTGTTTGAATATATATATAGATAGAATAGCAAGCCTTCATGTAACAGAGAATATTTAAGTTCTCGGGGTGAAGGTGAGCGGGAGTCTTTTTAGGATGGAGGTATTTGAAAGGGAAAAGTGAGGCTGTGTTTCGGAGGTGGTAGAGATGGCCACAAGGATGCGCCATCCATGTACCAATGGCGGTGTCTCTTACCCGAAGGAAGAATTCGCTATTGACTTCGAAGGCGTTTTTTATTTGCACTAATTATGCAAGGTGAATGAGAAATTCGCTAGGCGGAGTGTCATATATTGGATTGGAGGCGAGTGAGTTGAACGAGGCACAGAGGGAGAGACTATATTGGAGATAAAGGCATAGAGGTGATTTTGATGGTGGCCTTAAGGACTTTGTTCGATAAAGTCGGCATGAAGGGAACGCATGACACATTTCAGTGAGACTGTCAAACACACGCGTGTCGTTCGTCGAGTCCTTAGGAAAAACAATTTTTTTGTCATATTTTTCAACATGACCTCCTTTTAGCCCTATATACTTTCACCAGCGTTTTTCCAACATTTTAAGTCGTCCAAAAAGTAGGATTTAGAAAGGTTCTCAAAATTGGCGTCTGTGTGACATGAATCTTTTTCTGCCGAGCCTTTTTTCAAGTTTGGAAGCAAAAAAAAGTCACTGGATGCCGAATCTGGTGAATGCGGTAAATGTTGTAATAATTTGAACTTCAGTTCCAATGTTTTCGCCGTCGAAACTGCGCATGTGTGAACCCGTGCATTGTCTTGGTGAATGGCAAGCTTTTTCTTTCCCGATTGAGGATGTTTATTATTTGATTTCTTAGCGCCTCAAGGAAAATGACAAATCCCCATATCTTAACTTAACCATGAATAAATGATTACCTAAAATCCCCCGCTACACGCCCTTGCGGCGGCTTGTGGGGTATTATGTAGATACAGGTGTAGATCTTTATAATCAATGTAATTTTCCAATAACTGCTTCTCTTAATTTATTCTAGGCCTCACTCAGTATTTTTCCCCGTTAGGTTTCCTTCAATTATAGCGTTCAGTAAGTGGTCGTGCTTCAAGATACGTCATGGCGATTTCTTTCTTCGTCATTTAACTGACTTTCATTATGTCCTCCCATCACACACTCTTTGAAGTATTACTCACTCGTTAACTGATTTTACTTTTCATTATTCTTCCTACGCGTTACATTTTAGTTGAACCAACCTTCCTTTCTCTACTTTTACGAATCGATTTGTAATCCTCTTGTTAGTACGATTAGCCTTATCATTTGTTTCTTCTGACAGAGGGCCCTTTTCTGCATTCCTATACGCTCCCTCTCTTGCTTCTTCCATCGCTGGACATCTCGCCTTACGCTCCAGGAAACACAATTATCTTCCGGACTGACCCCGTCCGCCTGGAAGCCAGCCTTCACGAGGTGCCAACTCCCGACACACGGTTCTTGGGACTCGGGCAAATCCTGGGGTAGGAAATTGGAACGTGGGCGCGCGGAGGATGCTTCCAACACCCTTCGGCACCTTTACCCCTGCACCCACCGCTGGCGTGGGGCGAAGGAGAGAAACTGCACCGAGTGGTGGGATTTAAGTGTGGGCGCGCGACCCGCACGTGACCATATAAATGGGGCGAAGAGTGCGGCCCGCCGGCACATGCGACGCCCTCTCTGCCACACCACGGCACGCGCGGCGGTGGGGGTAGGAAGTAGGGTTACCGCCCAACGAGCCCATAGGGGAAACCAAAATTGACTCGCTCGCTGGAGATGGTCCGCGGGGGGTTGGGGTGAAGGGGGCGTTGGGTGCAGCGTGTGTGTTTTGGTAGTATGGACGGTTGGTCGTCCGTCTGTTTGTCGGAGCGGGCGTGGCCGTGTTTCGATTGTCGGAGCGTGGCCGTGTCGCGTGCGGCCAATCTGGTGGGTTGGTCCGGATGTCAGGGGGTGGTGGGGGGAGAGGCGATCCGATCGATCCTATTCGTATATGTATGCCCATAGGGATACGAGTCGAAGCCCTCTATTTAGAGGTCGACTCGCTTCAGCGATCGATTTTCATAGATTTGAATCATTAATTCTTCTTGCTTAGAACTATCGCCTGGCTCTTTGTGGTTTCAGCAACGCCAGAAAAAGGAAAATGTTGGCAATAGTAAGGGTGTTTTACTACAACCTACGTAAAACCAAGCTTTACGGTTGTTTGAATTGTGTACAAATACCGTGGTTCAAACATAAAATTCATTAAAAAATATTGAATCAGGTAACGTGTATTTATAATATGCTCGTAGATCATACACAATATAAATCTTTATGAGGTACTTTGTGTTCTAAGCTCTAAGCGCGTGGGTAAAAGTCGTCAGGAAGAAAGCCGGCAAAAGAGAACCTCGCCAAGGTTGCCTGAGCAAAATATAGATTTTCCAATTAACTTCCAGCTTCTCTATTTTCATCGTATCTTCGATACTCTATGATTAATGCATCATGCATCCCTCTAATTTTTTCTGACTTTTCTTTCTGAAATAGAATTCCGTATTTTTACGGAAGAGAGAGAATGAAATGACTTTCAATATCTGACTGTCCTATGTGACAGCAAATAAATGGGGAAATAAAAGATTTTTCCTGCTATAAACCTTCTACTTGAGGTGCGCTGAGAGAAAATATCTCTCTAGCTTGGGGCTGTGCAGACCTGAGGAGTCGATTCCACTCAGGACCATCGGCCTCGGCGCGACATGGAAATGGCATCCCTAAATGGATGTGTGTATACGTATGACTCAAGGGCATGGCAGTGTTAGCCGAAGACGTTCATCTTTCCCTCCATTCGAATCATTTTCCTGCAGTTAAAACCGTGTTGGCCATAAAAGGATATTTATATTTGATATTCTGAAAAATAACGATTACGGGTTGCTGTTACAAGTACCTCACATCTGGATTCACTTCTGTCTGTATATTGGTAGTTTACTGTAAAGAAGTACGCTACTGAAATTGCATCCCTTATCAACAAAGAAAACAAAAAAAATTGCAGTTTACGAGGACATCAGAATATTCGTACGACATGGGACCAGTTTTTAGTCTTACTTATAACCAACTATAAGTTATGTTTTTAATGTGTTTTTCTTCCTTATCATTTCTGCAGCAATGAAAATTCACCGCATAGACTTATCATTAGGCAAGTTGTTCTAGTTTTTTCTAAAGACATCCTTTTGGTTTATTAAAATCCTTAAGTATTAGTTTCAAGACAAGGTGCAGTGGGAGCAAGGGAAACAGCGAGAGACAAGAACAGGTGGAAGAGGAGAGCTCTTCGGAAGGGAGCAAAACGAAGGGTGAGAAAAGAATAGAGGTGGTATTGCGAGATTATGGGATGATTGATACGCGTAGCTACATTGATGAGGGGGAATATTGGGCTAAATGGAATTATATAACCTATATATATATATATATATATATATATATATATATATATATATATATATATTATATATTATATATTATATATTATATATTATATTATATATATATATAGAAAGGGCAAGAAATAGAAAGGGCATTAAAGGAGATGAAAGCAAATAAGGCTGTGGGGGTGGACAATATTCCTGTAGAAATGTTGAAATGGTTAGGGAAAGGTGGGAAGAAGGCCATATATGGACTGATTCGTAGTATCTATGAGGAAGGAATCTGGCCGGAAGATTTTGTGAGATCGGTGTTAGTTCCTATTCCAAAAAAGGCAAAGTCTATATCATGTGAGGATTACAGAACAATAAGTTTGATATCCCACGCAGCTAAAGTTATTCTCAGGATCATCAACAAAAGGATAGAGAGTAAGGCAAATGATTACTTAGGGGATGATCAGTTTGGGTTCAGGAAAGGAAGAGGTACGCGTGATGCCACTGCAGTAATGAGAGCACTAGTCGAGAGGAATATAGAATACAATCAGGACGTTTTTGCCTGTTTTGTAGATTTCGAAAAAGCGTTTGATAGAGTGAATTGGAAAAATTAATGCGTGTATTGCAGAAAATAGGAATGGATTGGAGGGACAGGAGACTGATCCGAAACCTGTACATGTCTCAGACTGCTCAGGTGCGAGTGGGGAACGGAGAGTCCGGATGGGCAGTGTTAGGAAGAGGTGTAAGGCAGGGTTGCCCATTGTCACCGGTACTGTTAAACGTATATGTAGAGGAAATGATGAAAGAGGCATGGGAAGAACTGGAGGTAGGAATGAAAGTTGGAGGGGAATTCGTAAAATCGGTTAGGTTTGCTGATGAACAAGCATTAGTTGCTCAGTCAGCCAAGGGGTTGCAAGCATTGTTGAGTGAATTGGAGGTTCAGTGCGATAAATATGGGATGAGAATCAATATTAATAAAACAAAGGTTATGCGATTTTCCAGAAAGAAAAAGGCTAAGCTAAATATTAAAATAGGCGGGGAAAAAATAGAGCAGGTAGAACAGTTTACATATCTCGGAAGTGTTTTGGACCAACACGGTCAAAGTGGTAGGGACGTAAGAAGAAGAATTGCGCTAGGCAAGGAGGCTTTCTCAAGGAGGAGGGAGTTGATGACGGGGACGTTGAGTAGGGATGTTGAGACAAGACTCGTAAAAACTCTGATATGGAGCGTAGCTATGTACGGCGCGGAAACGTGGTCGCTGAAGCAGGAGGATAGACGTAGATTGGAGGCTTTTGAAATGTGGGTGTGGAGAAGAATGGAGAAGGTGAAATGTACCGAAAGGAAAACAAATGAGGAAGTACTAGAAATGGCGGGGGAGGAGAGGGGTTTGTTGAGAGAAATCCTATGGAGGCAGGAAAAATGGATGAAAGGCGTATTGAGCGGTAGTGGAATGTTGAAGAGGGTAATAGAGGGGAGAATGTTGGGCAAGCGAGGTAAGGGTAGGAACAGGATAGGGATGTTGGACGGGATGAAGGGAGGAAAGAAGTACACCGAGATGAAGAGGGACCTGATATAGATTAGTTTGCTGGGTGGGGAGTCACAAAATGTTTATTTGATAGTTGTGTCCATCCAAAAACCTACCTTAACCGGTAGATTACCTAAATATATATATATATATATATATATATATATATATATATATATATATATATATATGAGTCTAACCTGGAGAAGGCCTCGGAGTAGGCCGAAAGCTCAAATAACACAGGCCAACAGTGGTTTTGGTGCCGGAGCTTTTAATGCTCATTTAAAGAACAATTGGGGTGCTGAATCCAATTATGACACTAGTTTTTTCCTATCAGAAATAGTTTTCAATTTAGAGATATGTTGTTACTTACGCAAAAAAATCTTCTACATGATGATATGGGAATATTATATTAATAACACAGGCCAACAGTGGTTTTGGTGCTGGAGCTTTTAATGCTGATTTAAAGAACAATTGGGTTGCTGAATCCAATTATGACACTAGTTCTTTCCTATCAGCTATAGTTTTCAAGATATAGATATGTTGGTACTTACGTAAAAAAATCTTCTACATGATGATATGGGAATATTATATTAATAATTATCTCATTGGCCTACAATATAGAAATATACATAAAACGAATTGACAGTTTATTGAAAATAAAAGGAATACCGCAGAGTGGTTATAAATTAGTATACTTATAGATTTATTTAACTTTGAGAATTATTTTTCGGAATTTATCAAATATTAAAACAACTAATCGTAAGATGTGCCACATCTAAAAAAGTAGAGCTGTTAAATAAAAACGGATTTCATATTTGGATTCAGCTCTACAAATATAGTTAAAATCATTACAAAGATTCCCGGCACCAAAAAAAAATATTTTTGTAGGCCTGTGTAATCTACAGTGTGAGTGTCCTTTTACGTGTTATCTGTTTTATTCTGTGTTCTATTGTGCCGTCCAAAAGTTATATTGCTCTCGTGAGTACTTCCGCATCATCGATATATATATATTTTTTCTGTATATAAATAAATAAATATATATATATTTTATATATATATATATATATATATTCAAACACAAAATCCCGCCATACGGCGAACAAATATTCATACACATGGAAATAGATATAAGGAAAGGGAAAATGAACACACATAAAGGACGAACACAGGAGAAGTGGGGAAGGCGGATGTGAGCAGATCACAAATGTAAAAATATCTTCCTCCACCGGGACATGAACACCGGATCTCTCCACTTGTCGGGCGGATGCTCTAACCACTTGAGCTATCGAGAAAACGTACTTTATACTGAAATCTGCGATCTTATAAAGCGACAAAGGGCTCCAATTCATTAGTCAAGAGATGGAGTTAGGGAGCCGTTACACCCACCAAAGGAGAAATAGACAAACACAAGAAGGAGAAGGGCAGTAGGTTAGCAAGCATACAACATCATATATATATATTTTTTTTTTGGAAAGGAATATTATCTTTTCTAATATCTTCTTACCATTTGCGACGGATACAAGACGCCACAGAAGTAAACTTTTTGAATTTTCGAGCCCTTATGCGGCGACTTGGAACTATACTTTTTTGGATACCATTTATTTAACCCTTCAATAATTTCTCAACTTAAAAAATAAATGCAATATTTTTTCGGATTTGTACAGAAAAAGAGTTTTTGTTCACTTGGCATCATGATGCGATGATTTAAAAAAATATTGAAAGCATTTAGTCCACATATTTATCAGGGTATAAAGGAGGGGCTACATGCAGAGACATCTTCAGTCATCGTGGAAAATATGACGATTTAGGATTTTTTAATGACCATCCAAGTATATTAAAAATTCTAATGCTGTCATCGAGAGGCTCGAGGCAAATGTTTGCTGAGGAAGAGCCATTCGATAGAAAATGCCCATCGCGTCCCGGTGTGAGTGGACCACCTCTGGTTCCCTCGGAGCCCGTGCGGTCGTCGGCCCGGAGTCCCCTCCACCGGCCCCCGGGGGCCGCTCTCGGAAAACGTGGACGGAGGGGAAGTCGGTTTGCGAGCCGTCAATTTTAAGGACCGGCGATTGCACAGCCCTCGTCGGAGGGGGAAGGGGTGGGGCGCACTTCCAACGTCCCGCTTCGCTGGGAGAGATAGAGAGAGAAAGATGGGTACACGCCCCTGGCTTTTAAAATAAAACCCTTCGGGAGAGAGGGTGCATTTGGGGATGTGCGTGGAGGGGAGAGCCGGACGGAGAAAGACGGTCCAGCTACCCCCTTTCATCTCTCCCGTCGCGCGCACCCCCCTCGCCCCTTCCGTCCCGCGGGACACCCCCTCTCGCTTCCCCCCCCCACCAAGAGGAGAACCACCGCCCCGGGACGCGACCAAGGTTGCCCGCCGCCAACCCAGGGCGCACCAGGAGATAACCCCCGCATCCCTCCCCCGCCTCCCGCCATCCGAACAAAAGTGGACCGTAACCAAATTACCGGCGTACTTGGATGTGGAATACGAAAAATGCGCGTCTAAGGGGTGCCGTGGGGTGTGGCGACGACGAGGGTGGGGGGGGGAGGAGGGTGGAGGGATGACGTCGTTCGTGTGTGCGTGCGCGGGGGTGGTTCGCCGATGGGGGTGGATCCTCTTCGGGAGATGATTTCGGGGGGTGGCATAGTGAGGGGGAGCGAATTGGAATGAGGGGTGGCGGTCGAGGGGTGAACGCCGAGTCGGAGTGTGTTCACAGAGACAGAGATGCGGAGGGGAAGGAGAATCGAACTCGAGCGACGACGTTTCGGACGACGAGGTTAGAGCTCGGGACAGCCGGCGGCGAAACCTCTTGCTCATCTTCATCGCATCTAATGCACGTGATGGGCGCCCCCCCCCCTCTTGCTGGTGATGGGCGCCTTATTTATCGCAATGTTGAGTGTGGAGGTCGTCGTAATTCATTTCCCCTTGAGATGCAATCTTCTTCACTTTCTGCCGTCATTGGTGAGCAACACAATGGGCGAAGAGGAATCTCGAGTAGTCGTTTCGGTCGACATTCACAGTCAGACTGAGAGAAGCGTTTACCAAGAGGGCATTGATTACAGTAACTCTTAGCAAATAATAGAGAAAATGATGAATGGCTCCATGGAAACAGTGCTACAGGGATACGAAATGTATTCCTTTGAGGGAAGTGACATGGACCTTGGTTGGAGATCTTTGGAAGTGCAAGTACGGAGAAGAATGAAAGAAAATATCGAATCAGAGATTTGGCTGGAGTAGTAAAAGGGTGGCCGTGGGAGTATTTGGACGGAAAATACGAAATCGCTCAGGGCGAAAGGTACTTACTTATTCTGTGCCGTCTGTGAAAAGGGATGAGTTGTTTTAAGAATACTAGGGTGCTGAATGATAATATATGAAAAAAAAACCAAAAAAATGGCCGCGGGGTAACATCGAATGGTATGGATAGAGGTAGAGACACGCGTCAGACACGATTCTTTCCTACGGTGGCCGGAAGAACCTTTGACAGATTCTACATCCTCCTCTCGGAGTGGACTCACCCAATTGATTCGTTTCCTCCCAGCGAGAGACGACAGCGCGAATTTTTGCGGCTGCATTATTACGAATTGCAGCGGCTATTTTGATATTATGAAGGCAGGTGAAATATGTACACGAATAACTCAATGTGGGGATAACAATATGACATTCTAGTGAAACTATGGAGGTAATAGTTGTAGTAGAACTATGTAAACATAAAAATTCAATAGATGGACCACCATAAATAGATAGTTTATCATAATATCTGCTTCATAAAATGCTGAATATGTACATCCCGATTTCATATTGTATTTTTTCGATTTCCACTTGTTGCTTTCGCTATCTGCTTGTTATTATGGGTTAGAAGAGACGCCATAGTCTCAATCTCGTCCCAAAATAACAACGACTATCTATCTATCTTTGTAAGAATGTTCGTCGAAAAAATATAAATTATCGAGCCTTATCAGAATCTGAAAACTGCAACAGTCAACATGTAGAAGTAGAAGCTGTGAATGGATTGAGTTGACGTTGAATAATGAACTGAAGGCAGGAGTTTGTCGCTTATTGTCCGCCGTCCGACTCGGGTCGAGTATCGTCGAGTGACGGGGGTAGGGGTGGGGCCTGTGAGCTGGGGACAGAGAGAGAGAGAAAGGGGGGAGGGAGGGGGTGCGACAGGGCCTTGCCGCGATAGGGGTTTTATATTCAATTTGGAGAGATGTGCGGGGCACTCGGGTGGAGCAATCGATCTACGAAGGCAATTCATTTTTGAGTTCCCCTTGTTTTTTGGAGAGCGACCTCTCCGTAGGCACACTTGTGTACTTGGGCACTTAAAAAAATTACAACGGACCTAATTCATTGCATTGGAATTACTCTAAAGAGATTTCGTTGTTTCTGTCTCGGTCTCCTTGAACCTAAACCTGATTTGCGTCCATCCACGGCGGTTGGTTCTCCCACCGTGCCCCTGTCATCGAATCAAACGACGTGTGGCTGATATTTCTCTCGCAATGACCCCGAAGAATTTGCACTCCGATCGAATTGAATGCTTCCTGGGGAGATCCTCGTCCATTCGACGCAGAGGCATGCGCGAATGGAGCAAGGCCCCTTCGGCCGGGGTCATCCGTCGTGCTACAGGCATCACTCGGTGAAATTATTTGATTTCCATCGTAATGAAATGATTGAGCCCCCATTCTCACACTTAAATTAGTTTACCGACCGTGGTTTCAACACGATTTCAACACATCGGAACAAACTCGGTGGTCTTTAAATCGACTCAATGTGTTGGAATAACGGTCGGAAAGAGTAAAAAAGGACTGATTTCATCATTTCGCTATGAAAGGGGCATTATATTTCTTAGAATTATTTAGTTATTAATGGCTTTAATCGTCAAGTACCAAATCAAACGATTTCGGGTGGAGTTTAAATTGAAATTTGCCAACGATATAATTTGAGCGTTTGGGGTACGCGTCACGAGCGCTAGAGCGCTGTTCCCCTTGCTTTGGTCGGGGGGAGGGGGAGGGTTGAAGGATTGGTTGGGATTTCAGAGTGGTGGCGGGAACTGAGGAGCGCCTTGCGGTGACGCGGGCTCGCGATTCGTGATAGAAGAGGCAGCATTAGATCGAGTGCTAAATTCAGGAAATCACGGACTCACGACCGGACACGCATTCCCACTTAAGTTATGAAGGTGGACCTGGTACGCTCTCATGCCTGGCTCGCCCTCCCGGATGACATTAAGGGGGCATACCTGCGTACGGAAAAAGTGAATGAGAACAATACGGTCCTAAGATTGGTTATGTAGGTTGAGGACATGGCCCAGTACATTCGCCGTCCCAAATCGCTTCATTCTTATCATTCTAAATTTATTAAAAACTTTATTTTGGGCAGTCATAAATTAAAAAATATGATAATGATAAAATGAGGTGAGGTCTTCTGTCTAAGTGCTTCTTCGTGAATGCTAGACAATCTTAGAACCTAAAAAAACATTCTAACATATACAAAGCCCTTGTTACTCCCACAGCCTTCTCTCTTTTCCGCTCATCAACTTGTCACTGCTCAAGTTGCCAATTATTCCTTATGTTTCGCATAAATACCTCTTCTTCCTCATAGAATCCTCATCCCAATCTTATGCACATCACATTCAGACAAAAATATACCATTTACCTCATCTTGCCTAACTTCGTTGTCTCGGGCGTGACTTCATGGAATCGACTTAACATAATGAAAAGAGAAACTTTATAATTCCACATAGATTATCTATGTGGAATTATAGTTTCTCTTTTCATTATGTTCCCTAACTTCTACCCGACGAAACTGCGTGGTCGAATGTACATCCTTAGTCTCCATCTGCATTAAAAATATCTTTATTTCATCATATGTCCTCCTACTCCAATTATCCCATCCCCAAATACACGGCTTCCACCGTCAAATATTAGATAATTGCTTTTCGTTCTCTATAATCGAGACCCCCCCGCAAAAAGTGAAAGTACGAGTGTTGCGTAGCATTGGGGTAGGATCCCAACAGATGTCGCGCGTCTGTTTCTTCGGTGCATTAAAAAAAATACCCGTGCTCATCAGAGCTCACTTCTTGTGCTCCTGTACCCACTCCTTTCTCCCCTCTTCGGCACAATGAATACCCCTCCACTTCGCCCCTAAGTATCCTTTCTTCTATCTACCTCATTTCTCCTGAGGGCAGTACTATCTAATATTCTGAAAAACACTTTGAAATACTGTCGACACGTCAAGCAGTGTGTTTTATTGTTTATGACCTTTCTCTTAGGCCTTCTTCATGTCCGACTGGAGGGTTCTGGGGGAAGGAATGTGAGGGGTAACGCGGAGTGTTCTGTGAAGGGGTGGTGGTGGAAGTGGTTAAGGATCTAGCAGTGTTTGTTCAATCCGGGAAATTTGAATATACTGGTATTTGCGGATTTGAAAGTTCTCACCTCTAATTTGGTGGCTACATTTGGAAGAGATTCGTGGATGGTTATGAAGAAACAATGATCGAAGGAAAGGTTGTTGGATTTTGCGCGTGAAGGGACAGCAAGAGAAGAGAAGAAGGCAGAATTACATGAATATCGGTAAAGGTTCATTCGGACGGACAAGGGAGTAATGCTTTCGCCGATGTCGTCCAGATGCCGACAACGAGATTTCCCAACTTTTTATCTTTCTCAATAAATTATGCAATAAAATGTGATTAACACTCGACTATTTTTAATGATCATGCATATGAAATTTGATTCGCGGAATTATGCGAATAGAATCACAAACTTACCTGTAGATATCATTCGAATAATTCTTCGCAGGGTAATTTTTTTCTAATGTTTTTCTTCATAGGTTGCAATCGATGAAGTGTGTTCTTCATGGTCTGCCCCAGATCTTGCGATGCATGCAGTAAATATTTAACTATGGCAAAGCTGCATTGTTTCTGGCGTGCTTCCTTCTGGGAAATCTCCCGCGCTGAATCTTCCTTTAGTACATTTATCATTGACTAATTTAGGAAATCTATCAGAATCGAAGTCCACATATTGCCTGAGGTAATCCGTCGTTCTCTGTAGTTTAGGGAACTAAGATATTGTTAACATTTAGGAATATCAATTAAACGTTTATTTCGTTTTATTGCGTTCTTCATGCGCAGGCGCTAAGATGAAACAAATGTCTTATTTTCTCTTGTGCATTGTCGATGGCTACGCATAGGAGAAAATTTATTTCCCATCAGCCACCACGGAAAAACGTTAAACTCTTTTAAAGCATGATTTTTGCATTTTTAAATGTCAGTGAATATTATTTTTCCATAATTTATTTACTCCTTGTCACAGTGTCGTCAGTCAGTTTCCAAGAAATTATAGTACGGTATCGGTTTAAATGCAATTTCAAATTAACAATATTAATACTAAAACTTATTAACGACCATTTGTCTTGGATGGAAAAAACAAACAAGGGGCATATCGGTGGACTATTGACCGGAGATGACCAGGGTGGCACCCTAAGTGTTATTAGTGTCGTTTATCTGAACTTGC
This sequence comes from Hetaerina titia, assembly GCA_037158775.1. Classification (NCBI taxonomy): domain Eukaryota; kingdom Metazoa; phylum Arthropoda; class Insecta; order Odonata; family Calopterygidae; genus Hetaerina; species Hetaerina titia. Next base: position 24,078,817 of record CM073770.1, on the reverse strand, counting down.
GAGTGACCGCGATCGGATAGAGTACAGCAACTGCATACAAGTGCTTGTCCTCCATCTCCCTCAAGGAGAACCCAAAGGTTTAGCCGAGAGTGGTGGAGGGACGCGAAGGGAGATGGTCGTACGATGAGAAGGGTGCGATGACCGCAGCGACCACCGGGGGGGGGGGGGGACGCACGCGGCGGCGCCCAAGTCGACCGTCGTGAATTATATCCTCCCTCTATGCTGCACAAATCGTGCGCGGTTCTCTTGAGCTCTGCTGCGAACTTTTTGACGTTATCGCTACGAGAAAAAAGAGCGGTTTTTAGAGTCCCATGCTTAGGTTCCCATCCAGAGGAGCAGACGGGTGAGATGGACCCCACCTCACCCTATTTCGATACATGGAACGTATAAGGAATTGCTGCGGCCCTGATATTCCTCCTTACTCCCCTCCCCCCCTTACGATCGAGGGTGGGTGGGGGTGGGCCTGGAATCCGCTTCGTCTCCTCCTCTCGGATTGTTTACTCCTCTGGAGCGCTCTGCCGTTCGCTACTTTCGTCTCCCCCCCCTGGGGTGTTGATGAGGGAGCAGAAGAGAAAGGGTGGGGGGGCTGGATGGGGGATGGCGGGGGCGGACACGCAGAGTCGGCGTTGCCCGCGGCGTCGAAAGGGGGGTTGGGATTGACTGCACGCGGGGTGTATATGATTCGCGTTGCAAGGGGTGCGGCCCCCTCCCGGCCCGACCCCCCCGGCCCCCGCGCACCTCCTCTTTTGTGGCCCTGGTCACATCATCACTACCCCGGCCCCCATCGTCAAAATCCTATTTCCAAAAAGGACGACTCTGTTCGCACTCCGTCTGTCGGACGCCCCCTTCTTCGTCATCCTATTTCCTCCCCCTTCCCTTCCACCCCACGCCCCTCCTTTCGAGAGCTCGCCCCCTCCCCCATCACGCATCCTCTGCTCTGCCCCTCTCTCCCCCACTGTGACTGGTGGGACACCCCCTGTTCCGCCCGAGCATTAGTCGGGGGATGAGGGTGGATGGCAAGTGTGTCCACAGTTCGGGATGGGGAGGAAAGGTGCTCGCTCTCTTGGTTTAAGAAGTACTCCTTGTGTTATTTCCGGAAGAAAGTCTCATTCATAAAATTCGCGCAAATCTACATCCGTCTATCTACATCTACTACACAATATCCCGCAATCCACCGTAAGGGTATGTGGCGGGGGTTGTTAGGTCAACAGCCATGCACAATCCCAATCACGTCACTTCTACACAAATATTAATTTGATCGTGTACTCGAAAAAAATCAATCTCACGAAAGAAAGTACTTACATGCAACAATATAGTATTCAATAACATGATACGTACATTCAAATCATGCTGTAGAAATGTTAAAAAGACGGGTGTGTTAAATAAAAAAATAACATGCAGGGTATAGAAAAAATATATACGCTGCCAATTCTAATTATCTCCTACGCGATTGATAAATAACAGTAAACGTACACGACCGTCGTTCGCATTGAGGCGCGTGGTGACCTGCGACCTGTGGGTTGACTCATTTCAAGGAACCGTGGGTGGCCGCTGAAACATGAAGGTGGGAGTAGTCACCTTCAAGAGAATCGCGATGTATTTTAAGATCCATATTACTACAACGAAATTATTACGAAGGATGGTAATAATGCTCATGGTATGTGATAGGAAAAAATGCATAGTAAAAATAAAAAGATATGGCCTCAAAAATATTTGAAGAGAAATGGGAAGAGAGAACAACGTGCAGCGATAGTTATTCGAGTATGTCCTACAGTACGAGAAGCAGGAAAGGAATTAAGAAATATCCCTGCAAATATTGATACATGTATGAAACAATGGAAAGAATGAGTGTGTGGGATGGTATTAGCAAAAGGACCAATATCTGCTTAAATTTCCACCTGATAGATCAAATATTCCCATCAAATCGGTCTTCCATTGGAATCTTCATGTGCATAGGAATTCTGCGGCAATTTATCCATTACCAAAAGGATTTGAACTTGGTACCTCAGGGTTTGAAGAGGGGGGAGAATAGCCACATGAAGAATCCAATCATTGACGAATCATCACCGGTCAGGCGCTGGGACTCGATTTCTAGAATGTACTGCGGGAACCAAGTTCAGTGTCGTATTAAAAAACCAAGGGCCAAGCCAACGAGGTTAACCAGACTTGAAATGAAATGAAATAGCATGAATTTATGTGAAAATAATGGATAGTGAAAGGCGTGGTCGGCAATGATTTACTGCGTATGGACATGCGCGTTGTAAATTCAATTGAAGAGAAGGAGGGAGTATGTGAATGTGGCGAAAGATTTATTGCCTCTAGGGTTACGGCGTTTGGTGTTGACTTGTGAGCTGCTGATAAAAATAATACATCCTATTACATTGATTAATTTTAAGTCAACGTTCTTCGTTGTTTGCTTATTTTAGTCCATTTTTCAGAGTTTTGACCAATGAGAACTGATTTGTCAAAGTGTATCCGAAATCTTTGAGTTCTATCGGACTTCTGCAAAACTGTGGTGCTCACCACTGCCCTCACGCCGTGATACTTTTGGTGCTGAGGGAGGATGGGCTGAGCTCCACTCCGCTGGAAAAACATCCGCACCCCCACCCCCTCCATCCACATGCACGCGCGCGCTGACAAATCGACACCCTCATCTCCCTCTCTAGATCCTACCCCCCGTCCACCGACTCCATTCATTGTGCCTCCAATTAGGGGGGCCGGGGGTTCTCTCTCCGCACGGGGTTATAGAGGGGGACTCGTCCATTGTCCCCCCCCTCTTCCGAATCCATCCCCTTGACGTCATGCGGACATTGCCCGCACACCCCAGTCTGACCGACCCAACCCCCCCACCTGCTCCTTTGCCGCCGCCACCGCTGCCTGCATCTCTGCCCCACCCTCCCCCCTCTCTTCTCCTCTGCCCCACCCCCCCATCCACAATTCGCCTTCTGTCTACATCGCCCACCCACACGCACCAACATCACCATTTGCCACCTTCCGCACCCCGCGATACCCCTCCTCCTCTTCTCTCGGCCCAACCCTCCCCCGTCCGCCACTCCACAAAAGCTCTTCTTGGCATTAACTGTCCATTATCCCCCTCCCCATCCCCCACCGGGGAGGAGGGGAGTGGTGGCTGTTGGCGGAAGAGGGGACCCAGAAATCACTCACCCGCCATTCCCCTCCACGTCCTCCCCCACACTACCGGCTCCAATAAAACCCTCCTCTAAAAACGCTTTCGCCCCACACCCCGCTTGTGTACTCTCTTCAACACCGACACCTGCGGAAGAGGATTTCGCAGGGAGAGAGGCATCACTTGGCCTCCCTTGCCTAAACCCTCCCCCACCTCCACTCAAACCATTCCCTGCTATTCCGTATTTTGACACTCGAAGGTTCACTCTTCACGCCCGCGAGAGGCGAGGGCGTGAAGGGATAGATGGATGTGCATTTTCGTAAGAAGGCGATGGCAGCGGGTGACGAGTTGGAGTGGTTTACTTTAGTGTTATTGTTGCTCTCGAATCTCGCGAAGGGAGAAGGAATGCTCAGTTATGTTCCAGTGCGAGAGTCTGTTTTCTCTTTCTCTTCTATTGTATTTTTTGAGAGTTGAACAGCCGATATTGGTTGTATTTATTCTTATGCCTCAAGTTAACAGATCCCGGTGGCGGTGGGATAACGTCCTCGTCTACCATTTTAAGACTCGCGGGTTCGATTCCCTCCTGGGTGGGTTTTCCTCCACCTAAGTCTTGGGTGTTTGTAAATGTGACCATTATTATCATTGATAATAGTCCGATGAAAAGGCCAAAGTGTGCTGTTTTCGGACTAATGCTAAATAAATAAATAAAACCCATAAATGAAAGAGAACCTTGGACTTAATTAATGCTATTTCTCCAATTACATCCGACTTGTCTAGTGTTCATCTTAGTGTGGCTCCTAATTTATCCCAAACATAAAGTTATATTAAGGCAGTCAATAGATCATATGCTCATGATATAGCCGTAAGTACCCTCTCAATGCTGTGCAAGGCATTACAAAAGAAAGCTAAAAATTTTGGTAATCTTTAGAATTGCATAGGAAAAATCTTGATGAGAAAGATAGGAGCGTTTTTTTGTGCTGAAATATATAGAATATTTGAGAAAGCTATAATACAGTAACAGTAATGTCTTCAGTTGATGAGTTAAAATTCTTAGATTCTGTAACAATTATGATTCGATATGCACCTACACAATACCCCGCAAGCCGCCATAAGGGAGTGTGGCGGGTGTGTGATGGGACATCATCAGTAAAATAGAATTCATCCACATGCAGTATAAACAAGAACATGGTGATGCACACCCAAACATACGAATGTTCATGCTAAACTTATTTTGATTTGCACACACGAAACAATGTACATATTCGCGTGCAATCAAGTAAAATACACGAGTACATGGACGAATGGACTGTCTCTGCAACTTTTTAATTATGTTCTCTTTAAACAACATTAATTATTTTACTATTATGATTCCTGATTGTCTGAGAAAAGAACGAATATTTATATCTATCTATTACTGGAGTCTTTTTCTCTTACATTATCTCTGTGGTCTAAACTGCGCGGTTAGTCTGGGGCTATAATAATTCCATTTGCTTCTTTACACCATAATTTTGATCTATTTCCAATTTGTTTGAATATTGCACCACAAAACATTCAAATTGTTGTTATAATTGTAATATGGATTATTGAAAATCAAATATCTTTCCATAATATATCTGGTTTTGCTGTGTATGCCAAATGTAGTGATGTAAATCGCACCTGAGGAATTCTTGTTTGTATCAATGCCGAATTTCATTCTGCTAATAATAAGGCCTCAATCGAAGGTGCAGTCCCTTCGCCTAACATTGAACTCTGGTCAAATTTAAATTGACACTTAAAACAGATACAGGGTTCAAAACATTCCAGTTGCTCAGCCCATAGATAAACTTGCATCAATTGTGTCCATTTTCGGAAAAAATCTCGTTATTGCTGGTGACATGAATGCCGAGTGATCTTTCGGCCGCCGGATACAAAACTGATTATAATAAAAACCTGATGAGCCCAGTGGCCTATGTAACTTAATTCATTAACCCACTGGAACACTTGTGCACCCTTGTCGACTTGTATCGATCACATTTTATGGACGATTTTCTAACCTACATCAGATTACTCTCTTTGTTGACGCTTGGCATGGACGTGTAACAGATGATCATCGCATTACGACACTAACTCATTTTAAAGCCAAAGATGCGCGCGTGTATGATTCACCTATAAGACAAATGGGGAAAATGAGATGAAGAAGATAGTTGGGGAAAAATTAGTTACCCATAAATAACTGGTTTAGAATTCTGATATAACATTCGTTAGCGACACCTCAAAAATAGGTTGCGCATCAAGAGACACATTGTATTGGAGTTTTCCGAGAAGATGACAGATCAGATTATCGTGTACATAGATATTAATTGTTTATTTTTTGACACATAACACCAAGGCAGTATAGAGTATGGAAATGGCGGCACGTTTAACTAAGAATAAATATTTCATTCATTCACTGAGGAGGTAGTCGTCACTTCATTCCGATGAGGAGGGACAATTAAATGGTCGTATCCTTTATCTAGCTATTCTATCGTTTACAAAGGAATATTTTCGTTTATGTGAAATACTGGGAAGACGGTTCGTTATTCGTAAACATCAGCCGCAAAATTCAGAACATTGTTACTGCGAAATTCGATGGACGCGAATTAAACCTTTAACAGATAACGTTCAATGATCATCAGTTTGTGTTTTACAACTGTGTTTATTATGCTTGGCAAAATCTGTCTATCAATCCATTTACCTGTTATCCATAATTCACTGCTTGGTGAAAAGCAAAGCATAAGTTTTTTAAATCTTTTATTTACGATATAGTTCTGTAAAGTAATTGAAATAATGCACTACGGTAAATAAGTTAGAGCTTAGCGGTTTAGGGGTCACGAGAACGTACAAGCTCGTCCACCACGTTAAAGATGTAATCCCTTCAAAGGGGTATGTCGCATAACTTGGTATGCATGTATTTCTGTCACCTATTCTTAAAAACACATTTGTTTTATGTAACTAACGGCCGTTTAAATATCTTCCAGCGTAGAAGAACGTTTGAAGTTAAACTTTAGACCAGATTGATGCAAATGAAAAGGAGATCCATTAAGGATAGTTAAGATTAGGATTGTCTGAATGGTTCTAAGAGTTTCCACAACTTTAATCTAAAATCTTACCAGTGGCGTAAAATGCTTCTCAGGCAAAATTTTTCCCCCTTTCTTAAGTCTTAAAGACAAAATTTGGAGAAATTGTTTGCGCATGAGTTGAAAGATCCTCACTAAAACATCAGCCATTTTAGCCACTCATTTGTTGCTTGACAAACGTTTGAGTGAGTCGTAAGGATTATTGTGGAAAATGGAACAAATTAAGTATTGTGCTCTCATTAAATATTTGTTTTTGAAAGCCAATACTCTTTCACATATTAAAGGCGTGTTGGATGCTGTGTATTGGGACCCTGCACCATTATTTGCGGTCGTGAAATTTTGGGCGGCTGACTTCAAACGTAGCCATACCAGTTTGGCTGATGATCAGCGTTCGGGACGGCCAAAAACTGCAACAACCACCGATAACATCGAAAAAGTTCACCAAATGTTCCTGGACAATCGCCGAATTAAGATTGGAAAGATGACAAAGGCTCTGGGAAATCCAGAAGAATGTATTGGTTATATGTTGACTGAAGAATTGGACATGCATAAGCTATCCACGCGTTTAGTGCCGCTTTTGCTCACTTTGAACCAAAAAAAAATTCGAATGAACATTTCCAAGGACCCGTTGGAGCGGTTTAAGCGAAGCGAGTCAGATTTTTTTTGCGTCATATCATAACTGTAGTTAAAACGTGGATCCAGCACTACACTTCTGAGATGAAAGTGTAACCAAAATATTTGACTGCAAAGGATGGACCTGCTCCGAAAAAGGCGATTTTTTTCAATAAGGAAAAACAATAACTGAAAATTATTACGTATCATTACTTGACAATTTGAAAGCAGAACTTGCAAAAAAATGACCGAAGAAGTATTTGAAGAAGGGAAAGATTTCATCCAAGGTACCGACTTAAAAGGAGGCTATATTAAAAAATATAAATAAATTTGAAGAAAAAAATCTCGTGTATTTGTTAGATTGTACAATTTTCAGATTACCACTGGATATGTATATGTAGCGGAAATTGAAGGTTTACAAAGGACGGGTGATATTGCAGCGCTGTACAGGAAGCTGCGCTCATTACACTCATGGAGTTAAAAAGGAAGATCCTTGCAAAAAATCGAAGATACGAGTGCAAATGTAGGTCAGAAAAAAATATTAATAACAGAGAAAGTTCAATGGTAATGGAATGAATATATATAGAGGCGCTCAAAATAAATTAGGCCAGCAAACCTAGACACAGAAAGAGAATACGACGTAGAAAATAACAGTTTAAGTCTAGGCATACTTGATAGTGTGATGGAATGGACAGTTAGGAAATCTTTATCAAATAAGGAGATATGGAGATTGATAACAATCCCGCATAATGACTTCTGAGTCTAGAAAAACTTGAAAGGAACGGTTTTTATTTACTAATTCTATGATGATGGAAATGACCTCAACTGTCGATCACTTTCCTTAAAGCTACTGTTACCATTGCAGGATTGTCAATTTGAGAACACAAATGTTGCCATTCAAAGGTGGAGCATAGTTTTCGAAGCAATCTGCTGATTTCTAAATGACAGCCTTCAAAAAGTCAAGAAACGCTGGGAGAAATGTATAACTATGGATGGTGAATATGTAGAGAAAGTCTTAAGAATATCAAATAAAAATTAATTTTGTATCTTGATGTTTATAAGTAATAATTTATTTACTTACTATTTAGCATTTATGATGTAGTTATTTGGCCGGAAGATACCGTCAGATCAGTGTTGGTGCCCATCCTAACAGAGAACATGGAAGCCGATTGTGAAAGCTATTGGAAAATAAGTTTGATTTCACTCACAGCTTAAGTTATTAAGGGGTATGATTAGTTTTGGTGAGAGTTATAGATGATGCCAGAGAGAGAATTTGATCACTGGGTTTTTATTGACTGATTCGCGATAATTTTGGTCGCTGTTAGAGATGAACATAGAATTTAACCAGGTTGTATTTGTTTGTTTCGCGGAGTTCGAGAAGGCGTTTGATGCAGTGTATTTGGCAGAATTAATGAATGCCATACAGAATTAAGGAGTTCATTTGAGAATAAGGTAATTATCTCCAAACTGAACATGCCTCAGACTGCTCAGATGCGAGCGGCGGAGAGAAATTTGTATTGGGCAGTGTTAGGATGAGGGGTGAGGTCATTTTCACCAGTGCTTTTTTACGCATGTGTGGATGAAATGGTCACAGGGGTGTGAAGGAGGAGGGGGAAAATACAAAGGATGAAGGAAAGATGGATGCGGATTGTATTGTTTGGGAATGCGTGGAATTTTGAAGATGGGAGAACCTTAGAGATTCAAGGAAGGGTTAGGAAAAGAATAGGCATGTTGGATGGAATGAAGGGAGAAACGAAATATGCGGCACTGAAGAGATTCTATTGTAGTTTTGACGATCATGTCGCCCTCATCAGTCAGAGAGAAGCGATGCCCCCTGGGGACCATACCCAGGGTGGACCAAGGGGGGGGTGTGTGGGGCTGGAGGAGGTGCGGAGAGGGAGTGGTTGAGAAGAGTGAGGATGTATACGCACACAAGGAATGCGAAGGCACAGCACACGCCCCCGTTTGTATTTTTGTGCGTGAAATACGTGAATTTATGAGAAATATTAAATTATTTTAAAGAGAAGAGCCTCTAAAAAAATTACGTAAACCTTTTCATTTTATATTGGATTTTTATTTATTTGGGAAGCACTGCCTTGTTGAATACCGAAAGTGTTATTACAAGTTATCATTGTGAGTATTAAGAGTGTTATCACAACCCTAATACACGCATTTTATAATGTATTTGGCATACATGAATTCTGAAAAAAATGTATGTTGTATCTTCATATCCTAAAATAGGTAATATGATAATTCTAGACCAATCTCAGTCGTACAACATATTTAATTCAAATGCATGAAGGAAGGTCACTAAATGCCAAGGTCATGGGAAAGTGATTAGAGAGGAAATTACCAATTTTTAAGGAAGGATGCTTCATTTAATTTTTGAGGAATCATAACTGTTTTTTATATTTTTTTGCGTAGGAAAGTATGATGTACAATATGAAATCCTCTGTAAGTAATCGGAAATGCCTCAAACGGAAGTATCCGCGTAATTCACCTCCTTAATCCGTTGATGCATTTTTGAGGCTATGCAATGCACCTGGCCGCACACAGGGTCAATGGAGCGGAGGGTAATATAATGCGTTCATCTCCCTCTACAACTCTGCCACCCCTATCCAACATCCTTACGGACGAATCCGCCTTTCTGCTGCCCTTTAAACGGTGGCGCCATTTGCGAGTACATTGGGAATCATATATTTTTCAAGACGAATTATTTTTCTAAGTGAACAATGTTAATTTCTTGTTTAATATTCATATAATTGACGTATTTTTCTTTGGTAAGAGATAAAACTCCTCGATGTACCGAGGTAACCCATTTTACAAGTCTACTAAATTGCTCGTGAAAATACATCATCATTTACTTTAACTTGCGTTTCATATGAAAACGACACATTTACAAGATATCATGCGCCCAGCTGATAAAAGTTGATTTTTCGATTAAATTGCTAATGATGATTGAATACTTGGCAACACCAATTTTCAGTGCTGCTCTATTATATTTAAAATTCATCAATAAATTGTTGATTTAAGCGAAAACAATAGTGCCAAAGGTTCGAATTGAAATATGCGATGTTTGTGAGTATTTCTCCAGGAATTCAAACGAGAAAGTGCTAGGCATGGTGGTGGAGGAGAGAGGATTGTTTTGAGAAACTCAAAGGTGCCTGGAGAGGTGGATGCAAAGGATTTTGATTGACGATGGGATATTGAAGACCGTGTTTAAGAGTGGAGAATGCAAGACAGCCCAAAATGAAAAATTGTGAATGTTGAAGGGAATAATGGCGAGGCACACAGTGAGTAGAAGTGAACGAGGGCTAATTGTAGTGTTGAGTATCACGGTCTGTGGCTCCTGGTGAGGTTTAGAAGCAACAACAGTATCCAAAACCTGTCCCAACCACCGGTAGACCGCCTTTAATTCTGACCTGTCTACCGTGGACAGGAGGAGGAGAGTAGTATTTTCCGGGGGGGAGGGGCAGGCGTGACGGATCGTCTCGCAAGGCATGGTGGGATTCCTCCCGATTTGTCCGATCTCTCTTCAACCCCCAACCCCTCTTCCCCTCCCTCCCCAGAGGAAAAATAAAAGAGGAGCGGGAGATGCCGGCTGTGGGGCACGCTTTATCGGCAGGGGTTGAAGTCGACCCGAAGTTCACAATCGTCTCCTGAGGAGTTCGTCGGCCATGAATATGCTGATCAGCGTCGGGTGGTTTGGGGGAGCGTGGGAACGCGGGGAAGGGGGTCGGCGCCCCTCCTTTCTTCGATTGGAGCAACGACGACCGGGGGGGCTCATTCCCCTCCTCCCCCCCCCTTTCGCCCCCTCCCCCCCGGACCCGTATCCAATCTCCTTCTCCCTTCCCTCCCTCCCTCGCCAATCCACCCCCGCTCCGAAGATACGATGCGAGAGCCACTCAAAACGGGAACAGCAAACTTTGTTCTCCTGATTCGCTCTTACGGCGGGGCAATTTGTTTCGTGATCCCCAGGGGTCGAGGGATCGGAATCTGTGGCGGCGGCAGCGGGGGTTGGGGAGGGCGAGGCAGGTGAGCGAGGCACGGCGCCACCCGCCCGGAGCCGTATGCCGCGCGGGGGACTGTGGGAAGGCAGACTACCTCCCTCTTCTCCCAGAGGAGAGACCCGGGAGGGAGGTTTTTCTTTCATCCCCGTGTGCGCCCTCTACATTTCATAAGCAGGCGGACTAATAAACAAATGAGCGCGTCTTTAGGCGACGTCTCGTCTTCGGATATAAAACTTCTCTCTTCAAATTTGGCATCCTGCGGTATTAGAACATTTTTATTGAGAGTCATTTTGGACCGTATTTCCATACAAATAAATCACGGTCATGGTGTTGATGTTTCAACGTCACCATCAGGTGAATTTTTAACAGAGGAATGCCAATTTAAAGAGTCAGGAACAAATGAAATTGAATCCGCTCCTCAAAACTCATGAAGTTGAAGTATCAGAACCAAAAGCAGGATAATAATTTATTTTTGCGTCCATGTGGGTGTTATTGTGTTTTGGCAATGAATTAAAAATGGCCTTTTTCAGTCCAAAGAGTGCTATTGTGTTCCAAAGTTAAGCATTGAGCTTTTCCGGTGCACAGCCATTCATGACTCGTGAAATTCACACATGACCGACAGTGATATTCTGATCCCATCCCTAAGCTGCTTCCCGGGAAATTTCTTGTTTCCCGTAACTCACATTCCTGATTTTTGTCTTTTCAACTTGAATTCAAGCCTGGCGACCAACGCTCTGCCCCCCTGGGGCACCACGGTTACATAGAAAGACGCGGGGAATCGGGGAAGAAATATATTTATTTCTTCGTGTCAATTTCCTATCTGTATGTTATCTATATGTATGTGCTCAGCTGCGCTGTTTGTGTGTGCTCTGCTTCCATACTCTCATTTCCCACAACAAAATGAAAGGCAGTCGGAATTGCTTCGCTGGGGAATTGCCTCCCTCGTCTCCAGCCTCTTCCCCCTCCTCCCCTTTCGATGGGTGGCAGGATTCGTCTATCGTTTTCCCTTCGCCAGCAAACTCCTCACCCTCGAGCAGTTTCAAATGTTTAACTCGGCGGGCAAGAAGACTTTTAGCATGCCATTCGTCCGTGAAGCTAATTATTTCACCGAGAGGCGAAAAAAATTGGTCTTCGCCTGGTGCAGCCGTCGACCAGCCTCTCTTCTGTTGACTCCCGGTCTCACGGACCAATTCTGTCCTTGTCAATTTTTTACATCTAGAGCTTGATCTGACTGACCCATTGAAGCATTTCCCGGGGCGAAGTAATCCCATTGGTAGATTCTCGACTTTAAAAAAAAGAGTGTGACTCTCTCCCAGAGAGGCGAATAAAATAGTCGAAAATTATGCAATGAATTAAGAACTTCAGGGAATTTTGATAATTTTGAATATGGCCTCGAGAACGAATCGTAATGTACGTCTAAAATAAATAAATTTTATCAAATTAAAGTTGAAATATTAAGCATTATAATGCAGCAATTTCAGAGCGCAAAAATCATTCGCTTTGGCAGGGATTAATTGAATAACCGGGAATGATTTTTGAACTCAGAGATTGCTGCATCGTAATACGCATTTACTGGAGGATTCCGTTGAAACTTACTGTCGCGGAATCTTCCGCAGTTTTTTGGAATTTTCAAAAATATTAAGTTTGGTGACTCGAATGACAAATATATTATATGATTTCGAAAGAGAGATTTTTGACCTCTTAAATTTCATAACTGCCTTTAATCAGAGCTGTGCATATTTTTAGCTTCAAAGATAAAAGATTATTTCAGTTTTATTTCGGCTTTCATAATAATTATTCAAGCTGTAAGGTATTTTTGCATTACAAAAATCTTTTGGTCAATTATCTCACTACGGTTGAAGTTGGAAACCCCTACTTTTGTTTAATTTTCTTTACAACTGTTCTCTCCTTCCTCCGTTGGTGCAAAAAGCCTCTTCCCACAATGTTTGACCACATTCTGATCCTTTTTCTCCCCTTTTTCAGTCTCCCTTTCCCTCTGTATTTTGTCTCTGCACACGGTCCCATCTAATGTACCCAGATCTCTCTCACAGTCGGATTTAAATCGGATACATTCGACCGTTTTTATGTACCTATTTTAAATTGATATTAAATACCTGGTATTAAGATTTTCTTATTTTATGACGCTGCAGTGTCCTTCGATATACGTGAATATTCAAACACTTCTTAATGAAACCATTTGAAATTTCTTAACACCGCGCACATCCATTAGGAAATAGGCTCTCATTGAGCTCATAGAGCCCTTCAGTTTCAGGTTTATCGTTTTTATCTTCAATAAGAATGGATACCAGGAGACGACTACCAGTGAAATGTGAGAATAATGCTTGGATGTGTCAGTGGATATCATGGAAACGTCGAAAGGAAATAAAAGAATAAACGCACTGTTAAATAAATCGTAATCACCCTAATTCGTTCTAATGCAAATCCCTCATTATTCGATAGGCATAGTCAAATATCTATGGTTCTTCAATGTTGTCGCAGAAACCGATTTTTCGATTCATTCAATGACCTATGTAATCTCATAAAAATCATGCCCTCTCCGTTGTTCCTTACTCAACTGAATAATTGGCACCTTATTTCCCGTCATCTAACAAAGTAGTTTCATGTAAAGAGTTTTTTTTACATGAAAATACATATTGTTAGGAACAAAAAATTACATCTAATCCAGAATGGAGCCATCATATAAGGGAGTTGAAATTTTGCTAAATGCCCACTCTAGCGATAAAAATTTTAGTGTCGTGGTTTGAGCATATAACGGTGGGTTGATTGAGTCAAAATTAGAAATTATTTTCATGCATTTTCTGGAGGGACGAACTCAGTCCCCCACTCAGTCCTCTAGTTCCCATAAAGTGGGGGACAGTTTCACTTCACAAAATTAATGCCTAGATAACAAACTTAGCGCGTGTGACAAACGGGCTTTTAATGGAAATAATACAGTAACAGTATCGTAATCAGTCCTGTATGCTGAATAACAAATATTTGATGAAGAAGGGCCTTGGAATTATTTAATTCAATTTCGATTGCTCATCGACAATTCTCATGTATCATGGAACTTAGGTGTAATAGAAAAGCTTGCCACAACGTTCTATCCATCAAAATAAACGCATCAAAGGGTGGGAGTGCCGACGCAAAAAAAGCCAATGCAGACACGTCAACGGTGTTTGCAGCTGCATTGCATGCATGAGTTTGACAAGCGTTTAGTGATAATGTTAACACGCGGCCTTCGCCTGTCAGAACAAAGAAATGCCTCAGCTCTTTACATACCGATGCTTTTCCTCTTATTAACTATATGCTATTGATTTTATTTGGTGCTTATAGCCCCGGCTACTATAAAGGCGGATTTTGTAGTTTAAATATTCTTATTTATTATTCAGAGCAGGGGAGGTTAAAGTTTTGACCGTTTATTGCAAATTTGTAACCCAGAGGTACCACTAGCATTAGGTATGCAATTCCCAGCCCGAGGTAAAAAATTGCATCTCGTGATGGATTAAACGTAATTGGTACTTTATGGGATCAAATACTTAATGTCGTCATGAGCAATGTGATATCAGAATCCAACAAGAGGGTATGCGTGTGCGTGTGTATGTATACACACATATAATTATTTATACAAATATATATATATATATATATATATGTATACATATTCAAACTCGAAAATCCCGCCATACGGCGAACAAATATTATTTCTCGCACATAGAAATAGACATATAAGGAAAGGGGATAGGAAAACACATAAAAGACCAACACAGGAAAGGTGGGGAAGGCGGATTTGAGCAGATCACAAATGTAAAAATATTTACATATAAATTACAAATTATCCGGGATACAAAATATCCCAGATAAGGAAATATTTTTACATTTGTGATCTGCTCAAAACCGCCTTTCCCACCTTTCCTGTGTTGGTCTTTTATGTGTTTTCCTATCCCCTTTCCTTATGTGTCTATTTCTATGTGGGAAAAATAATATATATATATATATATATATATATATATATATATGGTGGGTCACGGTGGTCTAGTGAGTAGAGCGTTGGACTACTGACCGGAGGGTCCCGGGTTCGATTCCCGGGCAAGGCACCTGCAGCTCCACCCAAGCTAGTTGATTTTTCGGGTACCAGATCTTCCTGGGAAACCATAACCGGCACAGGGAAAGGAACTGGCCCCCCTACCCTGATGTGTGAATATTCACACGCCGTCGGGCTTGGTACATGGGTGAGCTCTACCATCACCTACTAAACCGACCTTTGGGTTGATTACTGTGATTATGGTTGTATATATATATATATATATATATATATATATATATATATATATATTAAATTGGGGGCGGCGTTAGACCAGAGGCAGACACGCTACCCCTAGACCTCACGTAGACGCTTTCGTCGAAGGTCGCTGTTTCGATTCCCTTGACCGCCAAAAGTTTTTCAGCTTAGAACAAATTTGTTAGTGGTTTTTCGGAACGAGGCAACGAGAAAAATAAGACTCCTACTACCAACCCATGGTGGCAGCTGTTTCACCATTAAGCACTAGTGACGCAGGCCAGGCGCAGAGATTGAAGTTCACGGTATCGGCCACAGTACTCCGATGTGGAAGGTAACGGGAAACCACCACATTATTCTCCCTGGAATATGCAGCCTTACATTCAAATATAATGGAATGGAAGGCTGTAGTAAACCAAGCCTAGGATTGAAATACTGGTGATGATGATTATTTATTTCGACACTCGTATCTTACATCTCGTATACGTGGCCCATTATAAATGTGATGCAAATGGTCTTATTTATTTCTCTGGGATAAATTAATTTTATTGATCGGACTTGTACAAATACTTAAAACTCTTCTAAATACTCTTCCCCTGCGTCAATACACTATCGGAGACGTGTATTCCCGTCTGGAAGGCACCCTGAAACTCCTTGATGGGAATGTTTCTCAGGAATGTTGTAACATGCTTTTGGATGTTTTTCACGGTCTCTCAATGCTTTCCTTCCAGCTCTCTCTCTTCAGTTGGGCAAACAAAAGAAAGTCACATGGAGCAAATACTGTAAAGGGGCTCGGGGACCACCGGGGGGGGGGATGCTTCAGGCCAGGAAGTGGGTAATGATGGAGGACGTGTGGCTACACTTTCGGCACAAGCTTTGCGCAGACCTTGCGCATTTCCAGAAATATATATGTATATTATATATATCTTAGTAAGACTTCCTGAGAACCTACGTGGGAAGAACCCAAGCCGCCGTTGCAATGGTGGCTGCCGAAGGCTCCGAAAAGCAGCGCCGAGATTATTCATCCGCCACCACTCTTTCTTTCCCTCACCTACCTCTCCCCTCCCCTCCCCCGGACTCCGCATAATCACTGCTTCTAGACACTGTTCCGTTACTTCATTTCATTCAACCTGCAGTAGTTTTACCATCCTCAACCAGGCACTTCAAATAAAAATTAAGGATTTCCTTGAGAAATAAGTGTTTTTTTCTGGACATTCGATCAATTTTCCTTCAGAAACCTCCATGCGTCCATCCGGTCGAGGTTTCACAGAACTGTGTGTTGCCAGCGACTCGAGGGTTTGATGTCAATCCGGCCGGGGCTTCGTGGTCGTTCCACTGTTTCTTTTCCGTCCATGGTTTCTGCCTTCTCTCAGCTTTTCTCTCTTCGCCCTTGCCATTCACGACTCGTCGACTGTCTTCATTCTTCTGGCCAACATACTCTATTCTTCAACCGCGTATTAAATGTCTCCCTTGAACGCTTATCCTCTTACCAGAGCACATGTTCCGGATCCATTCAGGGGTTTGCTCCATATTAATAGTCCACTGACCTTTTCTCATTTTTTCATTCCTTGCCTATAAAGCAGTCGAGGGCGCCAATTAAAAACCAAGTGACTTTACGGATGGGGTGCGACGCGGTGATATCCAACAGAGGGAGAGAGCGACTGGTTTTTCACCGATTGACCCTCTGCTCGTAGTGTTGAGATCCCAACCGAGTCCCATGGAAGCGGTGAGATCCCGTACCACGGCGGCCATCCGCGGAGGTTGGACCGCGAGGCGGATGGGGTGGTGCCACAGCTGGGAAAAGGCGCGCACGCACGAACCAGCGCCGCCTGTTCCTCCTACCGCGTGACGTCACACCCGGAGTCCCGGGCGGGAGTCCTTTCATTTGTTTATTTTTTCGCCCCGTCCCCCTCTTTTGTCATCCTCCCATTTTCAACCTGTTTTCGGAAGTTCCCGTCCACGCAGTGTTCATGCACATGGGGACAATCTAATTACGGCTTAATTATACATGTCCACCGTTCGGTCGACGCGCTTCGGAGGGAGGGAGGAAGTGGCCATTTTCCCTCCCCTCCGACCCCACTCCACCCACCCCCCGCGTCGTCACGGGAGAACGGGTGTCGAACCACACGTCATCAAAGAGATCCCGAGAATCAATTCCATCTGCAAAACGAGAAAAACCCGGCGCGACCGCACCAGTTATCCCTTGTTGATGGCGACGGCGGATGGCGGAGGGAAGGGGGGTGATGGGCGGTGGGAGGGCGTGCGGGGGGGGGGACTCTCCTTCCATTTGTCACCGGCCTGCGCGCGAGCTTCGCATTTGTATTCATGCATTTCGGCGCCACCCGAGGGCATTGGAGATTGGCGGCGGGTCGAAGAGGGGGAGGGGGCGCTGTTCCGGGAGCGAGGATATTGGAGTGGTCGCCGCTGTTGCCAATTCGCCGCTCCCTCAGGATCTCCGTCAGCGTTTCCGTGGTATATACAGAGGATCTGCCCGTCCGCCTGCAGCAGCTTTGCCACAACAGCGAAAAGAACCGGAGGATTCCGGGAAAGACGCGGAGGGATGAACGAGTCGCTCGGAACGACGCTTTTTCCGCAGGCTGTGTCCTTCTCCCTAATTCTCTTTCTAAATTGTTTTTTGGTGAATTTTTTGGAGTTTTGAATGATGGTTTTGATGAAGAGTAGGTGGACACTGACACATTGTTGCACTTTGGCTGACTCGAAATCCTAATCATGATATGGGGACTGTTTCCCCACCGCTTTCGTTGCATTCTTCCACCTGGAGGTCTGTTCCAGGGGCGAGGCTTGTCTGGTGTAAACACCCACTGGGAAACCCTGTGCGGTGGGTGAAATTCGAATTTTAGATTAAGGGGTGTCTGCCCCTTCCCGTCGAGTAGTACAATGCTGGAAAATTTCCGCAAAGACTTCTAATGTTCAAAGTCATCCCGTACACTTAGTAACAAAAAACCACATGGTTCAAAAATAACTTAGCTATAGGTATTTGCTCAGCTAAACGGTGGTTTTAAAAATATTTCCAGCAGTACATTGTGATGGCATAACAAAAGGTTTTCAAGGAGCGTTATATTTCTATACTCCATTGCTGCTAAGGGGTTATTTTATGTTCATGGGTAATGTGTGCATCGGTTATGTATTTGGATGGCTCTTTTATGTGAAATAGTTATTCTATGCAAATGACTGCAGGAGAAAAGCATTCCTTCGCGTCATTATATTCAGTAATTGATTGCAATTAAGTTGAAGATGGTACTGAAGAAAAAGAAGATGGTACATCGTACTACGGCTAACGAGATCATGTCAATAAAATTAGGGAGAATAATTCCAGAACAGTTAGATTTAAGATTTCATTTTTCCTACAAAAGATAAGGATGTCATGCCGCGATAGAGGGAAAAAATATTTGGATCAAAATTAGCCCGGGGTGTATTCACTCCCTCCCACAACCCCAGCGGTGGCTTGCAGGGTACTTAAAGATACTTAAAAAAAAGCATCTGATACTAAGCCCAACGGTGTTTGAAAGTCAAACATGACTGTAAGTGGAGTTAGCACCTTTCCTGGTGGTGCCTATGGTTTCCCAGAAATATCTTGACCCCGAAAAATCACACAGCTTGAGTGAAGCTCAGGGTACCCGGGAATCGAATCCGAGTCCTCTCTTCAGTAGTGCAGTTTTCTACCCACTAAAATACCACTTCCCACCTCGCACAAACACACACACCACATACACATATACATACGAGCCTCGTATATACAGGTATTTATAACGGCCCGTTCCTTCCTCTTGAGAAAGGTGGTTAGACCACCGAAAATTCGATACGCAGTGAGTTTCTCTTTTATTTGTTTCTGTGTTTTTGTCATTATCTATTAGTTCTAATTACATTTACATTATTAATTACGTCCGTGAAATTTTCACAAAAGTGTTATGTGTATATATATATATATATATATATTATTATTATTAGGTAATCTACCGGTTAAGGTAGGTTTTTGGATGGACACAACTATCAAATAAACATATATATATATATATATATATATATATATATATATATATATATATATATGTAACACTTTTGTGAAAGTCTCACGGACGTGAATAATAATGTAAATGTAATTAGCACTAATAGATAATGACAAAAACACAGAAACACATAAAGAGAAATTCACTGGGTTGTATATACAAAATACAAAAACAACCCAGTGAGTTTCTCTTTTATGTGTTCCTGTTTTTTCGTATATATATCTATTCATTCAAACATAGAAATAGGTATAAGGAAATTGAATAGGAAAACATATAAAAGGCGAACACAGGACATGTGGGGAAGGCGGTTTTTCCTATCCCCTTTCCTTATACCTATTTCTATGTTTGAATGAACATTTGTGCGCTGTATGGCGGGACTTCGTATTTGAGCTCGTTAGCCGTAGTACGATGTACCATCTTCTTCTTCTTCAGTACCATCTTCAACTTAATTGCAATCAATTAGCGGGTAGAGCGTTGGACTGCTGACCGGAGGGTCCCGGGTTCGATTCCCGGGCAAGGCACTTTGGGCACCTGCAGCTGCACCCAAGCTAGTTGATTTTTCGGGTACCAGATCTTCCTGGGAAACCATAACCGGCACAGGGAAAGGAACTGGCCCCCCTACCCTGATGTGTGAATATTCACACGCCGTATAGGGCTTGGTACATGGGTGAGCTCTACCATCACCTACTAAACCGACCTTCGGGTTGATTACTGTGTTTATGGTTTATATATATATATATATATATATATATAACGCTTTTATAAAAGTCCCATGGACGTGTGAATAATAATATTTATGAAGTTAGCACTAATGGAAAAAGACAAAAACACATAAAGACACAAAAAAGAAAAGAAACTCACTAGGTTTCGAATTTTCGGTGGTCCACGCCACTTTTCTCAAGGAAGAGACCGACATAAGTTCTCTCCGATTTTCTTTACGAAGAATGAGTATACTTACTAGCTAGATCCAGCAATTTTATCAGAATTAGCAATCCAGCCTTGAGAATATTAGTGATCTGCCGAGTGGCTGACTGACATACCGTAGTATGTATATGAATTTAACTGAGAGCTGCAATGGTCATTAGATGTTAAGAGGAGCGTGAGGAATGAGGGGTGGAACTGTGGATTCGGCAGAGCATCCGTTCTTCCTCGACTGTGCCATCGGTCAATTGCAGCGGCGAAATGGAATTGCGGTGTGTGCACTGCAAATCAACGTCCCACCCACTCTCCCCTTTCCACCGATTCTCTCAAAGTCTGAACGGGGGTGGGTGGCTGATGTGCTCTCGCCCCGATAGCCACGCTGCCGTTTGCATGTTGCCCCGGCAAGGAAAAATATATGTATATACATATACATACCATTGCACCAGCGACATACCGCCGAAGTGGGGTGGTGTCCTCGCACCCCCCTCCGGACCATCTCCCTATCCCCACCCACCGCGCACCTCGCACGGCTGCATTCCGTGTTCGCACGGGCGCAGGAAATGATAAAGGTCGTCCGTGTATGTGCGAGAGGAAGGGGCGAGGGGTGCCGGGAGCTGCAGAGGGCGGTGTTTGAGCGAGTTTTACTTCTGCCCGCGAGGCCTCGGATGGAGTGGCTGGCGCCCGCGGAGCCCCCCTGATTAGCGGACGGGAGGTAGGCATTCGCGGGAGTGGGCAGCGGCGAGCACCCATTAGGGAGGCAACCGCGTGTGACCTGACGGGAACCGGCCCCTCTGTCCCCCGTACCCACACGCGCATCCCCGGGGTAATCAATCCCCCCGCCCGACATATCCTCTTCCTCCCCGCACCTTCCCATTCGCTGGGGGTTGGAGGGGGAAGAGTTGGTCCGCGCCCGCGAGTGATGGGCCCTCGTCATTAATTTTCAATTTGAAGATTTGCGAGCACGTAACTCAAGACCGCGAGTCTGTTGTCTCTTGATCAGCGCCATTAGCATTCAATCTGAGCATTCGAGGCGACTACAGCCGCAGCCTGCAGCAGTCTTCTTTCACATCTCTTCACTCGCTCCCCCGTCCGGCACACGGTTAGGCTCCGTTGCATGTTTTTAGTTTCCACGACCAAAACATTAGTTATCGGCGCCTGCACTTTTCCCATCAACCCTGACACGAAATCATCTTGTTTATGATGGATGATCGTCACATACAATTTTTCAATGGGTGAAAAAAATATTTGGCAAGTTACGAAGGATGTTCAGAAAGTAACCTCCGTTATGATCTAAAAAATTCACTGGAATAGATGCAGAAAGTTTATTATATTCATATCAAAACTACATATATCTGCTATTTCCATACGTATTCGCCAAACAGAAAATTCCTTCAGCATAAAATTTTGTCGCCTGAGATCTCAGCCAATTGCTTACGGCATTGAAGTTCCTCGTCGAGACGAGCACGAGACATGTAGTAATCTAACTTTTCATACGCATTCCCATGCAACAGAGTCATAGAAATCTGTGGCATCTCTAATGATTTCAGATAGCGTAAAACGCCGGTTTTCACGAGCATTCTCATCAGTATTCAGGTGCAGTTCATTATTCACAGCCACAGACGGGCGGCCACTCCTATTATCATCATGGATATTTGTGTTCACATTTAAACGAACGACAACACTGCACATCATTCTAGTTTGCCTTTTGCGATATTTTACACCACTTTACAAATTCTCGTATTCTTTCTCAGAGTTTGTGTCACCCCCAACTGAAAGATTCCCCCGGGAATCCCCAGTGAGGACTCCGGTAAACTAAGCCCACTTACGCATGCGTGCACGGGAGACGTTTGCCCCTTCTGGAAAAGAAACCACCCTAAAGCGTACTGCTATCCATGGGGCCCATCCCCAGGTGTCGCCAACCCATGAGGGGAGAGACGCAACGGACCATCTCTCCGTCCACGCGCTAGTATTTCATCGCACGTGGCTCTCCCTATACGCAGGGTGTATACAGGAAAAATATGCTTGAATCACGGGAAACCTTCCTTCTCTTGTGACACCTAGGGTTCAGCGAATCTCTAATGTGGGCATGGTTAACGCTACGTTAAAAGTTATTCTTAAATCGGAAAAGATGACTATGACGCCCAAGTTGGAAATGGTAATTACACACACTAATAATCATAAAACTCTCTTCATTTTAAGCATAACTTTCATTGCCCTCAATATAAATTTTTTCGCTATTGGAGTAATCGACCTTTTACAATTTGCCATGCACTATACATGTTCTACCGGACTCAGGTGCGATAGAAAATTTAGGAGGGTGAATCATTTGCAGTTAATCGCTTCTTATTTGCAGTTTAACGAAAACGTTCATGTACATCTACACAATACCCCGCAAGCCGTCGCAAGGGCGTGTGGCGGGGGGTGTTAGGGCACCACCCGTAAATTAGGGGGAAAAAAACCGCATGCAGAAGCCACAAATCTACAGCCCACAAACCAAACATGGCAAAAATTCATGCACGAACCCTTTCGCCCCAACCCTTTCACACACATGCAAACCCACAAACTGCCAACAAGCATACACATGCACAATTTTTGCATTTTTAATTTTGTTCCGACGTGTAACTTAAATGTTTTTAATATTTCTAAAGGGACTTCGGATTCTTACTATTATGGTTTCTGATTGTTCTGGGGAAGAATGAGTATTTGAATCTACTGTACCTGTATTTTAATCTATCTCCCTTATTTCATCTTTGTGGTCTGATCTACCTAAGTAGTGTGGGGCCATTATTATTACTTTTGCGTCAACTCGCTGGTTCTGAATCTTTCTAAAAGTTTAAGTCTCGCTTGTTCTCTTCGTATTTCAAGAGGCTCCCAGCCTAAATCCCCTAAGAGACCTGTTACACTTGTGTTCTTGTAATATATTTTTCACGAATCTGGTGGATTTTCTCTGGACTTTATCTAGTTCTTTTTGCCAGATTTTCTCCCAAGGATCTCAAATACTTGCGGCACATTCCAAATGTGGTCTAACTAGAGCAAAATAACACCTCTCTTTAACTTTCTCATTACATTTCCCCACCACTCGTTTAATGAAGCCCAGTTTCTTTAAAGCGGATCCGCATGTTGTCCTGATATATGCTCCCCATGAAAGGCGTGGT
This sequence comes from Hetaerina titia, assembly GCA_037158775.1. Lineage (NCBI taxonomy): Eukaryota > Metazoa > Arthropoda > Insecta > Odonata > Calopterygidae > Hetaerina > Hetaerina titia. The sequence continues at coordinate 24,055,590 of CM073770.1, read as the reverse complement.
GTTAGAACTATCCCCAAATATTTTACTTGTTTGGCCGTAGTTAGTACTGAACCCTCTATTTCGTAGTTTATGTCCTGTTCGCCACTTCCTTTGTTCCAAAATTTCAAAACTGCGCATTTGTCTATATTAAGTATTAATCCCAATTTCATGCACCAATCCGAGATTGTGTTAAGTCTCTAGAGAGTAGCACGCGATCTATGTGGCTCCTTATTACTATACCACCGTGTCATCAGCAAATAACCTGAGATTACTGCTAACGTGTGCGCTTAAGTCCTTAATGTATATTAAGAATAGAAGAGGCACTATTACACTTCCCTGGGGGACGCCCGATGTTACATCTCTTTCTTTTGAGCACGACTCATCGATGACTACTATTTGTTTACGGATTGACAAGAAGTCTTTAATCCAATTAATAATTTTATCATTGATTCCATAGCATCTAAGTTTGTGTAACAATTTATTGTGTGGGACTTTATCGAAGGCTTTTTTGAAATCTAGGAACACTGCGTCGACTTGTGCGTTGTTTTCTCCCGATCTAAGTATATCGTGAATGAAAAGACCTAATTGTGTTTCGCAAGATCTGTTCTTCCTAAATCCGTGCTGGTTGTGGCTTAGTATTTTCTTACTACCAAGAAACCTCATTATGTTACTGAAAATAATGTGTTCTAATATTTTACAAGAGATCGATGTCAAAGAAATGAGTCGGTAATTGGTTGGTATATCCCTATCCCCGCCTTTATAAATGGGAGTTATATGGGCTAGCTTCCAGTCACGAGAACTGAGCCATCTTCAATCGATTTTAGGAAAACAATTTCTAAAAACGGGGCAATGTCTTCGGCTAATTCCTTTAATATTCTATCAGGTATTTCTTCCGGACCTGGTGATTTGTTTGGTTTGATGCTACGTAGAAGATGTTCTATTCCATTCTTGGCCAGTGTTATATCGCTCATGCGTTCCCCGGGTGGGTATGAAGGATCGTTTGGTGGGTTTGTGTCATTTTTGTAGACGCTCTGGAAAAACTTGTTTAAAATGTTTGCTTTTATCACGTTGTCTGTAATTATTTCTCCGTTTTCCGTTTTTAAAGAATGTACAGTTGGACGTTTACCCTGTTTATCCCTAACACAGGACCAGAATGACCTTAGAAACGTGTTCGTGTAACCTACGCGCTACACACTGTGATGCCACGGCAGTATAATGGACCCCGGAGCGATTTAGGGGTGTCCGACACGATGAGAGGACAGGCCTCAGATCAACAAAGTCCGCTCCGATTTCCCGATAAAATCCCAACAATCTCTCGTTTAAACCCTCTGTTCGGCTCCAAACGAGCCTTCCGCGGTCAGTACGTGGCACAATACTACAAATACTTAATTTAAGAGGGACCTTCAACTCCGCCTCAACCCGTTTCACCTCCGAGTGCATCTCCTTAAAGGAGCGCAGGATCTCTTCAGATCCACGTTCTGAGGCGTCGTTTGTTCCCACATGAGCCACAATGCGTAGCTTTGAGCAACTCGTATTACTGACGGCCGCCTTCACCGCCTGCGTCGCCTGGGGTACCCCGCCGCCTGGTATACACCAGGACGACAAGAATCCAACACCTCCCTCCTGTTGGACTCTGCAGCGCAGCGGATGCATTATACGCCGGACGTTAGAACTGCCTAATATAACGATTCCCTCCCTTCCCGAGCGCTGATGTCTTACTCTAGGCAGTGCCCTCGGAGTAGGGGTAGGAGCTGTAGGTACGGTGGTACTGTCATCCGTCAGCACCTGGTACCTGTTGGAGACGGGGATGGTATCTGCCTCCGCAGAGTCCAATCCTCGCCGCAACGTAACCTTCCCCTTGCCCCGAGATACAACCCTCCAATTGTCCGACCTACGGACATGAGATACTCTCTCGTTGAGAGATGGGACACGAGGTAGGTCTCTAATCGCCCAGTCACGTGTAGCATTCGGACGAATCCGTGCATCCCTATGGGCGTGGCGGGTTTTCGTATTCCCACACCGAGTACCATCTCCTGAGGAGAGCCCTCCCGCCGGCGATCTCCGAACGAAGCTCCCGCACCATCCTCTCTAACATGACGATACGAGCCCTTAGAGCTGCGCATTCGCCAGTGCCTTCGAGCATGGCAACAGGGGACCTAGGTGAAGCCATCCAAGTTAACAACCGAGTGCCCAACAAAAGGTAACTTAAAGTAAACTTAAAGCTAACTTAAACTAAAAGTTTAGGATAGCTTTTATTTTATTTTAGCTACTCTACGTTGCCCTCGATCTAGTTCCAAAACTAAGCCTACCTCATGAGGATTCCGCACACTCTCAGCTTACTCCAGGTGGGGCCTAACTAACTTAAAATGGCAAACCTCCTTTACCCTCGAATTACACTTCCCAAGTATCCTTTTTATGAATCTTAACTTTTTATTTCACATTCTGCAAATTTTACGAATGTGTTTTCCCTAGAACATACCCTTAGTTACCCTTACACTCAAGTATTATACCGATTCTAAGTTTGTTATGTTGGTTACCTGCATGGTGTGTTTTCGGGTGAAACACTCTTCCCCAAAAAAGTTATCGAAACACATTTATTCAAATTTAATTCTAGGTCTCATGTCTTGCACCAATTTTGGCTTGCATTTAGGTTATTAGATAACGATAGCCTATCATCGTGACTGGATATTTACCTGTTCATATATATGTACGAGTATAATCCAGATAGTAACCTCCGTTGTCGTGTAGCGTGAGAACTAGTGGAGAGTGCCGAATGGTCGCTGTATTGACTCATTTAGTAGGTCAGTACGCCTCGAACTGCAGTGGTTTTAAGGTCGCGCCACTTGTCGTTTGTCTAAAATAGCGAGTCAAAATGAGCAATGCGATTGAAATTCCCGCCAAATGTGAAGTTCGTTCCATGATAAGGTTTTTATTGATAAAAAGACTTCAAAACGCTGAAATTAATCGTAAAATTATTCCTCAGTACGGGCCATATGTGATGAGTGACAAGAGTTGTGCGTCACTGTTGTCGTTCGTTTCAGAGTGAACCCGAATCTCCATGATGACCTGTGGTGAACAATGTACTGCATCTGAAAATTGATGGAAAAGTTCGTGAAAATGGTTTTGCGACAACTGAAATCTTTTTCCACAGATTACTAGGACTATGTTGCATGGAAACACGACAGAAAAGTTAGGCTACTACGCATCTTGTACAACGGAGGATACTTTCTGGATAGACAGTTTGGCGGGAATTTCAATTGTGTTGCTCATTTTGACTCGCTATTGTAAACAAACGACAAGCGGCGCTACCTGCCAACCGCCGCAGCTCGAGGTGTACTGACCTGCTGTGTGCGTCAATACAGTGACTGTTCGGCTCTCTCCACTAGTTTTTATGCTACACGACAACGCAGATTACTATCTGGATTAACCTCGTATATCACAGCATCATCAGGAAATAGGAGTTTACTGGATACATTTTCAGGTGGAGGCATTCTAATAATGATACTTCGTGGTGCCACTCAGACCTAAGTATTTCTCGTCTCCTCGTCGGATCTAAACAATAAAATATCAATGCCATTTACAGCTCAAACTTAAATTATTGCTTTGAAAGCGCAGAAACTCCAAGGAGAAAATGATTAACTTGTAAACCTTAATATAGAAATGCAATGTAAATCTTTATTAGAACATCATCATCTCCATAACTGAATTGAGATATCCCTTCTTACACCAGTTAAATTCAATTTCTTTTCAGATATTTCATACTTTACCTGTACATTAGAACAATCCCTGTGAAATCCCTATAAGTGATGTTTCATTTTATGCTATTACCAAAGCTGTGTGGCATTATTTTATTAGAATCCTCTAATTAAAAGATTTAAGAACATAATTCTATTGAAAACATCTTTTCCGTTCTTTTCCTGCGTCGGGAAATGCTTTTTTACTGAGGGAGGCGTTACTGGTCATTTTACCTCCTTAGCTGCCATATACCACCATCTTCTCATGTATAGGCATACAAAGGCATTTACACGTACATTGTGCTCGCTTGCATTGCTCGGGTGGAACTATATGCGTAATCGCCCTTTTTTGTGAACCCCTGGGAAATTTTTCGAATTTTCGTACTTTTGGAAGGTATTCTGCATCCTTCAATTTTAATTGTCCTCAAAAATGTCCTCAATCTTTATTTTTTCTCCTCAACTCGAAGCCAGAATATTGAGCCAACAGTCATGTTACATTCCTATATAATTTAGGAGTTTCATAGCTACTACATCTTAAGCTATTTATAAAATTGAAATACAAATTTTGATTTGCCTGTTCGACTTAGTTTTATTTTTGCAGCATATTATTCGTATAATAGGTGTATTGCGACTTAAGTGGTGAACATCATGATTGGTGGACTTCTCTTTGATTTTTTCAATGGCCACTTTGCGAACAAAAACCTCGCCGCGACCTGTTTGGAATGTTCCTGCGGTGTGTGTGTGGGAGAGATCGGGTGTGGATGGAAGATGTGGTCCGGAGGAGAAATGGGGGATGTAGCCGCGGGGAAGGGGGAGTGCTCTTTGGATGGGGATGGGGCAAAGGGGGTGCATGACGTAGGAGGGTGATATAACAAGGGGGGAACAATGGCCGTGGTATCACTGTGCTCATCGGGGATTGGATCGGGGAGGGCGGGGGAGGGAGGGAGGCGGGGGTGGGGTGGTTTGCTGGGATGCGCAATCACCCCATCGGTTGGCGCGGGGGTGGGAAGATTGATGGAAAGGGGTTGCCGGAGAAGCGGGGGTGGGTGACAGGGGGTGGCTGCGCGCATATTTCAACCGTGTGCGTGGGAGGGAGGGCGAACGAGCTTATTAATCCCCCGGGGGCAGAAACCCACGCTTAGCTTTGGGAAATTTGAGGGAGGTATCAGGGGAAAAGGAAAAAGGTCAACAGATACTTGTATGAATTGTGAAATGTTAAATTTAGAGTAAAAGTTGAAATTCATTGTTCCATCCGAAGACTGTAGCAATCACCGTAACTTAAAAACCCCTATCCGGACTCTATTTCTCCATCAAATATCTTCAGTTCTTCACTGCACACCGAGAGGATGCTTTCATGTCGAAGGACGTTATATATATATGTATATATATGCATATATATATATATTACAGTCTGCATATATATATATATATATGTATATATATATATATATATATATATATATATATATATATATATTTGCGCTAGGCAAGGAGGCTTTCTCAAGGAGGAGGGAGTTGATGACGGGGACGTTGAGTAGGGATGTTAAGATAAGACTCGTAAAAACTCTGATATGGAGCGTAGCTATGTACGGCGCGGAAACGTGGTCGCTGAAGCAGGATGATAGACGTAGATTGGAGGCTTTTGAAATGTGGGTATGGAGAAGAATGGAGAAGGTGAAATGGACCGAAAGGAAAACAAATGAGAAAGTACTAGAAATGGTGGGGGAGGAGAGGGGTTTGTTGAGAGAAATCCTATGGAGGCAGGAAAAATGGATGAAAGGCGTATTGAGCGGTAGTGGAATGTTGAAGAGGGTAATAGAGGGGAGAATGTTGGGCAAGCGTGGTAAGGGTAGGAACAGGATAGGGATGTTGGACGGGATGAAGGGAGGAAAGAAGTACACCGAGATGAAGAGGGACCTGATATAGATTAGTTTGCTAGGTGGGGAGTTACAAAATGTTTATTTGATAGTTGTGTCCATCCAAAAACCTACCTTAACCGGTAGATTACCTAATAATAATATATATATGCAGCAGTCTGACATGAAGATGGCCTCGGAGTAGGCCGAAAGCTTAAATCATCTACAGTGTGAGTGTCCTTTTACGTGTTATCTGTTTTATTCTGTGTTCTATTGTGCCGTCCAAAAGTTATATTGCTCTCGTGAGTACTTCCGCATCATCTATATATATATATATATATATATATATATATATATATATATATATTTCTTACAGGTTCCCCCCAACCTTCCCCCACCTATTTGAAAAACCACAACCCCCTCATCCCTTTCCCTTTCCTCCTGGTGTTACACCTCCTGCCACACACCTTTTTTGGTGGCTCGCAGGGTATTTATGTAGATGTAGACGATTCACATGGAGCGAATGAATTTCACCGGAGTGAGGCAGAGTAGGCTCAATATTTCTCATATATTTCAAATAGATTATAACTTCCAAGATCAGCCAATCAGAAAAGTTTTATTATCCAAACGTTGTGTGGTAGGGGTTGGTGTTAGATCACCATCTATAAAACAGAATAAAAACCACATGCAGCTTACATAAACCAATAGTAAAACTTTTTTACCTTATTTGTTTATGGTGTCACGATGCTGTCACAGCGATGGCGTCACGCTATAATGCTATTGCGGAAGGTAACAGTAAACCAGTTAAATTATTCATCCCATTAATGTAATGCAACAAAATATGAAAATAAATCCTGGTATGGGAAGAACTGGAGATTGGAATGAAAGTCGCTGGACAATTCACAAAACCAGGTAGGTTTGTGGATGATGAAAATTTACGAGTTAGTGAGTAGCCAAGGTATTGCAAGTATTGATGAGCGCATTGGACTGTCAGTGCGATAGGTATGGGATGCGAATCAATATAAACAAAACGAATTTGATGCGATTTTTGATAAAAAGAAAGGCAGGAAAGGAAAAGAAAGTTAAATATTTAATTAGGAGTTCGTGTGCTAGAGCAGGTGGAGCAGTTTATGTACGAGTATCATGGAAGTATTCTAGAACGAAATGGTCAAATTAGAGGGGTCATAAGTAGAAGAATGGCGCCAGGCAAAAAACAAGGAGGAAGGAATCAATGACAGGGACGTTTAGTAAACATGTTAAGAAAACGCTCGTCAAAACTTTGATATGAAGCGTGGTAATTTACGGTGCGAAAACATGGTGATTGAGGGAAGGTAATAAGCATAGATTGGAGGCTTTTGGAATGTGGGCGTAAAGAAGGATGGAGAGTTGGATTGTTCAGAAAGGAAAACAAAGGAGGAAAAGATACCCATACTGGGGGAGGAGAGGTGATTTTTAGGAGAAATCCAAAGTAGTGAATGGTGGATTCAGGACATGATGGCTGGCAAAGTGATGTTGAAATCTAGATACGTGCCTGTAGTAGAAGTATAGATAGATAAATAGGATAGGTATATTGAGTAAAGGGAGGAAGGGAAGAAATGGAATGAAGGGTGGAAGAATACGGATTTAAAAATGTGCTTCTTGCAGTGGCGAATGACAAGTTGTGGTTAATTAAGAGAGACAAGATAATGCATCATTCTAATTTTTGTATAGGCTGGGTTCAATCAAAGCCTACCTTAGGCGGGAGAATAATAATATTTGTGTGTATACGGTAAACTTGTACGCTATTTGAGTTTTGTTAGTGCATATTTTTCCTTTTTTCTCTTCCTCTCCAATATCATACCTTATCCCAAACCCATTCCATCTAGTACTTGCAACTCCTGCCACACACCTTTTCTGGTAGATCGCGGGGCAGTTGTCACACCTCTAAAAAAGATTGTTACCGATAATTTTTAAACAAATCTTGTTCATGCACGAAAAAAATTTGGCAAACATAAACATATCGATTAGTACGAGCGGTTGGAAGTGAAAATTAAATTAAATAATGAGAAGTTCTGCTTTTGTAAACATGTCGACTTGCTTCGCCATGGGGACCCGAATAGGAATAGCATCCGAGAAATGTTTTTGCGAATGGCATTTTGGCACGGGCTTGGTCACCATAAGCAGGAGTCTCCTCCCCGACCCTCGTTTCTGAGGCTGCGCACCCTTGAGTTGCTTATCCCTTCACCTCTTCCCGAACTGACCACCCATTACCCCAAAATGGGGCTAGGATTAACCTCAGCTGCCGTCCGCCCGCACAAAATTAACTGCTCAAGTGGTATTTAGCGTGAAAGCAGTCGCAGTTGGCTCACTCCCACTCTCCTCTCGCTCCAAAGCACCGATTGACTCGAAATTCATGTCCTCGCTCGCTCTTTTCTCACCGGTGGTCAGCGAATTGCCCAGCGGGGAAGACAACAGCTCCCTGCCGGGATTGGGTCCCTCCCCCCCCCCCCCCCGGGGTCACTAATCCTACCGCCCCCTATCTCCTGGACCTTCCCAGAGCTGACCACTGCAACCGGCCCTCCGAAGGACCCCACCCGCTCCACTCGCTGCTCCTCCAGAGTCGCCTCGTGCCAGTGGTCATTTCAGCCGTGTGGTTTAAGGCCTCGGTCATGGCGAATAATTGTTCAAATTTGGTAAATTTCTTCATTCCGAAGATGATCATTGGAGATCTCCTCCGGTAATTCTTTGACCTTAACGTACTCGTAGTGTTTTTGGGTTTAAAGGTTATCTCGGGTAGTTGCTAACTTCATACTTTGGGTTGCTATCCCTTTCTGGTGTTGACCAACGAGTTGAAGATCTGTGGTCTTTTACTGAAATTGCGAAATTGCGCAATTGGCAAGCAAAACCTCAGAAAGTATAGTTCCTTAAAAGTCACCTCAATAATATTTCGAAAAATCAAGTGGAAGCTTTCACTTTCCACATATTTGGGCTCAAGTTCAATATAACTCACCAAGGAGGTGAGTTTTATTTCTCTATTATCTGATCGAAAAAGGTAAAGTGGTGATGGAGGAGTGGAAAATATCTGGATTTGTTTCAAAAATGGAATGATAAGCGTATATTTGGCTGACGGAACTGTTCCAATGTTTAGATTAGGAATCATTAATGGAGCAGAAATTAAAATATACACCAATAGTGCCGCAGTAGTGCCGACATTTGACACCATATTTATTAAAATATATCATTTCGCGAAAGTCTATAATTCATTTAAGAGTGTAGATGAGTATGAACCAATGCTTACCCATTTCGTCGGTTGTCGTGTCCAATGAGTTCGCCAGTGACTAGGGGTGGTAATTTTGCGATAGGAGAGTCGCATACACCCCGGTACGTGCTCTGCTCCGGCACTTGTCACACGCTGGAGGACGCGGCTCGGTAAGCAACGTGTCCCTATGAAGACTGCGGAATGCGCCGAAATGAATGCAATTTCAGCTCCAAAGAGATTGAGTTATTTATCCATAACACGTTTCTATCGCCCCGAAAACGAACATCTTGATCCAGCTGCCCATTGAACCCCAGGATCAAGGTTATGGAGGGCAACACAGCTGACACACTGAAATATACGTACATGCATTCATTTGCTCGAGTGACCTGATACATCATTAGTGTTTTCTCTCCAAATCGTTCATTTTAAGTGTGTGACTTTGACTCTCTCTCAAACTTAAAAAAAATAGACCACCGCATGTCAGCGTTGGAGCAACGAGTTTCCCTTATAGTAATAGGTAATCCTTTATCTATCTACAAAAATACCCCGCGATCCATCCATACAAGGGAGAGGAAGGGTGTTTGAAGGAGTAGAAAATGAAATAAGATGAAAAGACATGTCGGGTCGTGCGCACATATTATATATACGTGTTAGCGAAAAACAGTTTTTAACAAGTGTTTATTTTAGCCAAGAGAGACGTAAAATCAGGTATAGTAAATAGCAGGAGAAAATATACCATCGCTGTCCGATATTCCGACAGCCTCCGCATGGGCGAATGGCGGAGGTTTTTATCACATCGGTCTTTTATGCATCGCTCAAGAAATTACCTTAGTAGGCGGCGCGTTCAAATAATCTCTTAATGAGTTAACAGTTATAGCGTCATTGCTCTGGGAAGAGATCTGTGGTGCCGACGCCTCTCTATTATTGTTCCCGTGTAGTAATTTGTGAAGTTGGAAAACGTTGAGATTCGAGCAGTGGTTAAATACTTCGTAAAGAAAAATATTAAAACAAAGGAAATTCATGCCGACTTTCAGAATACTCTGGGGGACTCTGCTCCTTCGTATACAACTGTGTAAACCACTTACTCGTATTTATACCATGCAACCCTTCATCGTACATTAGGAAGTTCATAGTAAAATTCGTATCCGAGACGAAATTCGTAAAAAAAGGCCTGCCTCATATTTGAGAGAGAATTAACCCATATTTTAATTTCCGATCTGTTGATTATACTTCCCTGCCTGTCAATTCTTGTAGCAGTCAAGTCAAAATAATATATTTGTCATCTCATTTCATTCCAAATTCTACTTAAATCATTTATTGTTAGCATAGGAATGTCAGTTTAACTAGTATTTAAAAGAATAGCACCAATGGACTGTTTTATAATGTAATTTATTTTTCGTACGATTAGAAAAGAAAATGGTCAACACTTGAATCATCTAGAATATATTTGGTCAGCTAAGGTAGCCTCATTTATAATTATTTTTTATGGATTTTTTTTAATGAAATGTACGATTTTACGGCTCAAAATCTTAAATTTTAACTTAAAACACAACTCGTTGAAAAGGTATTACTCATTTCATACATGGAATGTACGAATGAACCGTTGGAAGAGATGACGCGGAGATTAATCCTTTATCAAGTGATGGGGTCATGGCATGGCGACTACAATGTTTTGTTAAAACTGATCCGTACAGCTAAAGGATTTCCGTAGAAATGCATAAAAAGTCAATTTTATCCAATATTCTTAATATCCAGCCAGAGTCGACCTAGTTTGTTGATCTTACCAGTCGTCCATGTCCCCGTGTACCAAAACAACACCGAGAAAAACCCCAAATAAACCTAATCAAAGCGACCATTGCTCGCCTAATTCCTATTGCTTGTAAGGTCAAAAGGAAAATATGGAGAATTTCATGTGCTGGCCAATTAAGATTCCTTTTAGTTACGCAAATACTCCATCAAAACGAAAAGTGAAGAATCAGGCGTGATATTGTGGAATCGAGACATAATTAAAACTTTGTTGCAATTTTCCACAGTTAACTGTGGAAAATTGCAACAAAGTTTTCATTATTACTCCATCAAAACATTTCTGTCACCGTTCATTTTACGCTCTCTAGATTTAACTATTTCTGAAGAGAGTCAAATTTCATAAGGAATACGGGCCAACTCGTAGCCTTAGACGTCCACCATATCCCACTCAAAATCATCTGTTTGTGGTCCGTCTCAGTCATTTTTCGCCTCTCGGTCCGTATGCTCGTGGTCCACCACCGCCTTCGGGTCTCGTGTGGCCCGAAGTCGGATGGTCTTGGTGGCTGCCGCGGCGGCCCTTGGACGACACCGCGGGTCGGGGTGGGGAAGGGCAAATGCTAATCCCTCTCTCCACCGTCCCCTCAAGGCACGGCCCATCTGCGCGTCCCGCCGTCGGACGAGCGCGCCTCACTCTCCGGCCAGGTGGGCCCCCTTCCGTAATTGGGCGCACCCACCCCCGCCTCGGCACATAATCTCTGCGGTGTTCTGGACTCACAAGTCTCCCTCGGAGAATGGCGCGGGGGAGGAGACCGTTATAATCCCATTAGTTGCCCACCTCACACACCTGGGGAGCACCCCTTCCGGGGTGGAAGGGAAGGTGGGCGGGCGTGTTTGTGGAGTGGGTACTCACTCGAGAGGGGGGGAGGCAACCCCTTCGCATCGCATCGCCGCGACAGGTGCCATTGTGACAATCGACTGCCCACCCCGAAAATCTGCGTTACTTAAATGAAATTCAAGATATGATGACCACCAAATACATATTTCTTATTCTGATGGTTTCACGAATTTATAGGACAACTGTGTAAAAACATTTCATGCGGGATTATTTTAAAAAATACGTATGGAAGTAAAGAATATATAATATGTTCCTACATTTTAATGAGTCTAAAAGCAATTGTATTTTCAATGTCTTTGACATTATGAGATACAAGATCTGTCCCAAAAGTAATAGGACAGAGTCAGTTTAAAAAATGCGTTGCCTTGAATTGATGAATTCACTCTAAAGTCTTCGAGTAGCACCCTTGTGGGTCCACACACGGTTTCCAGTGGGTTGTCGACGCCTCGCACGCCTTCTGAATGGCGTCGCCGTTCCTGTTGCTGTGCTGTTTCAATAACCGGTTCCTGACGGAGCGTAATGAGGTCACGCTATAGAGGTTTCGCAAACGAACGATCCACACTCCGCAAAGCCTGGGACCCAACTGTCACCGGTCTCCTGCCTTTCCTGAGACCTGAGACTTTAACCCGGCCAGAGAAACCGCCGCCCGTCCGTCCGTCTACGTGTATCTGGGAAAACATAATTCATACCACTTTTGGGACAGACCTGGTACGAGGGTAATCCAGAAAGTTACCACCATTTGTGTGCAGCGCCGCCACATTGATAGCGGCGTGTGCAGTAGATCAGTACGCTTCTAACTGGGCGGAGCATCGTACGTTCACGCGTTGTCCAGTTACGTTATAGCCTAAAAACATGAGTGTCATAACAGAAACTCCCGCCAAGTGTGAAATGTGTGGCGCAATACGATTTACTTGGGCAAAAATAACTCAGCAGCCGACATTCATCGTGAATTGTTTGCGGTTTATGGGTCAAACATTATGAGTGAAGGTGTAGTCCGTCAGTGGGTACCGTTTTTTAACAATGGAGAACAAACGTTTTTAAAAGTGGTAGGTCCTCTCTGGTCAGTGACGACCTACTGAACAAAGGGAACGAAAAGGTTCGTGAGAATAGTCGATTCACGATCTCGGATCTTTCTGACCACTTTCCTGAAGTTTCTCGAAACCTAGTACACGAGATAATGACAGAAAAACTAGGCTACCACAAGTTTTGTGCTCGTTTGGTACCGAAATTACTCACCGACGACGACAAGACAAAAAGAATGTCGACTGCCATTGACTTTCTTTCTCGGTACGACTTGAAAAGAGCAGAACTTTTTAACAGAATCGTCACTAGCGACGAGACTTGAGTGACCTACGTGAATTTCGAGACAAAACAGCAATCTACATCTACTCATTACCCCGCAAGCCGCCGCAAGGGCGTGTGGCGGGGGTGTTAGGGTACCACCCGTAATTTAGAAAGTAGAAACCGCATACAGAAGCCGCAAATGTACAGTCCACAAACAAAACATGGTATACATTCATGCAAGAACCCTTTCACCCTACACACATGCAAGCCCACAAACTACCAACAAATATACACATACGCCTGCATTTAAACCTAATATACTTGCCAATCCTAATTATTTTTCCGACTTGTAAATTAAATGTATTTAATATTTCTTAATGGACTTCGGTTTATTACTATTATTATTTTTGATTTTCTGGGAAAGAATGAGTATTTGAATCTATCTGTATTGGAATCTATCTCCCTTATTTCATCTTTGTGGTCTGATCTACCTAAGTAGTGTGGGACCATTATAATACCTTTAGTGTCATCGCTAAACTCACTGGTTATGAATCTTTCGAAAAGTCTAAGTCTCACTTGTTGTCTTCGTATTTCAAGGGGCTCCCAGCCCAAATCCCCTAAGAGACCTGTTACACTTGTGTTCTTATTATAAATATTTTTAACGAATTTGGCGGATTTTCTCTGAACTTTATCTGATTCGTTTTGCCAGATTTTCTCCCAAGAATCCCAAATTCTTGCGGCATATTCCAAATGTGGTCTAACTAGAGCAGAATAACACCTCTCTTTAATTTTACATTACAATCAACGCAATGGGGTCATACCGCTTTTCCAAGCAAACCAAAGAAAGCCCGTGAAACGTTGTCAGCAATGAAGGTCATGGCTACGGTTTTCTGGGATTCCAAGGGCATTTTGCTCGTCGAATTAATGGAAAGTGGAAGGACCATTACTTCTGAAGTTTATTGCGAGACATTACAACGGCTAAGAAGAGCAATCCAAAACAAGCGTCGGGGCCTCCTGACATCTGGTGTTGTTTTTGTGCACGATAATGCTCGGCCTCACACAGCCCGAAGAACAAGTGGACTTTTGGAAAAGTTTAAGTGGGACATTTTTGACCATTCCCCGTATAAACCGGACTTGGCTCCAAGTGATTTTCGCTTGTTTCCGTACATGAAGCGGTGACTTGCGTCCCAGCGGTTGGACAATGACGAAGAGCTTCAAAATCCCGTCACAGGTTGGTTCCATTCACAGGCAGCAGAATTTTATGAAGAGGGGATTGCAAACACTGTCAAAAGATACAAGTGCTTAAACCGATTAGGCAGTTAGTTATTAGCATCATTCTGAAGGTTTCAAATATCAAGAGGCAAAGTCAAGCGGAATTAAACAATTACTATAGTAGGAGAAGGCATTTATTTACCAATCGGTGTTCACAAGGGTTATACTTCGAAGAATTTTGATTGAATGGATCAATCCTGGCATAACATTTTTTAAAATCAACTCTGTCCTACTGCTTTTCGGACAGATCTTGTATATTTATGTAGAAGTGCGTACTTATTCACAAAAGGATGGTGTCCTAATATCGCCCGCCACTTGTCTTAGCGGCAAATTGCGTAGATGTAAATGATATGGTGCGTGACCTAGGGAGTATGGGGGTGTTTGGGTGGAAGAATGGGGTCTCTGCTGATGCGGTCAACGCCGCCCGTCGTAGCTCACATTCGCGGGTAGACGGGCGTATTCTGTAACACCGTCCTACTGAGGGTGCTCGGGGGTGCGCGGAGTAGAGCAGGGGGTTGAACGGGGGGGAAAGTGCGGGAGGCGTCCCATCTTGAGCTGGCTGTGGAGGGGGAGATACGCAACGAACGCAATTAGAAAGTCTCTTTTGCAAGCGCTCTCGATCCTAATGCAGTCCCTCCCTCTCCCCCCGTCCTCCACAACCCCTTATCACCCCCGCAAAACCATTCCAATTTCCTCCAACCCCTCCCCTCTCCTCCACTTTGCCCGACTCCAATTTGAAGACTCGGGGAAGAAACGGAGAAACCATGAATCCTTACTTATGCTTGCTTCTCCCTCTTCCCTCTCTCTCGCCCCCTCCCCCAATTCTCTGCCCCTTGCACGTCCACCTCCTCTCCGGGAGAAGTAGATTGCTCTCGTGTGGGAGGTGGGGTGGGCGAGTGTCTCGGAATGGGTTTCCTCGAGGAGGCCACTTTATTGTTGCCTTGAAAAACCTCCACAGCACAACACTCGTCGTCTTTGGTTTGACCACCCACACGTGTACCGCGAAACGCGACGTCAAAAAACGACACCGGCCTAGTACTCAAATGGATCATGTGGGTTGAATGCAGGGTCCATGTGTCGTACACTGGATGTACTCAGTGAATGAAAGTTAGGGTCATCTCCTCCCCTAGCAGTGTCCCAACCACACATCTGGCCTCTTTCCCCCTGCTTACCCCTGGTATCCCGATACCTACTTGAGGTGCTTTGTGGATCGCACTTTGAGTGAGTACGCCATCCGTCGGATGGGACGTTAAGCTACGGACGCCTTGGCGCCTTTCATTAAGAGAAGACTAATGCCGACGCCGGGTTTCTCTTTACCCTTCATCCCTGTCCTGCCCATCTCTAGTGGCGCAAATGACCTCAGCTGTCGGTCGCCTCCCCTAAAAATTCTGCTATCCATTAAACTTCTCTTAATTAAAAAGATACACTTTATGCTTTTCCTTAATTATTTTCACGATATTAGTTCTTATTTCTATTAATATTGCTTAGTGATAGCCAAATCCTCAGGTATGTCCACGTTTGTAATTATCTATGGATATTAGTCACAAATATATCGAGTATGCCATCACCTCTTGTCGACTATTCAGTTATTTGTGCCGACAAAAATTGGGCCGCACTTCCAACTGAGAACAATATATATATATATATATATATATATATATATATATATATATATATATATATATATATATAAACCATAAACACAGTAATCAACCCGAAGGTCGGTTTAGTAGGTGATGGTAGAGCTCACCCATGTACCAAGCCCGACATGGGTGAGCTCTACCATCACCTACTAAACCGACCTTCGGGTTGATTACTGTGTTTATGGTTTATATATATATATATATATATATATATATATATATATATATTGTTCTCAGTTGGAAGTGCGGCCCAATTTTTGTCGGCACAAATAACTGAATAGTCGACAAGAGGTGATGGCATACTCGATATATTTGTGACTAATATCCATAGATAATTACAAACGTGGACATACCTGAGGATTTGGCTATCACTAAGCAATATTAATAGAAATAAGAACTAATATCGTGAAAATAATTAAGGAAAAGCATAAAGTGTATTATATATATATATATATATATATATATATATATATATATATATATATATATATATATATATATATATATATACATAATGTAAATTCACTAATAGTCATAACAAACACAGAAACCAAAACACACAAAAGAGAGACTCACTGGTTCTCGAATTTTCGGTGGTCCAACCACCTTTCTCAAGAGGAATTAGGAACAGAACTGAGGCAGAGGAGGGCCCGAAAGCAGTGGAAACCACTGTGCACTGTCGAGTAAAAAAAAGGAAAATGAACGGATGCCACTGCTGCCGCTAGACCACGGGCAGAACCCCAATGACTTATTTTGAATAGGTTTGTGCCCCCCCTGACGTCATGGGTGGCAAAAAAACCTAATTATTTTCACGATCGAGTCACGCGGAGTGGACCGAGGGTCGAAAATACACGTGGCATGACATCGTTAGCGTAGGGAAGGGAAAGCGATGGGTGAGGAGGAGCTCAAGGTCACGGGTCTCTCCGTCCATTCGAAGCAAATGGAATTACTCTCGCTCAAGGACACAAGGGGTCAGGGGGGCGTGCGACCACCGGCGGCTCAATTATGAATCAGCGCCCCCTCCCTCCTCTGTTCCCAACCTCTCCTCCCCATCCTCTTTAAGAGGATTCTCCAGATTTCAAAACCGGCCTTCTTTTCCCATGAGCGTCCGACCGAGATGCGACGACGAGGGATGGTGGGGGGCGGGGGTGCTCCACTCCTTGTTCCGGATGCTCAGACCCAGCGACACCCTCAGTGATTGGCCCACTGAGCCACAGGAAGCCACGGTTCCCCTAGGAAGCCCCATCGTGTCGATTTCACTCGGCAGCATTCCTTTCTACTCGGATACGAGAATTACTCGTCATGCGGATGTACATTCCTGATATCTTGTCCACTTCTTTAAAATTACCACCTCCGAGAAAAAAAGAGACGTTTCAGGCGTGATATGATGGAATATCATGATTAATTAAAATTGGCAATTTTCCACAAAAAAGTTTTGTGGAAGATTGCCAATTTTACGAGATATTCTCGTAATTACTCCGAGAAAAAGTTGGAAAACAAATTTTCAAATTTTAATGTAGTTTTTTGCATTTAGAAAAATCATGTTACCCTCACTTCGACTAAACGTCCTTGAAGATTCATTCCTTACCTTGAAGTACGTGTCACGTCGTTTTCAGAGTATTCCTTTCCACTTCGGGAGTTCATAATATAACATGAGTTCATTAATTTCTCAAAATCCCCTAGTAAAATTTTTGTATCAACATTTTGCCGTGCCTTTAAGGACGGAGACCATGTGTTGCATGTCCATGTGATAGTGGAGTTACCCTTCTTGCTTTTCAATTTTAATTTCTACGTTAATGGATAGATTGTTACTAACTTTGTAAGTGCATTTTTATGTTGATGGTATACTACGCATGCGCATACGTGTGGGTGGCGAAGGTAATCACGTGACTATATAAGCCTCTGTGGGTGTATATTTGTATGAGTGTGCTAGTCTTGCATGTGGTTTAATTCTCTTATACGGGTGGTGACCTAACACCCCCCGCCACACGCCTCTGCGAGGGCTTGCGAGGTATTATGTAGATGAAGTATGTGGAATAAAAAAATTGCTCGGATACAAGTGAATAAGACTGACTAATTTTGGTAGAAAACCTTGTAAAACATTTAAATAGATCCCGTCAAAACTCCAAGGTCGTTGGAATGTTATTGTGCTTTTAAGTAAAATAAAATACTTTTTTAAATGTCACACGGTATTAATTGCGTATTTCAGTACGAAGTTAAAGACTTTATATTTAATTTCACTCTCCATGTCCTTACAGACACCACCAGCTTTGCGATACGTAACGTAAATTGACCAGGACGAGCATACTCGTGTAGTCAACACAAATGTGGCGACAGTATGTAACAGTGTATAAACGTGCAACAATGCCACGTGGTATTCTTGCCCTCGTAGAGGGAGCAGATATGTGGGGGGGGGGAGACCGGAAGCCGAGGTCATTTGTGCCATTAGAGATATAGGTGGGTAATGTGGTAGGATATTTCGGGAATGGAGGAAGGGTGGAGAGAAACTTGGCGTCGGTATTAGCCTACTCTGAACGAAATACGCCTAGGGGTCACAGGAATTGACGTCCCATCCGACGTCCCATCCCCGTTTAAATTGTTATCCACAAGCAAACCAATTAGGCATCGTAATATCTCTGAAAAATTATGCCAACTCCAGGATATAATTCCAGGCGCTCAGGGTAAGAAGCTAATCCACTAGCCACCGCGCTAATCCGCTTGCCGTGACGTAATTTTCTGTCGGTTATTTATTGAGCAATTGAGATTTTATGTGAAAAATTTTATTCAATTTATCTTGGTTTGAAACTTTAGGTAGTTTAGTCCCTTCAGAGTGATACCAGAAGGCACAGGGAATAAGGAAATGAGCTCCATTATAATTACCTTGTTGCATTTTTTCATTTGTAAATGTCTCCTGCTTCATAGGGGTAGAGAGCCCACGAAATTAGAGCTCCATCCTCCTCACCTTGGAAACCTCCAGGCTGATGAACGCGATTTACCCAAAATTGTGGAATAAGTGCCAATGTGTTCGCGTACTTCAACCAGAATTCGCTCATTTCAGGAATAAAGATTTTGGCTTTGCCATCCGCATCGTTAACAAAGAGCCAAATTCGTACAAATACAGGAGTAAGTACGAAAATTTATCAAAGGTATAGTTCTGCAGATCGTGATAGCCAAAAGGGCGTTTGGTTTGTTCAATAAAATTTTCTTTTTTCAAGAAATTAATAGTTTTAATGTGAGAGGAAAAGATTTTAATATAACTGTTTTTATTTCTTTAAAAGTATAACTTATTATGAGGACGTCATCCATAGGGCAATTTATTCGTTCTAATTCATCGTTTTGACGTATCGTCAACTCCTGGCAATTCACCCGAATCCAACACAATATTATTATATTGACAACAATGAAAACAACTCACATCCGCACAAATGTGTATTTTTACGTCCTCGGCGGTCAACATCCCCTTCGTTTGAACAAAGGAGAGAGTGTTTGATTAGCGTTTTTTAATATGTAGTGAGTGTTTGCCCGGTACTCGACGTTTTCCTCCAATGGTGTCGATCCAAGTGTTGTCCTATGGATCCGGGTGAAGGAAATATTTTTTACGCTTGTGATTTGCCTGATTCCGCCTTTGCATGTCCATGAACCATATACATATTTACATATTTATTATATATAATATAAATATATATATATATATATTCATTCACAAGGCAATAGATACAAGGAAAAGGGATATGAATATATATAAGGACGAACACAGGATATATTATATATATATATATATATATATATATATTCATTCAAACATAGAAATAGGTATAAGGAAAAGGGGATAGGAAAACACATAAAAGGCGAACACAGGACATGTGGGAAGGCGGTTTTTTGAGCAGATCACGAAAGTAAAAATATTTCCTTAACCGGGATTTGAACACCGGACCTTCCACTTGCCGGGCGGACGTGCTACCAGTTACACCACCAATATATATATAACTTTTGGACGGCACAATAGAACACAGAATAAAACAGATAACACGTAAAAGAGTCTGACCTGAAGAAGGTCTCAGAGTAGGCCGAAAGCTCAATAATCTACAATGTGAGTATTCTTTTACGTGTTATCTGTTTTATTCTGTGTTCTACTGTGCCGTCCAAAAGTTATATTGCTCTCGTGAGTGCTTCCGCATCATCTACATTTTATATATGTATACACACACACATACACATATTGAACACATATAACGATCATACATTTTAGTGAGAGAATATGTGGAAGGAGGTAGTAAAGATGCAATTGGTTGTTTTGTTGGACTGAGTTGGGAGGGTTTTGGGGTGGAGTGGGTGGTTGGCAAAGGGTTGGTGTTGTGGGCAGGAGAAATCCCTCCGGAATACACAAACTTTGCGCATTAATTTTCAAGTCTTCCGATTCACTAATTGCAAAGTACCTAATTGGATTAAAGGGAGGGAGAGTGAGTGTTGGGGGCGTGTGGAGGACGAGCCCTCTCGGATGGAGGCGATCCGAAGGAGGGGAAGGGGAGGGAAGAGGAGCTCTCTCAGTCAATCCTTGGGTCGGTTCGTTTGTATCTCGGGATTGCCAGAGATTGCTCTTTTGTAAAGATGGCGTGCTTTTTTCCCTAGTTTACCG
Source organism: Hetaerina titia (assembly GCA_037158775.1). Lineage (NCBI taxonomy): Eukaryota > Metazoa > Arthropoda > Insecta > Odonata > Calopterygidae > Hetaerina > Hetaerina titia. The sequence goes on along the minus strand of CM073770.1, from coordinate 24,035,307 downwards.
CGTCGCTCGAGAGTCCGCTCCTTATACAAGATCCCAAGGGGACTGCGGATCAAAATGGATGCTTCGCAACGGTGTTTGGGACAATGAGTATAACAGGCGCGGTATCAATGTGTACCTTCTCTCTCTGTTATCATCCCGAAGAGTAGTTACGCTGCCACTACAATTGCGGCTGAGGCCAGACCAGATTGACAACAATTCATACTACATGCACCTCTGGTGCTCATCGTCACATAAACGTACTTGTAGATGTAGGCGGACTGATATGCAATGAAAGAACCGTTTTTCCTGAGACAGGGTTTAACAAAATTGGCTGTTTGTCCAGTAAACATACGAGTACGTGTATTAATTCATGAGAGTGAACGGATATCTTCCAGAGAATCCAGTTTTCGCAATGGCCTCTCTGTATAATTAATAAATCTGACTGAATACGTATTCAAGTAAACCTTTCCCATCAATCGAGAAATGGTTGAAAAAGTCCGTGAAATCTATAAAAAGATGATTCAATAAGGCGATAAACTTAATGTTCCCATATATTTTGTTTCTTTAGACAACCAAATTGGATGACAGTACTGAATAATTGAAGTTAAGATTTCGTCTAGACGTAGGTTTTAACTGCCCTATACTACCAGGGTATGTTGCTTGTCCCATTACAACACTAACATACCCTGGCAGCCATTTCTCCATTGTGTAATTCACCTTTAATTTTAGCACATATACAGGTTTAATAGAAGAAATTAGGAAGGAAAAAGGAGAAATGTGCCATAAACTTTCATGTTATATTGCTATTTAAATAAACATGGAACGTAGCTACGATCGTGAATCAATGTAAACAATAAAATGCCGTAAACTTGATCAGGTTTACGGTCTCGGCATTTTTTTGTTTAAATGTTAAATTGCCTTTAGCATGTGAACTTTTAAATAAGACTTAAATAAACTTCTACACAACTAACTAAACAACTAAAAGACTTTTAAATAAGAGAGGAATAAAAGTGTGCGGCGAGATGTTCGGCCAATCAGGTTGTCAGAATATCGAGCAGTGGTGAGTCACCAAGCCAAGGGTTTGAAATCATTATAAAATGTTTCCCAGTGGCACTGCGAGAGGCATGGGATTACGATTGACAACAAGAAAACGAAATGAGATTTTCGAGAAATCGGAAAACTAAGTTGAAACATTAAGTTTAAGGGAATTAACTAGAACAGGTGGAGGGGCAGGGCGGCACTTATTTTTCAAATTTTTAAAGCAATTGGAATTCGTACTCTGAAAATTATCGCTTTCGTTAGAGAATACATGCTTTAGTCTTTCAGTTATGCCAGCCGTTATAGGCCTGCTCCAGAGGTCAAAGTGAGGCCTGCAAAAGAATTCCATTTAGTGGGCTGAAACAGCCATCTTAAGGGTAAATAACTCGTTTAAGAGACCCTATTAGTAAATGCAATTTTATTTGTTTTGGCATATTTAGACGCCTTCATGGAGATACTAACGAAGAGCGTTCTTGGCTTTGGGCATGCCGCCTCGGCAGGCTCCGAGTGGGTTGCGTTTCGACCCTAATTCTCCTCCCCCACCGACCGCCAGCCATCCCTCACCCTTCCCCGGGAACTAAAAACAAATATCATTAGGCATAACAAGCGTGAACGTTGGCAAGCATTGGTTCATATTATGCCACGCGTACAAATATGAGCCAAAGCAGCATGTTTTCAGCCACCGATTTTATATCCATAATCAAGACGTCATTAAGTATAAATTACTGACTCAGGTGTGATATGGTGGAACTGTCTCAGATAATAACAAATACGAGAACTCTCGCAAGATTTTGAAAATTGAAATACTTTTCTACTCCGTTATTATGTCATTTAATGTTCCTACAAGGAGATTTAGACTGTTATCACAGAGTATTAACGCATGGTCTTCGCTGTCGTCATCACACGAATTCCTTCCACAACCGAGTTCAAAGCAGAAGAAAAGAAAACCTAAAATAGGACCGCAACAGTCAGAATAGGTACTTGGAATGCACTGATGGTGATGAGGACAGGAAAGCTAGAAAATATCAAGAGGGATATGAGGAAAATATCTGATATATTAGGTTTGTTTGAGTTGGGGTGGAGAGACAGCGAGGATTACTGGAGCGAACATCACAGAGTGATTAACAGTGGGGGAGAAATTTCAGCGTGGGGTGGCCGTAGTGGTACTGAATAGAAGAATAGAGGGAAGGGTAGTGAATATTGGGCAGATGAGTGAACTGAATCCCTTCGTGACCTTTTCATCCGGATGTTTTTCATACATACCCCCTACTCGATTTCCTTTAGTTTCTTTTTTTCATAGATCATATTTAAATTTAAAGATTACGAATCTCGTTCTCCTTCCAATCGTATCTCACTAAAACCGAAAATACGGATGTTGTGTCTTTTCATTTCTATCTTCACAGTTCCAAATTGCTCTTCACTTTCATTTTCCTCGCGTTACATGTACAAGTTCTCATTCCAAACCTTTTCCTTTTGTTTCTCTTCCTCTTATCACAGCTCTCCCGGTAAGGTGACCACCTGGGGATTCAACTGTTGGAACATTTTATAACTAAGGAATATTTATTCTCAGGGACAACCATACTTAAAGAGGACAGTTCAGCGGGACGTAGGTCTTGAATGCGATGGTTTCAACGTGCCTTCGGCATCCTGTGCCGTTGACTTTACAAGGCCAATCCACCTTTAGGAGGGCTTTCACAATTATCCAATGGCAACAGAGTGCCCTACATTCCATCCTGTCATGCATCCTCCGAGGATGCCGTTGACGCCAAATATAATAGTCTCCTTGTCCCGGGAGATACTCGATCCCTGCGTCGCTGACCGTTTACTTAACGAACTTTATCCCCTCTCTACCACGGGAAGGTGTACTTCAGGGTTTTCCTTTCGTCAATACTAAAAACAAAATGGCAATTTGAAAAATAATTCAAGTTCCACATGTCTAACGTAATACCCTCCAAATGGTGGGTATTACGTTAGACACCTATATTCAAATGATATCAGGGAAATAGATAGAATCACATGCAAAAGATTGACATAAGGTTGGTGGGAGAAATGGAAATGAGCGAATCATAAGCGGAAAAAATCTCCTTGTTTCCGCTTGTGATTCGCCTCATTCAATCTTTTCCCGATCTCCGAAAACCGGAATCTTCGACTTGCTGGGACGATGCTCTAACAACAAAACTATCGTCATTATTGCTGAAACTCACTGGCGATTTGCCCCGATTCTTTGCTCAAGAGGTAGCGCATGGGAAGTGTTTCACTCACCAACAGAGGAATGGACGGGAACACGAATACGAAGAGCAATCATACAAAGTCATAAACTGAATGTATAGTGCGTTTTAAAGGCATGCATAGGAAGAAAAAGGAAACGAAACACATTGGCCAATTCACAGTCAAAGACGAATATGCGCGAAATGGCGAACATTTCACAAGGCTATAGATATAAATAAAAGGAGATCTGCTCGATTCTGCCTTCCTAATCTCTCCTGTGTTAGTATCCCTTTTCTTTATATCTATATCTATTACCATATAAAAATTTGTTTGCCGTATGGCGGGATTTCGTTTTGAATGTGTGTGTGTGTATATATATATATATATATAAATATATATATATATAAATAAATATATATATATATATTCTGTTCCTAATATATATATATATGTTCTGTTCCTAATTCCTCTTGAGAAAAGTGGTTGGACCACCGAAAATTCGAGAACCAGTGAGTCCCTCTTTTGTGTGTTTTGGTTTCTGTGTTTTTTATGACTATCAGTGAATTTATATATATATATATACACACATGAGGCATATTCTTAAAGTAAGTACCGTTTGCTTATATTTAAATATTGGCACTTCAGAACACAGTTTTGCTCCTGCAGCGCCATCTACTGATTCATTGAGAAGCTATAGCAGCATTTGTTTTGTTTTAAAAGTCGTTTGCTTGTCAGTGCATGCAAACAACAATGTCCGCGACAATCGTTGATTCCGCCAACTGTGAAGTTCGTTCTGTCTTACGATTCTTTTATGCAAAAGGATTGTCGGCTGTTGAAATTCATCGGGAATTATGCCTAGTTTATAAACCTACAGTTATGAGTGAAGGAAAGGTTAGACAATGGTGCTGTGATTTTAAAAATGGACGAACAAATGTCCATGACGAAGAGCAAAGTGGTAGGCCCAGTATTCTGACCGATGAAATTGTTTCGCAAGTGGAACAAAAACTGCGATGTGATCGTCGATTGACAATTAATGGCCTGGCTGAACAATTCCCTCAACTTGGACCCAATACTGTCTACAATATTGATACGGAAAACCTCGGATACCACACATTGCGTGCCAGGTGGGTACCGAAAATGCTCCCCGACCACCACAAAGAGCAAAGAATGTCCAGTGGACAAGAGTTTTTGGGTCGTTGGGAACTCTTTAAACCACCCACCGTACAGTCCTGACCCAGCGACTACTTCCTCTTCTTGCACTTGAAACAGTGGTTCGGTGGACAACGTTTCGAAACCGAAGAGAAACTCAAAAATGGCGTGCTCCATAGGATTTCTCACAACATACCCCTCTCCTCACCCACCATCTCTAGTACTTCTTCATTTGTTTTCCTTTCGGTCCATTTAACCTTCTCCATTCTTCTCCACACTCACATTTCAGAAGCCTCCAATCTACGTCTACCCTCCTGATTCAGTGACCACGTTTCCGCGCCGTACAAAGCTAAACTCCATATCAGAGTTTTTACAAGTCTTGTCTTAACATCCCTACTCAACGTCCCCGTCATCAACTCCCTCCTCCTTGAGAAAGCCTCCTTGCCTAGTGCAATTCTTCTCCTTACGTCCCTACCACTTTGACCGTATTGGTCCAAAACACTTCCGAGATATGTAAACTGCTCTACCTGCTCTATTTTTTCCCCGCCTATTTTAATATTTAGCTTAGCCTTTTTCTTTCTGGGAAATCGCATAACCTTTGTTTTATTAATATTGATTCTCATCCCATATTTATCGCACTGAACTTCCAATTCACTCAACAATGCTTAAAACCCCTTGACTGACTGAGTAACTAATGCTTGTTCATCAGCAAACCTAACCGATTTTACGAATTCCCCTCCGACTTTCATTCCTAAGTTCTTCCCATGCCTCTTTAATCATTTCCTCCACATATACGTTGAACAGCACTGGTGACAATGGGCAACCCTGGCTTACCCCTCTTCCTAACACTGCCCATCCAGACTCTCCGTTCTCCACTCGCACCTGAGCAGTCTGAGAAATATAAAGGTCCCTCCAATCCATTCCTATTTTCTGCAATACACGCATCAATTTTTCCCAATTCACTCTATCAAACGCTTTTTCAAAATCTACAAAACAGGCTAAAAATTCCTGATTGTATTCTATATTTCTCTCGATTAGTGATCTAATTACTGCAATGGTATCAAGCGTACCCGTTCCCTTCCTAAATCCAAACTGATCATCCCCTAAGTAATCATTTGCCCTACTCTCTATTCTTTTGTTGATGATCCTGAGAATAACTTTAGCTGCGTGGGATATCAAACTTATTGTTCTGTAATCCTCACATGATATAGCCTTGCCTTTTTTGGAATAGGAACTAACAATGATTTCACAAAATCTTCCGGCCAGATTCCTTCCTCATAGATACTACGAATCAGTCCATATATGGCCTTCTTCCCACCTTTTCCTAACCATTTCAACAGTTCTACAGGAATATTGTCCACCCCCACAGCCTTATTTGCTTTCATCTCCTTTATTTCCCTTTCTATTTCATCGTCAAGTATGCCCGGACCTAAGCTATCTTCTTCTACGTCACGTTCCTTTTCTATGCCTAACCTTGTCGGCCTAAGCTCTTTACCATACAGTGTTTCTATATATTCCTTCAATCTCTCTTGGATTTTTCCTGGTTCAACTATTATCTTACCCCATTTATCTTTAACTGTTAGCACAGATCCTGCCTTCTTACTTCCCGACAAAAACTTAACCTTGCTGTATACAGCACCAATTTCACCCTTCTTCTGTAAACTTTCCATATCCTCGCATTGCGTTTTCCACCATTCTTCTTTTGCTTTATTTGTGGCCCTTCTCAATTTATTGTTTAACTCTTTGTACTTCATTTTGCCTAACTCTGTGTTTACATTTTTCCATCTTCTTCTCTCATCTATCTTTGCAATCATCTCATGCGTTACCCATGGTTTCCTTATCCTTTTCCCGTTAACGGTTCCTATAGTGTCTTTAGCGGCTTCCAATATCCCTTTCTTGATACATTCCCATTTCTCTTCGATAGTACTCAGTTCTTTACCGTCATCCATCATTTTCTCTACAGCCTGCTGATACTCCTTCCTCGTTAATCCATTTACTGCTTCTAAATTCCATTTCCTAACCCGCCGCCCTTGCCTTATCTTCTTGAAACGAACATTACATTTCATAACAACTAAATTGTGGTCAGAGTCGGCATCCGCTCCTGGGAAACTGTGCGAATTTATCACACTGTTCCTAAACCTGTGCCTAACCATAATATAATCTAACTGATACCTTTCTGGGTCACCTGGAATTTTCCATGTATACCTACGCTTTTTGTGGTGTCTAAACCATGTGTTAGTGATGACTAACCCCTGTCTCCTGCAGAATTCAATTGCTTTCTCCCCGCGTTCATTCCTCGTGCCTAACCCATAGTCCCCCACCTCACCACCATCTCTTCCTTCGCCTACCGTCGCATTCCAATCCCCCATCACTATCAAATGTTTCCCTGCAGGAACACACGCGATTATATCCTCTAACTAATCATACATCCTATCGACTTCTTCCTCCTTGTGGTTGTTCGGTGACATGTATACCTGAACAATGACCAAGTTCGTCGGCTCTGCTTAAACTCTACGAGTAAAATTCTATCTGTCGCTTGCTCTATGTTGACTACGCTTCTTCCTACCCCTTAAATTAATAATACGGCAACCCCTCGTTGGCTCTCGTCCCCGTCGCTGTATATCACTCTACAATTGTCACTCCAATAATCCCCGCTATCCTTCCATCTTACCTCGCAGAGACCTAAAACATCTATATTACCTCTTTCCATATCTCGCTTAATATTTTCTAATTTTCCTGTCATCTACATTGTCCTGACGTTCCATGTTCCTATTCTAACTAATTTCGTCGTCTTCTGCGTCTTCTGTCCTGCTGCTGTTATTTCTCCCCCGCAAGGATTTCGTGGGGTGAAGACCGCGGAAGCCCTCCCTCCCCCGCTGCCGGGCACGACACAGGGCCCCTTGGGTCGAGTCTCACGGTTACCAGGACTCAATTTCTGTTTTGCGTCTATCATTATTTTCTTGGGAATGATAATTGAGGTGGTTTCCCGTTGCCTTCCTCAATAGTGTTTTTAACGTGACACCATCACTTAATGGCCGCCCCACTGGGGTCAGACGCCTTTGCAGCCGCCTCACTGAGGAACAGACGCTGCGTGGACTACCTTTCGTCTGGCTCCCAACCTTTGACCTATCTGGCATGGGTGACCCTACCAGGAGCAATTATATTCACTCCCGCCAGCACAGCTCTAGGGGTCATCGGAACACACAAGCCCTTCCACCACGACAAGGTTGTAGTCCTTCGGAGGGACATATATATATATATATATATATACATATATATATACATGTATACATAAATATATATATGTATATATATAATCTTGAAAATTACGGTCTTCGGCGACGCACAAACACGCAAATACTAAGATAATAAATATTACACACACAGAAACATAAAAGAAGGACACTTACAGTAGATATTTACGTTTCGACGGCACGGCCGTCGTCATCAGAATCTGATGACGACGGCCGTGCCGTCGAAACGTAAATATCTACTGTAAGTGTCCTTCTTTTATGTTTCTGTGTGTGTTATATTTATTATCTTATATGTATATGTATATATATATATATATATATATATATATACGCATCTATATATATATATATACGTATATAAAAATATATTAATATTAGGTAATCTACCGGTTAAGGCAGATTTTTGGATGGACACAACTTTCAAATAAACATTTTGGAGCTCCAAATAAAACCCAATCCAGCTACCTAATTTACATCAGATACCTCTTCATCTCTGTGTACTTCCTTCCTCCCTTCATCCCGTCCAACATCCCTATCCTGTTCCTGCCCTTTCCTGGCTTGTCTAACATTCTCTCCTCTATTACCTTCTTCAAAATCCCACTGCCCCTCCATATGCCTTTCATCCATTTTTCCTGCCTCCATAGGATTTCTCCTAATCAACCCCTTTCCTCACACACCATGCCTAGTACTTCCTCATTTGTTTTCCTTACGGTCCACTTCACCTTCTCCATTCTTCTTCACACCCACATTTCAAAATCCTCCAATCTACGTTTATCCTCCTGCTTCAGCGACTACGTTTCCGCGCCATACGCTCCGCGCCTACGCTCCATATCAGAGTGTTTACGAGTGTTGTCTTAACATCTCAACGCAACGTCCCCGTCATCAACTCCCTCTTCCTTGAGAAAGCCTCCTTGCCTAGCGCAATTCTTCTCCTTTCGTCCCTACTATTTTGACCATGCTGGTCCAGAACACTTCCGAGATATGTAAACTGTTCTACCTGCTCTACTTTTTCCCCTCATATTTTAATATTTATCTTGGCCTTTTTCTTTCTGGAAAAATTCCATAACCTTTGTTTTATTTACATTGATTCTCATTCCATATTTATCGCACTGAACCTCCAATTCACTCAGCAAAGCTTGCAACCCCTTGACTGACTGAGTAACTAATGCTTGGTCATCAGCCAACCTAACCGATTTTACGAATTCCCCTCCGACTTTCATTCCTACCTCTAGTTGTTCCCATGCCTCTTTAATCATTTCCTTCACATACACGTTGAAGAACACCGGTGACAATGGGCAACCCTGCCTTACACCTTTTCATAACACTGCCCATCCGGACTCTTCGTTCCCCACCCACAACTGAGCAGTCTGCGACATGTACAGGTTTCGGATCAGTCTCCTGTCCCTCCAATCCATTCTTATTTTCTGCAATGTTCGTATTAGTTTTTCCCAATTCACTCTATCAAACTTATTTTCTAAATCTACAAAACAGGAAAATTCGTCGTGATTGTAGTCTATATTCCTCTCGATTAGTCATCTCATTGCAGCAATGGCATCACGCGTACCTCTCCACTTCCTAAACCCAAACTGATCATCCCCTAAGACATCATTTGCTTTACTCTCTATCCTTTTGTTGATGATCCTGAGAATAACTTTAGCTGCGTGGGATATCAAACTTATTGTTCTGTAATCCTCACATGATGTAGCCTTTACCTTTTTTTTTCGGAATAAGAACTAACAATGATTTCACAAAATCTTCCGGCCAGATTCCTGATACAACAAATCAGTCCATACGTAGTCTTCTTGCCACATTTTCCTAAACATTAAAACAGTTCCACAGGAATGTTGGCATATATATATATATATATATATATATATATATATATATATATATGCGGGTCGCCGTGGTCTAGTGGGTAGAGCATTGGACTACTGACCGGAGGGTCCCGGGTTCGATTCCCGGGCAAGACACTCTGGGCACCTGCAGCTCCACCCAAGCTAGTTGATTTTTCGGGTACCAGGTCTTCCTGGGAAACCATAACCGGCACAGGGAAAGGAACTGGCCCCCCTACCCTGATGTGTGATTATTCACACGCCGTCGGGCTTGGTACACGGGTGAGCTCTACCATCACCTACTAAACCGACCTTCGGGTTGATTACTGTGTTTATGGTTTATATATATATATATATATGCCAACATTCCTGTGGAACTGTATATATATATATATATATATATTCATTCATTTTTCAAGTTTGAATATATATATATATATATATATATATATATATATATATATATATATATATATCCACCTGGTCTGAAAATACAAATATCTATTTAACTTCTCACTATGGGCTCCCCTAACAATTCAATGTGGGGTTACAGTTATTTCTCGTCTGCCAGTGTTCAAAATAAAAGATTGGTATTCATCTACCAGCTAAATTCGTGTTTCTCATTTCATTTGCCCGTCTTTATTTATATTTCTTCCAATGACTGTAAGCGTATAGATGTGGGCTCACGACCAAAAATTCATAACTGAGTACCTTCTCTGATTGAAGTAGAAACCCCTACTCCTGATACCTAACACCAATATTGTTGAGGAGGAGAGTGCTAAAGAATTCCTCGCAAACTCGAAAGGGAAAGTTATAGTAACCTGCATAACTAGGGTGTGCATAATTAGGGAAACACCTGCCTGAATGGGAGTAAGCTCGCACTATTGTATCGTGACGTGTTTTGGATCCAGTGACAATTTCATTTAGTAGTTAGATTTTCCATTCCTTCATTCTAACTTCAATTTCAAACTTCAGTTTCATATTCAATGTTAGGTGGAACGTCTTTGGAAATCTCCTATAATATTAGTTTCTGCAGTTTGAAACCCCGTTTTACAGAGATTTTATTTTTTTAATTGCCTACAATTACGATGAAATTTCTACAATTTTGCAAAATAGCATGCGGGTGAATTTTCTGAATTTTTATTTTTACGGATTTCTGAAAATTTGCAAAATATTTTTCCGAAATTTAAATTTTAATACCCCATTCATTCTTATTTACAGATTGAAAAAAAAAGATGTTTTAAATATTTTAGATGTTCAGCAAAGAAATGCGATTCTCTGGAAAAAATTAAAGGGAGGAAAGAAAGGTGGATGCACGGCGTTTCAATTGGGGATGAAGACTGCAACATGGAGTGATGAGTTTCAGTCTGGTTTTGTCGGAGGAAAATGGTGTAGATAATTTGGACGGAATGAAGGGAGATAAAATTGAAGAATGGTTTACGCTGTGTCTAAGAAGGGTTTAGTGAAGAGTCTTGTATTTCCCCACGTAAGGGGAGATTTGAAGCATGGTGGTGGTTATTTTATTGCGGCCATCGAAAACCAACTTTAACCGGAAGACCATCATAACAAAAATAAGAACCACGACGTCTTAAAGAAAACAGAAAGGAAGTTTTCCGTTGCATTAAACATAGTCGATGAAATGCTATCGGCGACGGAATGGATGTGGGCGGAATAAGACCACAAATCGCGTCTGAGAGGTGGTTAGAGATGGACAGAAGACAGGCCGAGATCCATCCTTTCAAATGCCACGGACGACGCCGGGGGTGGAGAGATTCAAGACATCCCTTCCCCTACCTCAAGGGGGCAATTTTAAATGACCGGCATATCTGTTCGGAGAGAGCGGTTCCCACTCCGCCTCCGCAGGCCACGAGTGGGTAGGGGGCAGCGGAGAGAGGGGCGTTCGCGCGCTGCGGCGACGGCGTGCGCCTCTTCCCGGCCGACGGGCGTCGCGACGCCGGGGACACTCGTCCGACCGGCGTCGGGAGCCAGGGGCGCGCGTCGCCGCCACCGCCCGGTTCCGCCATTTTGGCTCCGCCTTCCTTCCCCCCTCCCGCACGCCCCCCGTCCGGGCACCCCCTCCCCTCGCCTCCCCTATCGACCCGCCCCCGCGCCACAGCCTCGCCCCGCCAATGGTTACCAAGGGTACGGCCCGGGGAATCTCATTACTCACCGACCAATCAGATTGAGGGTACGACTTCGCCGGAATACTAATGCTGACCCTGTCTACACAAACTAATATCATTGGTCCACATTGCAGCGCTCCGGCAAAAATGAGCACCTCCCCCGAATGGGGGAGTGTGGGGGGCTGGGAAGGGAGTGGTTGGGGTTGGGGGAGGGACGGAGGGGAAGTAGTCGTTGTCGTTAGCGAATGTGCGTTCCACAGGGAGGCTCCCACCCCTCCGCTCGTCCTACGTCCCCTCTCCGCCCCCACTCCCCGCTCCTGCGCGCCGTATAAAACTGTATACATCCGCGGCCCTAACCTCATTAGTCACTTTTCGTTCGGTTATCCCCCGTTGTCACACACAACACTAAAAGGGACGAAATATCCAGGCCATTGGGCGGCAATCGGCGAAAACCGCTCTTACATACGTTAGTACGTGCCCTAGGTTTCGGTGCGAGTGCGGGGAGGAGGCGGGAAGGGCATCATCCATAGCCCAGGTGGTGGAGAGCGGGGGCGGGGAGGCGGCGTGGGCGGGGAAGGGAGGTGGTGTCGCGTGGGCGTATGTGTGTGCGTGTGCGAGTGCGTGCGTGCCCGCTTGCTATTTCGTGTCCTCTTCGCGTCGTGGGCGGATCGGTGTCCTGAGATCGCATCAGCGCGCACACCTCGGCCGAGGAAGGGAGGAGACCTCTCGACGACATCCGCCGATCGCCTCCTGTGCCACACTCCGGTCCGCACCACGGACGCCGCACCTCGACTGCCCAGGGAATCAAGCGAGGGCGACCCGGCCGGAATCCACTCGCTACGGGACCGCTCCCACTACGCTCACGGTCGACTCGGGGAAATAAGTGGCAAGGGAAGAAGCCAGGGGCGGACGTCCGTCCGCCTCCCAAGGCCCGCCCCGCCGGGGACGCTCCCCGAAAGGGATCCGCTCCTCGGCCCTCTCGCCGTATTCACTCGGCCGGAACCACGTGCTTTAAAACCCCACCGAACCAGCATTTAAATACCCCCACCAGTTAAAAAGCCCCGGCTATTTAAACTGAGCCGTATAGAGCTCCACCTCCCTCCACGGAATCGTTAGGAGGCTATCAGCCGCTGCCGGGACCTCCCGGAAGGCGTGACCGGTGATGCGGGCGTGACTCCATCGGCGGAGACTTGAACGCTCTCCCCTCCGCGGGTGCCCCCTCTCCGCTGACTTCCGCGAGGGTCCCCGGCGGCCCTCGTCCGCCCTCGCTGGCCCTCTTCGTCGCCTCCGGCTTCGGGCTGGCATCCACGCCGCAGCAGCACCTGCACCCGCCGCACCCGGGGGCCCCTCCGCCGCCCCCGCCGCCGCTGCAGCAGGGCCCGCCACCGCCCACCCACTCGGCCTCCTCCACACCGTCGTCCACCTCGTCTGCCGCCTCCCTGGCCATCGACTCCTCGCCGGACGCCGTGCACCGCACGCCCACCAAGTTGGACTTCAAGTCGGCCGCCGCCGCCGCCTCCTGCTTCTCCGCATGCGACGCCGGAGGGGGCGGCGGGGGCCCCGGCGGCGGCGGGGGGCCCCCGGAGAACCAGTTCAATATATTCCCAGCCATCTTCTCGCGGCAGCTCAATTTCTCGACGCAGGCCGGGGGCAGCGTGTTCGTGGGGGGCGGGGGTAGCTCCAAGTTGGACGACCTGCGCTCCACGGGCAACCTGATGATGGGTGGTGGCCTGGGGGCGGAGGACGCCCGCGGTGGCGGCGGTGTGGTGCCCGCCTCCTCCTCCGTCTCCACCTCCTCCTCGTCCTCCTCCTCCGCGTCTACCGCGTCAGCCGTGGCGGCGGCGGCGGCGGCAGCGGCTGCTGCCGCCGCCGCCGCGGCCGCTGCCGACGAGCGCGCCGTCGAGAAGAGGAAGTGCGAGGAGTTCTCGGCGCTCTACGCCCTGCACCAACAGCACCAGCAGCACCAGCAGCAGCAGCACCAGCACCACCACCAGGCGCACCCACACCACCACCAGGGCCCGCACCCGCATCACCAATCCCAGGACTCGCCGCCGGTCACGACTTCGGTGGGGCCAACGGTGGTGCCACCCGGCGTGGTCCGGACCCTATCTGACCCCTCGGGGGAATTCTACAAAAGTAAGCACGCCGTGCGTCGACCCTTCCTTCTTTCCTCGCCTCTTCTCTGCTCTCGCCCCGTCGGCCTGCGTTGGGGTAAGAGATGGCTGGTTCTAATATTATCACAATACAAGCGAATTGTGGAATACCCAGACGCTTCTTGTGCGGCAAAAATCTAAACGATAAAAAACGAAACAGCCACTGGCAAATAAAACGAAACAGCCACGGCCAAAAAAAAGAGAAGGTAATACCCTCACGTGTCGCTAGGGCCGCCCGACAAGAGGTAGAGCTTATTTAGTCTCTTATAATGTTTACGAAATATTGTCGCAAGTATTTTGAATCGTAAGAAGGTAAACCATTGCATGCATTTAATCTTCAGTATTAACCTAGCATCAACTACTCGTAATGCATTATTAATGGTAATTTACGTCATAAGCCATTATCAAAGGAATCTAACGTGCTTTCCTAAAGAGGGTATCATAATTTGGAGTGAGAATTACGAATGGCGGTTTTTAAATTTCATTTTATATAGTGATATTCATAACACAGGCCCATCGATTGTTAACCTGCTTGGTGTTTAGGACGTCATAAGTTATGCTGTATTTGTATATCGATATTGGTGAATTTTACTGAAGGGAAAAATGAGGAAAAAAATTGGAAAATTACTGGCATTCAATCATTTATTGCCGCATTGCCATTTGGCCGAATAGACATCGTTTTTAGTTTTATGCCTGTAAAATTGTCTTAATTTTTACCAAAAAATATATACACGCAGATATATATGTATATATATATATAGTATATATATAGTATATATATATATTATAAAAATATTTTAATATATAAAAACCGGGGACGTGGTAGCCCATTGGGTAGAGCACTAGCCTGAATGGCCCGGGTACGCGTGGATCCCCTTGGAAGCCTATTGGCACTTTTAATTTCACCGTAGCTGAGTGATTTGATTTTTCCAGTAGAAATGGATCTTCGTGGGAAACCTTGGTCTCTCTACTCTCCCCCGTGGAAAATTGGTCTCCCTACCATGAATGTGTCAATTTCACGCGTCGCACAGGGGTGCAAACTACCCATTTGAGTTGGTTATCACAGGAAAACATTGTTATATTGGTCTGAAATTAAGTACGGTTGAGTTTTCCTGGTCTATGAGGCAGAATGTTACATAAAAAATCTTGCAAATTCATTTCTCAATATTCGTTGAATGATGAATGAGTATACAAGTTTCCTTGGTCAATGAACCATAGTTTAATATGATTTTTTTGCAAACGTACCTTTTCACATTGTTTCATATTTTTATATTTTTTAACAAAATGTTTATTTTATTTATTACACAACTATAATCATTTTTAATATTAGCAAGGTCGGATAAAAAGTTAGGAAAATGATGGGATAATAGTGTGACTAATATACTGGCGTCACATCCAGAGGACCCGGGTGCGAATCCTGGATACGCCAGATTTTTTCTTTTCCTACTTGAGGTTCTCTGTGGAGAGCACTTTAAGTGAGTACCCCGTCCGTCGAATGGGACGCTTAACTGCGGACCCTTTGACGCTTTTCGCTATCAGTAGGTCCACCCATCCGTCCCTAACAACGCAAATGACCTCAGCTGTAGGGCGCCTTCCCTAATAACTACTGCAACCACTCTGGATTTAGAAACTTGGACGATGGTAGAAAATACTCTACCAATTTGGAATGAGTCCTTTATCAATATGGCACAGCTAACTAACATAGGAGCATCTGAGTCATTAGGAATAAGCTCATTAGGATCGATGATTTTGAGCATTGGCGAAATCATAATTTTTCAAATATCATTCCTTTCTCCTTGAAAACTGATAATAATATATAAAGTTAACTCGCGTTAGGAAGCAAAGGTCATGAGACCACAGAGAAAATTCTACATTAATGCCACTAAAAGAAAGCTTAAAATTGTGGGAAACATGCGAATGAAAGGAGAATGTAAATTAATTTGAGTGCTGCGGTAAACAGAATTTTGTCATCAATTAGCAACCGCTAATTTTGTGAACTCGGATATTGCACATACGAATCAATAAAACAGGTAATTTTTGTACTTACCAGAAGTATTATGCGTGGTATTGTGAAATTTCCTTCGTAGCAGGGGGAAAATGCAGTTCTAATATTAAAAATGCATTCAAGTTCGAGATTATTCAAAGTAAACAAAATTATATTTTGTAATTAATAATTGTTTTGAAGTTTATTTTTTAGAAAACCGTGTCTCTTTTAAATTTAGAGCTTTATGTTGAAATTATTTAAGTTAACTTTGTACTTATTGATATAATAATGTTTACTTAAACTCTAGCATGTCTGTAGTTCTGAAATACGTCCCTGTTGTTTCTTGTGTTCATATTCACGCTGAAGCACAATGCTTCGGAACTCACGTGATATAATTAACTCTAATTTTGTCTTAAATTTCGGCTATATTTGTTGTTAAACGTTATGGTAACTTAAAAAACACAAAGCTCTAATAAATTATTTGAACTTAGAATCCACCATTTGCGGTTTGATTATTTTGCCGGGTGATATTTGTAAATATTTTTCGGACACATGGGAGACTTCCCTTATTTTTCTGCACGTACTATTTTATGGAATTTTTAAAGAAATATCAGGAGCAAATCACTTTTTATTCGCTACATTCCCGATGTTAATATTTCGTTGGACGTTCAAAATTTTCTAAAACCTTCTGGTCTGTCCTACACGTTAAGTGATAGTTCTTGTGGTTTCCTTGCTAATAAGTCTGTTGGCTGTAGTGGCTGAAAGTATTAACTAACGATTTTTTCCCTCCACCCCCCCCCGCTGACCCCCCGCGGCATTTAGATTAAAATAACGCAAAGATTTTTGGAGCATAGTGGAGCGAGATGCGTATGAGAGACCCACTTCGCGAAGAGACTCTGCCGCTCCAAATAACGAACGATACTTACTCGAACATTTCAGCATTTGCCCGCTATTTCAGCGAATGGTTCCATAATTTCTTTAAATATTTATGCTATAACCTTATTCTAAATATTTTTACGCGCATATATATTTTTATATACAGATGTCATTACTTGAAATTTCATCACATATGATGGAAAGGGGCCAATCAACTGTTCAGTCGGAAGTTTTGCGTTTTTTCGCTATCAAAATCAAAGGAAGAACAAGGTAACACAAAACTCGGCAAGCTCCCAGAAAATAAGTCTAGCTACAGCAAGAAATACTCTTTAATTTTGAAAAATACAGCAAAACAAAAGTTCCCTATGTGTTTAATGTTGAGGTTTTCCAAATTTTCTGATGAATTTTCCTCTACAAGTCTGGCTACTGAGTCAATCTAATCAAATAAATAAAATAATTGTTATATTTTATTAGTGCTTATTATAATTTTACTAAATTCTTTGAGGGAAATTCATTCAAAAAATAAAAATATTTTGAGCTTACTTGCGTAGACATAATTTCTAGCTTGCATGGCGCTGGTACGCCCGTATTGTGCTGAATGCAATATATTTTTATTTACTCTGCGCTCACTTTCACCTGTTCTCTTACAGTAATATGCACGATTCACTTTCCTGAACCTTTTAGGATGTGTCATACACCCAATTCTATGCACTCTTGCCTTATGACTTTCTCAAATAGCTTCTTCCTTTATCTTACCATCGTCGGGTTTGTCGAATTCTGCACCACAGTGCACCTTTTCACTCTTAGGCTTAGTAATGGGTCACATTTACCCTAACCTAACGAACTAAACTGCCGGTCGCTAACTGCCTTCAATTTACTACATGGGTGTGTATGTTTCTGTCCACCCTTCGGTTCGTTGCCGCACACGACGGGGGGTTATTTGAGTGTGTAGAAAAATTGCTGATTCTCGCTCTTAAGATAGTTTCCGAGAATATGAAAAACATTGCCAATCTGCAGTATGAACGATACACTCTTTTTAGGGTCCAGACACACTATGCTCAATCATAAGGAAGCTCAAAGATAAGCGAAGCGAAATATTCATGGGCACCCATTCATAGGCGCCTATGCATTGATTGGTACGGTCACTCGAGAACGAGAATAACTTCGTGAAGTAAGTTCAGAGTTAGTGAAAAACCGCGCATATTTTAATAAAGTGGAAATCATGACGCGTCGGAGTCTACGAGTCAACGTGCGAGAAAATATCAACTAATTTATAAAGTAATGAACAGTAATAATTTATCTTAGGAATTTCCCTTCGGGGGGGGGGGGTTGTTTTTTTTAACAGAATACAACGTAACGATGAAACCTATCCTGATTTTGAATCCCTACGTACGTTCACTCTTAACTTTACAACACCTGTGAATTGTATTTTTCGTTCTTCACAACCTTCTGAAGCACTTTCTCCTCTTTCGATTGTACCCGCTCATAGAATTATGAGACGAAGTCATCATCATGGTAAAGCTCATTCAGTACTGCCGCTTTCTTGAGTTTATATATCAATTTCCGTTCAGACGCCTACACATATGCACATGCACTCGACTCTTATAGTGATTTCGGTAAATTTTATCTATAAATAACCGACCCAGCACCAAATGACTGACTCATGCCCTCCATCTGCTGCCACCACAGCAGTAGGCTACGTGCATGGAGCACCCAATTCAATTTGTATTTGAATTGCATTCTATTTCTCGAGCTCTAGCATTAAATCATAGGAAAGTATGCAAATTTTTACTTGTAAAGAGCTGTATTTTAGCGCAATCTTCCATTATAACTTTATTATTATTGATGACAGTCCACTGGTTTATGCTTGTTTTGGATGGACGAACATACCAACCACGGCTACCCTTCTGAGCCTCACCGTTTGAGTACACAACGTGACGCCTTATTCTGCAATTAACTCTTCTGTAATTCCTCGTACATTCCGCCTCTCTTCATTTCCTCCCCCTACTTCGCCTGCCAAACGATCTCCACCCTATCACGGTTTATTCAATTCTTCTGTCTCCTTTGGATGTTTCCTAGCAAAGATCATATTATCTTGTAAGAGTATAGTAAGAACTTTTCACGAGATACTGGGAGCTACTAAGGCGAATATAGGTTGTGGAAATGACATCTAATTACCTCCAATGCGGTACGTGTATTTTAGTAGTATTAGAAGACACTCATTCACCCGATGGTTTCCACGCCTGTGATTCGACTTTGGGAGAACTGTCGCGTAAACTTGGGCAGTTGGGCAGACGCTCTCGCGAGGGGAAATCTTCGGTAAGCAGCATCGACGCAAGAATCGTAAGTGACCAAATTCACGCGTATGTGCACAAGTAGGCAATCAATATAAGAATTCCTTCGTGAAAAGAAGTTCAAGGGGAAGGCGGAGAATTTTGAAATCAGCAGTTCTTGCTGCTGATTTCAAAATTATTCTTCCGTTTACATGGAGTTCCGGCGAGAAGACTCAACCTAGCAGCCTTTGAGATAATTAAAACATAAGAATTCACCATTTCATCTGTGTTCCATACGATTGTGGCGACTGCCTCTCTCTTTGAAGCGATTCATAGTTTAAGGATGAAAATATGAAAGAGAGACAAATGCTTAGGCCGGAAAACTCTTAGGAAATAATAACCTCAAGATATTAAACTTTGAAGGATTCATTATTATCTCATAATGAAAGATATTGTATTGATAATAAGATTTTTATCGTACTCCGAAAGGATGGTGCATGTGTAGAAGTTTGGCAGAGGGTAACATTCGGTTTTCTTCCGCTCATTTGCCTGATAGATTCGCTTTACGTAGTGGTGTTAACGTAATTATCAACAATTACAGCATTCATTCAACAAATCGTGATGTAGTATGTTTCCAGGATTTTAGTTGTGGTGTGCTTTTCCAAAATCATTATAGTCTCTCGAACGTTTTTCAATAATACTTCTTATAATCAATGAAATTGGTTCTTAATTTTCGGTAAACAAAAAGTAAGATACAAAGAGATTGACAATCCAAAGCGTCTCACTCACTCTCTTGAGTGACTGGGAGCACTTGGAGAGGAGCGCATGGAAGCGGTTAGGTATGCGGTCTGGTCAGGGAATTTATTCATTGCCGCGACCCCTAAGTGAAAGTGACTCCGAAGTGTCCAGGTGCGTCCTCCGGCGTTGATTCATTCCGAATTTCCGAAGTCCGACAGTCATGCTGACGAAACGGAGATAAATCAACGTTGGAGGATCTCGGAGATTCACTGATTTTCGTTGAAGAGTGTACCTCAAGGGATATATTCTTATTGTGGCTATGTGCGTTTAATAGCTGACCTGACACCCTACGGATCAGAGATGGTATTAATGGCGGTTTAAAATTGGCTCGCACTTACGCATCAAGGGGTTCAAAACACTTGGATATACGTCACTAATAGTTTTACGAAGGAAATATTTCCTTATTCAGTACTTCTACGCCATCTATGCCATGTCCGAATTATCCCCTCCCGCCCTCTTCCCCGCTCCTCTCTTGCGTTCCCCGCGCCACCCCTGCCTCCAGCACACCACCACGTCTCCATCATCATCCCCTCATCACCTTATTTTCCTCCATTGCATAATTCCCGATGTCTTCCCCATTCGTGCCACAAAATTTCCCCCTGTGCTTCTTATGTCTAGAGACGCAAATCGAAAAAAATCTTTTAATTTACATCCTGTGAATTGCAGACAAATAATATGCGTCACAACACATCTATTGTGAGTTTACCGGCATTGACACGAGTTTTCAAGTTTCAACTTGACGTTTGGCTGCAGTCATTTCGCCAATAATTTTCATTGCCACTATTTTCGATACAGCACGTCAACTCTCATCTGACCTACCTCCTCTCTCGCCAATTGCCATAATTCTTCCACCAACCATTCGCGCTTAAGTATTTATTCATTTATTCAAGTGTAATACAAACCATTAAACGTCATATTTCATACGTACTTTCTAATCATGTAACAAAGAAAGTTTTGATTATGTAAGACGTCAAAATTTTATAGGTAGTAAAGCTATCAAAGTTAATTATTATCAAACATTATTATTGGAGAGGTGAAATAAAGCATCTTAATACTTACTTTTTACTGCAAACAAATTCAACAAAAGGGGAGGTTGTCACCATGAATCTGCTCTGATTCCTGCTGAATGTTTTGCCCTTGGGTGTCCTTCACGTTCTTTTTCAATGAAATTTGAAGCGTTTTTTCTCACCAACAGCGACGACGGTATGAACCAAAAGAATACCTTATTTGCCCATTAAACCGATGCTTAGTTTTCTGCCCGCTCGTGTGTTTTCAGCCCTCCTTCGTTTTCAACTTTTCATTGAATAATTAAAAACCATCGAAGATTTGGACCTTGCTTTTAAAGGGGAATAAGTTCTAATGTTTGGGAGTTGAACCGATAACTATCGCCTTAGACTTTTATAACATGTACTAACTTACGTATGATTAATGACAATTGGGAAATTTGATTCGTTGTAACTTCTGTTCCCCACTGTTGTGGTCTCGAATTGTGCACGAAGGGAATGATGATTCCTTGTTTGAAGGTCAGTTCTGAAAGTTAAGTTAGTTCCTTATCACCGGCTGAGCGCTTTTAGTAAATCAAGGTCCCGCGCAAATGGGGTCCATGACTTGCATGGTGGGAGCGATCCTTGAAAAATTAATCCTTCCTCTCCACGCGGGAGGAACGGGGAAATAATTATAAAAAACGAGTAACGTTAACGACATGTCGTAATTTTTCAAAGATGTCCTTTCCCTTGCGTTAAAACTCTGTGGAACCTAATTGTTAATTTCAAATCTGTAAATCCTAATTATCAATTTCAAATCTGAAGAATCTAACTCTTTTATTTCCAATCAATGGCTCTACTGTGGCATCAGCATTAGATCATACAACGGACTCTCTTCTGGTGATATTTCATCCAATAACTTTTCTAAGTGACTCAGATTATCACATTGTCCTGCTGCCTCCATTAGCTATTGCGATCTTTTTAAGATTATTTCATCTATTTTTATCATTATTGCGTGCAACCTCCCACAGCATAATTGTTTCGATGTCAAAAAAAAACGTTCCTCTCCAACTTGGTCTGGAATTCCAAATGAGTGTCTATCTTTGGGACGATTGCGTGAGCCTTCTCGAGTTCTACTGCGTGCATTGGAGAGGCCCGCAAAGCAAGACGCCCCTGCACTTGCCGGCGAATCCAGCCATTCGGCACCAACCACGAATTGCGGTCGCGTCGGGTTGAACCTTCCCCGGAAGCAAACTGGGAACCAGTCCCCCCTTGCTAATGTATATTTTCGCCTGAAATGCTGTTTTAGTGGGGAATTTAATGTACGGCTCGGTGGAGTGCAAGGCAATTAGCACGTCCTTCTGGAGAAGTCTTTCTTTCACATGCTTATTGATCGAAACCTTGTTCCAGGATGCAAGATCAGTGAAACTTGGTCGTCGAGTAAGAGGAAAAGCGTAGATTGGGGCCTAAGTTGGCGTGAAAAAATATTGGAGAATGAAAAATGAGCACAAAGGGAATCTCTCCAACGAAGGAGTAGTAGGTTTGGTGGGGGAGGTGGGAGTATTTTCGGGAGAACTCCAAAGGAAGCATGAAAAGCGAATGCATAATATTTAATTTTGAAGTCTGTTAGGCAGGCGAGATAGAAAGAAAAGAATAGGCACGTTGAACGGATGAAAAGAGCGTGGAAGTGACCATGCGGAATTGAAGAAGGATATTACGGTGGGCATTAGGTGTGTTCTATGTGTCCAAACAACACATACCTCGGCCGGCAGATTACCATTGATGTTGATGGGTCGAAAAAATAATTTTGTTCAAACGAGGCGACTGTTTGGGTGACGAGAGTTTCTGACGAGAGTTTCTGTCTGAGTTGGCGATGCCTATTCCTTTGTTTGCGTTTGTAATGTGGGACGAAGAGGGTAGTGGAAGGAACGTACGCAGCGGGTGGGAACGGAGCGCGGCTGCGGGGGCCGTCGGGGAGGAGGCGGGGTCGCCGGGACGGGCGAGCGAGCGAGACGGGCCCGGCGATAGAACCAAGCTACCAGCGCGGATTCTCTTTCGCCTCGCTGGTGGGTTTCACTTGTTAAATGAGTACTACTACCATTCTTGTACCTCATCGACACACTAGAGGACCACCAGTGATTTAGACTTAAAGAAATGCGTGTAGTACCTATTGAAAAAAAGCATTCGGATTATTACACAGAAAATTATTTTCAATAGTAGGATAACCGTTTCATCTTTTTATGGCATGAATTGATCACCATCGCTTAGTTATTCTCTGAAATGGCGGAACGCAGACGATCGCAACATCAAAAATAATTTTCTGTAGATAGGTAGAATTGTTATTTCTCGGTGAATTTTTAAAACTTCCAAGAAATGAAAAATGGAGTAATCGAGTTTATAGCTTTTCTAATTCCATTTCTAAAATGTGTGTGACGTAATCATGACGGGAAGGTGCGTCACATCTGTCGGTTTCGATAACCGAAAACAAATCGTCCTCATAATTTTCTAGGGTCCCATGGCATTTTTTAGTTTACACTGCTCCAGTCCACATAGGCGTTAACAGTTGTTGTTGCATGTGTAATTTGCTAATAAAGCCAGTTTTTATGTAATTTTATCCACCGCACGAAACAACAAGCCAATGATAAAGGAATCATAACATTATTTGGTGACTGCGATTGAAGAAATGGGTATCGGTCAATGATCAGTGAATTTTTATCGGACCTTTGCTCGGCAGATGAATGTTGGTGGATTACTAATCAAAATGCTCCGTTGAATATATCTAATGTATATCAATATTCTGTATTTTAGTTTTATATATCAATAATCTTATTTAAACTTCGTTAATGGCGGTCAAAAAGGCTAAATATCAGCCACACTTCATGTAAATTCTGATCTTCACTAAGCGACAATTGTGGATTCTCATGCGTGATGGCTAGTATGTTAGTCAATTTTCGCTGCCTCATCGGCGCGAAATTGTATTAAAAACAATTTCACATTTCATAACGATTCTACATGAGCTATTTGTTTCACTTCGCATCGGCTCACATCCCTTCGTCCAAAATCCAAATCCGTCCGTCGGTGATCAGTGCCTTGGTGCCCTTCATCCGCTCGAGTAAGCCTTGGCGTCGCTCTGCCCACCATCGGGTGCGCCAAAGAAAGTTTGCAAGGACGGTCACCCTTGCCATTGGAGAAGGTCTATAGTACTCCGGTTTCAGCCCGTTTCTGGCCATTCATTCCAGGTGTTTGGGCATCATTTTGAAAAATTTTTGGTCTCAAACGATGACTCAAAAACTTTTCCTTTTTCGGAAAACGTATAAAATGTTATTTCTTGAATTATTTGAGGCACGTCTTCCCAATAACTTAACTATGTGCTTAAATATCGCTGGGATACCACAACTTGCTCTTCCAATTCGTGAGTGTTTGGATATGTTAGCAACTTCTGAGCGAAGGAATGTTTATAAGGGAGACCAAAGTTGCCTTTAGAGTTTGGTTGAGTGAAAAATGAATTAGTTATAAATATAGTTATATTAGTTATAATTTTTAATTTAATGAAAATTTTTGGAAGGAGCATGGTTGGCAAGAGAGTAAGCTGCTAGTGATGCAAGTCGAAGAAGGCAGAAAGAGTGAGAGGGGAAAAATTGAGTGGTGGAGTGGGATGTTGAGAGATGGGAGAATGTTGAATAAGCGGCGAAGGGGAAAGGAGAGAACAGAGGTTTTTTTTGAACGGCATACACGAAAAACTGAAAAAGAATATGATCTGAGAGAAACTTCTTTTTCGATTCGGTTCAACGGCCTGATTCCATGCCTTCTCCATGCGAGCGCATTCGTCCCCGGTTCTACAAGGATCGTCTTCTCTTTTCATTTTCCGGAGGGAGTCACTGGAGGGCCTTTTTTTGGCAACTTCTCAGTTCCTTTTTTTCCTATTACCACACTGTTTCAGACGCATGCTTTAAATGTTCCGTTATTGAGTATTGTATCTCCATCGCTCCCTTAGTAGTCATTCCACCGGTTCTCAAGTCATCGTCTAGGCCAACAAAGACAAAAAGTATTTACGTAACGGAGTCACAACTCGGACAACGATGTGAAAAATTAAGAAAAATACATCGATATCTAGGTCATTTTCAATTTCCAGCCCATAAATTAATTTCCAATTCGTTTTTCACAACTTTGATGATGGTTACATTTAAAACCCTCATCTAATGATTCCCACTCTATATTCATGAACTTCCTTCTTCTTTTCTCCAATTTTGTTTTCATTTATATGTTTTCTTTCTACTATATACACTTCAATCACTATATTTGCTGTCATCACGTGTACTCTCCGTTCTCTCTTATTCCCTTCCATCCCTTATTACTTTCAGTCATACACAATTATATTTATCACGTTTTTCTATTTTTCTTTATTGCTCACTTCATTTTCTGAGTTGTTACTCCGTTACGTAAATATTTTGTCTTTTGCCTCGAAATACTACCTTCTGTATTTTTATATTATATTAAATTTCCATTGTAATATATCACAATTAAATTAGGCTTTAAAAGGAGTTGGATACGCGAAGTAAAGAGTCAACGTATCAGTAATGAAGCAGTTAGGAGATCGGCTTGGCTCGTGGGTCTTACCTCCGCCTTGTCTCTTACGGCATTTCTTCATCAATTAGCTGAGCGATATACGATACACAAACGATGAGTTTTACTTATAAAATTCTAGATTTCCCATTTTATCAGTTCTCTCCCATAATTCATTGTTTAAATTCCATTATTCTCCTTCAGAGCCAGTGATTTTATAATGTATTCCGCCCGAAAAACATGAAAATCTGCCCTTAGATTTCGTCAGAATTTCAATGAAATAATCTTGGTGAAACCTTTTTAACAGTAGACCTTAATTACTGTTATTGGTAGCTCATCTCATAAATATACATTTTATAGAATTGATCGCAAACTTAGAGGGCGTAAAAAGTTCGATTGCAAACTGGAGGTTTCCTGTTTCACATCTGTGGAATTTTACGGAACACCTTCAGCTCCATTTCAACACTAGGATTGCCGTGGACTAAAAGGGACAAACTAGATCTATTTTCAGCACGGGGATAGGAATTAAGAGGAATGATTTGAAACAATCAGCTAGTGCTTTAAGGCTGCGAGTTCACTATATTTGAGACCTGTATTTGACGAAACATGACGTACAACAGAGAAATGACAGAGGATACAAACAAAACCAAGGACACGTTACGAACAGCCAAATTGATGGCAGTAGAAGGACGATCTCCAGGCGGTTCTTACAAAACCGAGAAAGAAGTGAAGAGGTCTTGAGTTCAATATGACGCACAGGAAATAGTCATTTGGGGACAATGAAAAGAAGAAGCAGAAACACGCAAGTTAACTTGGGAGAGTAACTGGTCATTAGACCTGAAACAGGAAGAAGGATTTTGAGTTAGTGCTCTCCCTTCGCCCCAGGTGATATCCTGGTTGATAATTCATGTAGTTCGTTCTGTCGCCCTAGTGTATAATCACGTCAAATTCTCAGAAAATTGTACCAAAATATGAGAGGTCCGTTGATCGGGGGTACCTAGGGGTCGCATCCTCGCCTGGGTCACAATTGATGTTGATGACTTCGTCTAAGATGACGAGGCTGAACAAGTTGACGAGCAAATTCGCCGAACACTCCGGCATGCCACCGCAGATTCGACCGAGGGAAGCGGGATCGCCAGGGTTAGAAAGGAGCATAAGGGGCGGCGTTGGGTGTGGTATAGCGCCCGGCGTGCCTTCTTCAATACCACGGGCTCTCCAACTGAAGATTGAGTGGGGACAGCCGTCTCCATGCCGCCTTGATTCCGACTAATCTCTCCCTCATCCCTTGGCTATAGGCATCCTTTCGGGCCCCGCCTGGCCTGAGTGTTCAGGGTCCTGCAAAAAGGGACTTAATTCAGGAATAAAATGGGGTTGAAGAGAAAAGGGTTTCGTTGATTGAACAAACAGAAAGCTTAACATTATTACGGGATAGCTTGGGTTGGAATGCATTGCAGTCGCGAAGATTTCACGCACGCCTTAAACTTTTAGAAAAGCATAAATGATTCGAGTTTCTTTTTTTTAGTGTTCTTTAGTATCCTGCAAGTCACCACTAGAATGTGTGGCAGGAGGTGAGACTAATTTTGACCCGAACGTTTCCCCATGATGCGGTCGGACAACGTTATTCTGGTCCCTTATAGTTTGTGGTAAAAATGATATCTTCAACCTGTCTGTTCTACACTTAATCTCTCTAATTTAATTATCATGATCTTGTTGATTTACGCTGACATCTAGTTTTATTTGCATTTTGCTGTTTGAATTAGAAATGTAAAGGTTCTTGGGTTCGATTTTGTCATGATAGTGCATCTTTTGATGAAAGAACAAGCACGTATTCAAATACACACCAGTGGTGGTGCCTATTTTTCCTGTTGATCATGGCGGTCCAACCTACCATGGTAGTGTTGGGCCACAATAATTCCCGCAGCGTCACGCGTGAGCTCAGGTGTCCTTCACCGTTCTAAGAGTCTTAGTCTTGCCTGTTCTTACCGAGTCTCAAAGAGCTCCCGTCTTGAATCTTCCATAAAATCCGTCACTCTTACTCTTTTCTCGTAGCAACTTTTAACAAACTAATAGGACTTTTAATAATCAAACCACTTTACTTTTCCACATAAGCTTTTTAATTTTTACAACCCAGGTTTCGTTATAGCATAGCATCATCAGGTGATGGTCAACATGATCAGGTGATCATCTACCTGATGTTATGCTATAACGAAACCTGGGTTGTAAAAATTAAAAAGTTTATGTGGAAAAGTAAAGTGGTTTGATTATTAAAAGTCAGTATGAAGATTTTCCACCAAGTTATGTCAGAAACTGTTTTATTTAAACTAATAGGATTATTTCTGAGCTTATTCCTTTATTAAAAATTTTTCTCATGGATCCCAAATACTTGCTGCATGTTCCAAAGAGAAGTAACAACCCTCTTTTATCCTTTCATCAGATTTTCGTACACCACTTCTAATGAAACCTAGTTTCTTTTAGGCTGGACTACATTTTCTTCCTAAGCGTGTTCCTCATGCAAGGTTTTGATCTCTTAGTAATTTCTTTATTCGAGTCCCTCTAGTTTATATTTAAGAAGGACATTTCGTTGCATTTTTATTTTGATTCAAAATTTCACTGCTGCACATATTTCAGGTTTAATTCTAACCCCTAATCCTATTGCCGATTGAGTTATTGCGGTAGGCTAGTGTATTGACTTCCCACCCCGACCTACGGCTCGGGTTCGAATCCTGGCTGATTTCCTATTCTACTATCCCGTTCCTTACAATATCTAAGTCTGGTCATTTAAGTGGCGATAAAGTGACTGT
This sequence comes from Hetaerina titia, assembly GCA_037158775.1. Taxonomy (NCBI): domain Eukaryota; kingdom Metazoa; phylum Arthropoda; class Insecta; order Odonata; family Calopterygidae; genus Hetaerina; species Hetaerina titia. The sequence goes on along the minus strand of CM073770.1, from coordinate 24,007,293 downwards.
TATCAGTGAGAGGGGAGAATCGAGGGTAAGCGATGGAAGAGGAAAGGACAGGCACTAACGGAAGTATATAAGAATGTCGCAGTATAGTATAGTAAATTGCTGAAAAATGGTGTTTTGCTTGTAAATCCGTGAGAGTATGTCTATTCTGGAGTTCTGAGTCCTTCAAAACTCATGCCGATCGTCAGAAGTGAGCAAAAACGAAGGGTGACTAATTTGCTTAGCTTGGGAACTTTGACTCGACTGTAGATAGTTGGCCATTATGAAAAGAGATGGGAGTTGGTTTCAGACGTCGCGAGGGACCACGAGTTACTTTCTTTGAAAGTGTGTTATATTACAGATCATCGGCCGCAATTATGGAATTATATCGGAAATACTTTAACGCAGATTATTATCATCTCAGGTGATCTCGTATTACAGATAAGCTTCTAACGAGCAGTTATGAATAAAGACCATTTTCGCGTACCTGACGCGCAACACCCGGCCCAAGAGCCGCAATAGTATCAGTGAGAAGGAATAAATTGAATTAGAGTTCTTGTTATATTGCAAGTAAAAAGTAGTCATCAATGCTTTGTGCGCAACAGAGGTAGATGTAACTTTAGGCGTCCCTCTAGGAAGTGTAACAGAGCCGCTACTATTCTAAATATACTTTTTTCAAGGTTTCAAACACACGACTTTAACTATTATACAAAGAGTTTACTCGTTTTATGGCCCCATAATATTTGGGCAGGTTAGACCACAAATATAAGGTGAAGGAAATACCCTTTAGCACAAATAGTTAAAACTATTCGTTCTTTCTTTACACAAGATGGAATGATAACAGTACAAAATCAATCTTGTTACTAGCGAGAACAATAATAAACGCTACACAGTCATGGTGTATTCGTAGGTCCTCGTGATTGTGTATAGTAGTTGATGGTATATTAATTTACATATTTTTAAGTTAAAATAAGGTTTACATGAAAATATACGTCAATTTGGGTATGCATTACCATGTTTTTTGCTTGTTTTGCCAGTATTTGCATTCTATTTTACGGATGGTGTCCCAAACACCCCCCGCCACACGCCTTTGGGATGGCTTGCAGGGTATTATGTAGATGTAGGAGGGCTTTTTTTCTCTTCACTACTTCCTCTTCAGCTCCTTATGTTCCCCGTTTTGTCCTAACTTTTCAGAACATCTCCTAACCTCATCTTCTGTGCATTTAAAGCATTTCCACTTTCTTCATGACTCTCCCCATCTCTGCTTGCCAATCAATATCCTCATCGTATTTTTTCATTCGTGTTCTCTGCGTGTTAAGAACCTGCCTACGGTCACAATCTTTCCTGAAATTCAGCGACTTTAGAAATGCAGTGAAGGGCTATGCGTTGAGTCTTTTATAACATTTTTTACGTCTGTGATAAAGAGTTCTAGTGGTTGTTTCTATCCCAACATCCATGATATTCTTTCCAATATTCGTGTATGGCATGCTACCATCTATGAACATTTTCATGAAATTCCTAAATATTTTCAAGCAGTGTACTTTGTGAGATAAATTTAAACTTTATTCTACGAGTAATTCTTTCTTCTATTCTTTCTGTCTCGTACTTACAATCGTTCTGTTATATTTTTAGGATAGTTTTGTATCTTTTTTCTACTCGGCCAATGAAAACAATAAAAATTGTGCAAGAAAAAAATGATCAACTTTGACAGGAATAATTTCGCAAAGAAGGGTGAAAATGACAAAAATTTGGTATCGTAGAGAATGACATAACAAGACGATCATAAAACAATGAGGTCATTAAATAGAATGCGGAAGTCATTTGATGAGGTTTTCAAGTGGTGCCTGCGAGGCTGAACTGACGATATTAGCTCGGGTCCCGAGGATGGCGTCCGCGCGAGGGGAACTGAACTCGGGTCGATTGTAGGGGCACACGATGGAGAAACCTGAAAGGCAAGGGATCGATGCATCATTGATGGGAAGCAAGAGGGGACTGGGAAGATTTGAGTAAATGCCAAGGAAATGCAGATCTTGAGGATTTGTGAAGCCGGACAGAGGGTTGCGAATGTGGCGATATTGCGAAGAGAGGGGGTGGGTTCCTGGAACTTCATTGGGGTTCATTCGTTCACTCTTGCGGAGATCCAAGCCTCGGATTTTCCCTCCGTAAAAGTGGGCGCCTCGTTTGATTAGGCATCTCCAAGAATCTTTATGTAAAAATCACACACTTGGGACATAGTCATCTGCCACTCCTTTTCAAGCCCTTCCAATACTATTTCTGTTAATCTTCCGGCTATGGCATATTTTGAATGTGAACACAAACAGACCACTGCTACATCTCTTCAGTTTCACCCAACGCAACACAATACCGTACCCTTGTCTTACAATAAAGTTTTAATTCCGTGTACTCTCTTCTGCTTCCTTATTCCATCCAACACCCCTATTCTTTTCCTACCCTTGCATCTCCTGCACAAAATTATCCCTCTATACTTCCTTTGTTTTCATTTCTTCCAATTTTCCATTCTCCATACCTACATGCGTATCAAATGGCTCCAATATACGCTAGTACTCGTGTCTCAACGACTATCTCCGAGCCCTACAGAACATCATAATTTCAATTAACCTTTTTATCTTTCCCCAAGGTCCCTGTCATCTATCTCAACCTTATAAAAACTCCATTGCCTGAAGCAGCTCTTCTTATTTTGCTATTTCTTTGACGATCTTCCTCCAAATCATTTCCTAGATAGCCGAACTGCTCTACCTGCTCTAGTTTATGCCCTCAAATCTTAATGTTTAACTTTGTCTTCCTGTTATCCGGGTCTCTCACTGCCTTTGCTTCAATTATATTAAGTCATATTCATTAACTATCTCTCTGGTTGGGTCGTGTGCTTAACGGCTGTAAAGCTGTAACCCCTGGGCCGACTGGTTAACTAGAAATTGATCATTCGCCAGTATGCCTGATTTTATGAATTACCCACCAGATTTAATTATACCTCTGTCTTATAGATTGGTTTCTTTGCCATTTCATGTTCGTATACTTTTAAAACTTAAAATGTACTTATAGGGTGTAAGAATCGGTAAGTAATATTCCTCCTTTTTTTCTCTACTGTTTCTCCAGCTTTGTCTTCAAATCGTTTACCCAGTTCCACTTCTTTTCCCTTTCTTGTCACCTTTCTTTACATAATCAACGGTCTTCACCGATGCGTGGTTTAACTTTTGAATGTTCATCACGTCGTGCCTGGACCATAAGAATTCACCATTCACAAACCGTTTCCCAAATTGATGAATTGTGGTTGGACCGCGGTGTGACCCTCCCTTAAATACCACCGCTGCTTAAGTGGACACTTTAAATCTCCTAAAATTGTAGTGACTCGAGAAGATCGTTTATACGGTTATATAAAAATCGGCGATGAAAATTGGCTTCCTTTTCGAGTCGCCGTCATGGTTTCTTCTCCGCTCGTTGCAAAACCCATTGAAGGATGCCCGTCATACTATGCTGATGCATTGCAGCTGGTCCGTTGGTCTTCGATATAGAATCGAATTTCTTCCAGAAGTGGCATAAGCAGCAGAGTCACGTAGGTTTAATTTGTTTTCTTTAGGGCATAGTCGTATGCCACAAAGTCTGCTGAATTGGCTCGACTTCTGTTAGCCTATTCAAATTCATCAGGTCCCAATCTGTCACTCTGTATTGTGTGGTGACCTAACACCCCCGCCACACCCCTTTGCGGTGTCTTGTGAGGTATTGTGTAGATGTAGATGAATATCTTCCTTCTGTCACATTTTAGATGTCCTTCCATTCCTCAGAATCCATTCTTGGCCTTCTCTCTGTAATTCCTCCCTTATGCGTTTCGTTGAGTTTCGATCCCCATTGATCTATCGTTATTCAAGGTGTATCCAGTTGGCTTCCGCCTCATATTTCTCTCTTGAATATTCGTTCGTTTCCTTCTCCATCTCCGTAGTATTTCCTTTTAACCATCTTTTTATTTACATACCCTCCATTCTTACCATTTTAAATGTTAGACGAGCACTCGACGCATAGCTAAATAATGTCTAAAGATACACGTCAATACAAATTTGAGCAATAAGCCACAGTGGTGCTAATTGTTGCCAGGAATTATGCATTTGGAAGAGTTGAATTTTGTCAAATAAGCCTTTAAAAATGTAACTAAGGATAAAATTTATTTCAAATATCAATTTTGGATTTGATAAGATGTTTTATAAGAATATATATTTTATAAAATGGTTCGATATATACTATATTATCTGGATTGGAACGGATATCGGATCGGACCGGATATAGAGAGTCTGCCCAACAAGTCGAAAAATCCGGTGTTCAAGTCCCGGTCAAGAAAGTATTTTTGCGCTTTTCATCTGCTCGATTCCGCCTTTCCACCTTCTACTGTATTCGCACTTTTAATGTGTTCCTATCCCTTTTCCATATATGTATTTCTATGCGAATGAATATATATATATATATATATTCATTCATTCATATGTATACAAATATCTTTGAAATGGAACACTCTTCGGCGACGCACAAATATATAAACACACAGATGTAGAATTAAATATATATATATATAACTGGTACTCACACGTAAAAAAATGGCCATCAAATATTAAATACAAAAAGAGATAATACAAGGCGACGCACAATACGCATTTATCTTGTGTAATGCATAACAATTTTGACAGAATTTATTTTTCTGCGGTGGTAATTTTTAAACTTTTTCTTTTGAAAAGTGGCTCAGTACGAAAATAGTATGAAATACGAAAATTAGATATTAATATAATTATTTTGTGCGAGCGTATCTGAGAAAATATTCCGTGCCGTCATTTTAGCGTAAATAATAAATAACCGGATCATATTGTCAGCCGATCAAAGAGGGGAAGGCCATGTGCGAGAGAGAGGGAAGGAGGGATCGGGGAGACTGAACAATTTCGACAGGGGATATAAAAATATTTTAAAAGAATGATGCACTCGAACGAGGTCTAAATGCAAACGGTGACGATCATCCCGTGCCATAAGAACTCCAGGGTATCGTTGTATTCAGCCCATCATTTGAGTCGCAACATGGATGGCAGTTTGTTCATGGAATATCGCACACAGATTTGCAGAGTCTATACACGATTCCCACAAAACTGTCTTCTCCCCTTAGGAGATCTCTAACGAATATCTGGAAGGCGAAGTGTACCAATATGGCACATTTAATGAGTTTCAGCGAAGGCCATGGCCGTGTTTAGTCGGGATCCCAATCGGCCATCGTTGAAAGAAGTTTAAAAAAGTTCAAAGGAGAAGTAGACGCAGGACGTTTTAAGTGGCGGTGAAATGTTAGAAGGTATGATGGAGAAAAAATAATTTTGCCTGATCGAGGGTCCGGAGATAAAAGGAAATAGCCTTATTCGAAAAAATGAAGGGGTACAGGTATCATGGTCATGAATCATGTTTTTTTTATATGCAATATTGCTAGTAAAACAAAAAAGAGGCACTAGGCATGGTGGGGGAGAAGAGAGGGCTACTGGAAGAAAGTCGACCGTCACAGAAGTTGGTGTAGTGGGTTTTGATTGGCGATGGAATGTTGAAGACTGTTGGAAAGAGGGGAGAAAGTTAGGCAGGCAAGGTAGGGGTAGGGCAAGAGAATAATCATGTTGGACGGAATTAAAATTGGCGGAATGTATGCAGGGTTGGTTGTAGGGCAGAGTATCGCGCTGTGCCGTGTTGGATGAGGCTAAGATTTTCAAGGTTTCTATAAAAAGTATCGGTAAAAATTTTGTCCTGACGTGTGCGTGAAGTGCTGAATTCACAACGTCGTTTAAGTGCGCGCGTGATCGCAGATCGTATTGGTATTGATAATATGACAGTGCACACCATTATAACACAAATTTGGCGATGTGACAAATCTGCACTAAACTCGTCCCGAAGATCTTGACAGACGCCCAAGAGCAGAGTCGAGTGTTTGCTTGCAAAGACCTTCTGCAACGGCATCGCGACGATTCCCCAACCCCCTTACAGTTCCGACTTGGCATCAGCAGGCTATTTCCTATTCTCAATAGTGACATACTTCCTCAAAGGACACCACCCTAATGGTCGTCAAATAAGCTGGTATGCGTATCTTTAAGGACCTTCCAGAATCCGTTTACTAGGGAGCCTTCGAGTCGTGGAAAAGTCGCTGGAAAAAGTGTGTCGATGCTCTCATGGGATTTACTTAGAAGAAGTTTGAGGCATCGTCGCAAAGTCCGAAATAAATATTTTTTCCAAAATTTTTCCCGACGCTTTTTATACACACTATTTAATACTGTTGCTTGTCTGCGTATTCATCCAAAACTTTAATTTACCGGTAGACTATTTTTAACAATAATGATGCTGTATTTGTAAATGACTCGGTAGTGAAGCAGTTCTTTAGCCCAGGGCACATCAAAAACCTACCACAACCGACAGAACACTTCGTTATTAATCCAAAAATGTCCGCTCTATTCTCATTCCGCGGGAGGTGAGAGCCTCTGGCGGCGTTCCTAAATTACCCCGGAAGCGGAAGTCCGCCATGGGAGGAGGATTGCGCCATCGCCGCGGAAATCAAAGCAACGGTCGGGGCGGGGACCCTCGACCTCCGCCGTGCGCCGCCAGATTGCGCTGCCCGATTGGCTGCCTCTCCCTCTCTTCCGAGGATGAGGATAGAAGGAGAGAATTGTCAACAACAGCAGTCTACCAGTCAAAGTAGCTTTTTAATGAACCCAAGAGACTGCGCGCTAATTTACCTCTGTGCCTAACCTTACACGGCACTAAACACTGTTGTTTCACGAATTAAAACAATTCCTTCTAACTCTATATACATTCGAAATTTCTTCCAACATGTCTTAGTATTCCCTCCTTTGCCTAACATGCTTCACTCTACGTATATCAAAGCCTCCAACATTCCATCTCCAATCAAAATGTTCTGCATCCACTTCTCCTGCCTCCTTCGATTTTTCCCAGAAACTGCTTCTCCTACCTTTATCATACCCATTACCTCTTTGTTTAATTCCATTTTCGTCAATTTTTTTTTCTATTTTTCTCCGCAACCATATTCCAATACTCTCCAACCTATTCGCATCCACTTGCCTTGGCGACAAAATTTCCGACCTGTGCAAAACTGCTCTCAGGGTCAAAGTTCAGGATATATTTTCATTACATCCTTACCCCAGGCCCTTATCATCAACTGCATGCCATTAGCAAAAGTTTCTTTTTCTACCTAACGCATAACTTCTCTGAATGTCTGGCTACATTTCTGTCTTCATTTAAATACACTCTGGACAGGGTAATTGATTTACCTACTCCAGTACAGATCCTCCGATTTTAATAGTTTTCTTAGCCTTCCCATGTCCTGAGTACCTCAAGCCCCCGTTTTCTTGCAATCGATTCCCATCCCGAGAGCGAGGGAGGGAGCCGCGGGATGAATGCCACACTTGAGATTCGGTATTCCCGCCCCCGATGAGCCAGTCGACTCCCTTCCCCGTCGCTGAGCCCGCGCCGCGCCGTGCCGTCGCCGTGACGGCGCCCTCGTGGCCTCACGCGTGCTGACGTGACATATAGTATAGAGCGTTCGTTTCTTTCTTGAATTGCTTTTTTCATTTTTTGCACGCAATTTTGACCATTTGAGCATATCTTCACCTTAAGAGATGCCATATCTAAGCCTTACAGTTTTTAACTATCATATTTATTTCAGATATCGATTTGGTTATTGAAAAAATCTGGATCCCATCCGTTCATACATATTTCCCAAACATTAAGCTTGGAGATTCATTCCGCTGAATTCAAATGCACAAATAGTTCGAGTGGCCGCATGACCCGGCTTCAAATCCGGGCGGGCGACGCCCTTAACCAAAGGAAGGATTTTCCATGACAGCGAAGGGATGGGTCAGCACCATGGTTCGATGCGTGAGTTTTACACTCCATGATTTGGGATCACGAATATAAGATTAGAGAGATAGACTGCAAGACTGACAGGTTTAAAATGTCATTTTTTCCCAGAACGATAAGGGACCAGAATGTTTGTAGTTGAAATTCCCCAGGAATTAGTTCATTACAATAAGTATTAACGCACAGGTTAGGGACTGCGCGAGGATATGTATGTACATATATGTTTGTGTATGTACAAATATGTATGTATGTGTATATATATGTATGTAGATGCATGTATGTATGTATGTATATATAGTTTTTTTCTTACAGGTTCCCCCCACCTTTCCTCACCTATATGATAACCCCAACCCCCTCATCCCTTACCCTTCCCTCATGGTGCTACACCCCCTGCCACACACCTTTTTTGGTGGCTCGCAGGATATTTATGTAGATGTAGATCGGACGTAGTTGGGTGGCCCTGAACTAACCGAACCAAAATTTGGTTTGTTTTCTGTGGCCGCCCATTCAAATGGCGTGTCTTTTTTCTCTAAGTCGATAGTTCAGCTTCCCGCTGATTCTCTGTGTAACTTTCAGATGACGTGAATCAATGAGAAATGACTGCAACCGTTTGCCCTTCTCTTGAATCTCCACTTTCTCTCTTCCAAACTTTTGAGTTTAAACATCGGTGTAAATGTGCTATTTTTCAAAAATCCACATTTCGTATTTTTACATCTGTGAAAAATTGTTATATTTTCGTTTTTTTTGTATTTATTATAAAGACTATTTGCTAAGCCATAAGAAAGGGCATTGATAAGTTTTGATTTCAATGGCCCCTTTGAATTGTCCTTGGAATCAGATTAATAGAATGGGTAGAAATGAGAAAACGTAATGCATATATTAATGCATGCCATACATCGTTACATGACAAATATTATTGCAAATTCTGTTGAAAAAATTGACGAATAGAGTACTGGTGATGCTGGTCGAAGTACATTAGCGGTGGCTAATGTACTAACTTCCTATCCTGGATTTGAATCCAGGAGGTGTGTTATGTGAAGAGCACTTCAAGTGGAGTACACCGTTCGGCGGACGGGGCGTTAAACTGCGAATCCTTTAGCGCATTTTCTGGAAACTCTAGGCTGAAGTCGACGTCGAGTTTGCTTCCATCCATCCTCCATTCTCTGAGTATTTTACCTCTAAAAAATTACCAACGTATGCCTAACAGTGCAAAAAACTTCAGCTACCGGTCGTCTTCCCTTACAACTACTACTACTGAATGAAGTGGGTATCTATTCACTTATGTCATAAAATACGTAAGAGGTCCCTTAAAAATCAGTTACTTTCATTCGGACTCCTAAACTTAGAAATGTATGAACAGTCAAAGAGAAATACGTTGCTCTGTTCTCGCAATCCCAAGTATAATGTAAAATTAGCTCTTAATTACCCTGATGTGTGCGTAAGGAACCCAGAGAGAATCGAGGAGTGGATTCCACGTGTAAAGGGTCCACTCCTGGGAAAATTCTCGACTCCCAGATGAAGACCGGCATCGAAACTTCTCCCAAATCTTCAAGATCTAATCGCGAAGTTTCAAATGACGAAGCTGACACTCGAGGACTTGAGTACGTTGGCGCGAATTAGTGTTTCGAGGTGCAGAGCGGCATCCCGGCGTCGCCCGTAGGCCCGCCATCATCCCTCCGGCCCGTCCTTGCGACTCGACGGGGACTCTTGGTCGCGAGGCTGCCTCCGGCCCCCCGGGCCCACTGAGCGAACCGACAAAACAACAGACAAACTAACTGACTTGTAAGTAGCCGGCCAGCAGTTACGAGGCGAGTGGCAGCCACACGCGAGGAGAGGTCAGAGGGATCTGAACCCCTCACCACCCCACCCTCCCCCGGCACGCCTTTTGAGGTCTGCTTTCCCGCCTCCCTACCTCCGCCTCCACCTCCCTGCTAACACGCTTCCGGGGGTGCTCTTTTAAGGGCGCACTTGTGCGGGGGTGTTGTTGACTGTCTTGGAACCAGTCTCTTCCCACTCCCCCACTTCCTCGGCCGCACTCCTTCTCATTATGCTAATTACACCACCGCGGTTCCCCCCTCTCTCTACCCTTTCCCTCCGTCGTCTCTTCCCGCACCTTCGGAGGAAGGAAAGGGGAAGGGGAGAGGTTGTCCAAGGAAGAAAGGGTATTGGCGCGTGTTTGTGTGAAGGGAGCAATCTTGCTGTAATTCGCCACAGACATAAGATAATCTGAAATAAACAGAAGAAGAGCAAAGACGAAGACTATAAAGAGAGCGGAGGGAAATGAGCATTGGATCAAGTGATGAGGGCGTAACTGTTTGGGTGTGAGACAGGGGGGAAGGAGAGTGTTAGGATGAGGTTAAAAGCGAAGGAGCCTCCTGCAAATGGAGGAAGGATGGATGCAAAGTGGGCACTTACATTCAAATGGATCTATGAAAGAGAAAGGCGATGTGCCTCGCTTGGAATATTTTTGTGAAAGTATTTTCAGTTGAAATTTATAAAGCGCTGATTACTGTACACGTTGAAGGAAATAATAAAAGGAAGAAAGTGAAGAGTAGGTTCATTACTAATTAGTACAAATCGTGCTGTATCCGCTTTAGAAGAAATTTTTCTTCATTGTCTTGTGAATTTTAAAATTAATCAGGGTTGCGCGGATTACCACAAGGGATGTGGGAGTGACCAAATATATGTGTACTAACCGACCTGTGAAATTATTATGCACGGTCTTTGGTTTTTAATATTTTTATAATTGGTATATCACACGAATATGAACTGCACCACGCATAATAACCCTCATTTTAATTTTTTACATGAATTTGCTTTTAATTTAACGTAGACAAAAGAATATGCTGTCAACGTTATTCTATCTTACCATAACCAACGGTTCAAATAATGTTCGCAAAACTTTCTCGAACACGAGAAGTTGTTCAAAATCGATGGACACGGTATGGTGGTCGATATTTGGATGTGAACAATTTTGGGACATTTGACGACTCTCCCATGGATTCCGCTGAGGTAACGCTAGTAGTTTTTGATCGAAGAGGATCTTAGTCCGAGGAAAATCTGGAGCGTGGGGAAGAGATGGTAATCTGGTGGAACCAAAACAGGAAAATAAGATAGCTGTGGCAAAAGTTCGTGTCTTAGTTCCCAAATATTTGCCATAGTAACGAAACATGTTATGCACGCATAAGCGTGCATTGCTTTGATGAAAAATGGCTTTCTACCTTTCCAAACCTGGCCTTTTTCCAGATATCTCTAGCTGTAGTTGGTTCAGGAGGTTAGCATAGTATTTTTCATTAATTACTTCACCAGTGGGAAGATAATCTATCGGCAGAATCCCTTTCCCACCCCAGAACACTGAAGCCATCACCTTCCTCTCCGACCATATTGCCTTTGCTTTCTTTGGTGGGGTCGTGAATCAACATGTTTCCACTGATTTGACTGCTGTTTTGCCTCTGGCGTATAGTAGTGGACCCAAGTTTTATCTGTGGCCACATGCGTGCGTATAAGATCTTTCTGGTTGCTTTTAAAACGGGTCAAACATTGTTCGAGAATTTAATTCTGATGCGTTTGTGATCCTTTATGATCCTGCATCATTAGTCGGGGCACCCATCTAGCAGAGAGTTTTCTCATAATCAATTCCACCGTTAAAATGTAATATGTCCGTTCAGATGACATTCCTAAAGCTTCAGCCATTTCTCGCACTTTCAGTCGGCGATCCTCCGTGATAAATTGATGCACTTTTGCAATAATTTCTGTGGTAGTGGCTCATTTTTGCCGACCACTACGCGGATCATCATTTAAACTGTCCTGATCAAACTTAAACTTGTTTTTCCACTTGGCAGCAGCTGAATACAAAGGAGTATAGTCCCTTATAATGTTCTGAAAGTCAGTATTTGTTTCCTTTGCCTTTATATATTTCCTTACAAAGTATTTAACCACTGCTCGAATTTCAATTTTTTCCATCTTCACAAATCACTACACGGGAACAACAACAGAGAGGGGTCCGCAACACAAATCTCTTCCCGGAACACTGACGTGACATGTGCTTACTCATGAAGGATTACGCATTACTAGGGAAAACCGTTGCGCTAGCGCCGGCATCCTGTGGTGATTTCGAAAACCTTCCAATCTACCCTCGTAGATATTATGAATCAGCCTCTGTTCCGTGCATGCCGACTGCGATTTCCACTGGAAGAGGACGACGCCCGGAATATTCCGGTTCGTGTGGAATCCGAGGGTCGGAGCGAATGGGAGGCGTCCGCTATCCGACTCCGGAGCCGCATCCCGAGGGGCGGGCCCGGAATGAGATATATGAGAAATTTTAGGTAGCGAGCGATGGCAGCGGAATGCCAAGTTGCGAGGGAAAGAAAGGGATCTGTCACCTCCAGGAGACGGGCACCTTTCGTCCTTCCGTCTCTCGTCCAGAATCGCGGAGCGAGCAAGGCGCAACTGCGAATCGCGCGGTCGATTTTAATAATGTAAAATTGACCTTAACCTAGGAGAAGTCCACGAAGTATTTTATGCTGATAAAATTTAAATCGATGCTTGCGTATATTCTTCGATTTAAGCCTGATACGCTACCCTTGGGAAAATTATTTAACTTTAGTCCACTTACGAATTTCAAATTGGTGAGGAGGGACATACAACGCCATATGCAAAAAAGGCATTCGACTTCTGCTTAGATGTAAGTTATCAATTATGTTGACGACGTGGCAAAAAATAGATAGCAAGGGTGGCCATTTTGCCACAATGACCTTTTTTGCATTCCCGAATGGAAATGGCAGCAAAAATAAGTCCATAGCGTCTTTGAATTTTCGAACATTTCAAATTAATTTCAGTTGCATCAAGTTGAATTTAGAATCAAGCATCGCGTGGATAGTGCGGTAGCAAATTTCAAAATAAGAAAAGATATCGTAATGCTCGATATTTTTCATTTTTAATGGAAAAAATAATGTCCACGGTGAAGCTGTTCTATTTGGGTTAAACTTGGAGAATAACTTGTGCATTAAAAGATCATGAATATTGTAAAATGAAATTAAGTCGACTAAAAAATTAAAGCCATGAAATTTGGTTGAATATTAAAATATAAGTCAATTTTATTAGAGACTGGTTATCTGTGTCATTAATTCTTACATGTTTGTAGGAATATGAGGAATGGAGTTATCATGCTCAAGAAATAAGGTTGAATGCTCAAAAATACTAAAAAAATATTGTAAGGTAGGAGGTGGGTTAACGGACATGTTAGCAAAATTGCCAGGAGCTTTTTCAGAAAATTTTCGATTAGTGTGTAGTCTCAGTATAAAAATACGAAGAGATTTCCTTATGTCCTTATGAAAATCTTCTTTTTCTAGTTTTATCTTTTAAATTAAATATTTGTCAATCATTTTTAATATTCGGCCAGTGATAAAAATACAGTGGTTTGATTTTTATATATATTTGGAAACCTCGAAAATATCAATGCACAAATTTGACTATCTTCCGAGTTAAAATATATGATCCAGATGTCCAGATGAAATTCGCTAGGCCACAATTGTCCCAAGTATTTGTACCCAAGGGGGTAAATGACCTCAGTCGAAGGCGGGTCAGGGGTCAACTCTCGGGGGCTCTCAATGTTGAGCAGAGAGCTGAGTGAAGAATGGAATGAGTGAGAATTGAAACGTAACAGTTACGTTCAAATCAATTTTATTTGCCTGTGCCCACCCTGGCTCAACCCCTGACGTCAACTGTTAATCGCCTTTTAGATGACGACTGACTGTCTGACTGGCACCCCTACGGCCAAGGGGCGCATTGGGAGCGCGGATGTGTGGCCTCGGAGGGACCGGCGAGGAATGGATGAGGCGGGGGTCGGGCGGGGGGGGGTTGGGGGGGCGGGGGTGTTTCCTTTTCTCCCACGGTGGCGGGGAAACGTGTCAAGAACCTCCCCCTCATTCATTGGATTTGTTACTCTTTATTAATGCGGTTACGATTCAGGTGCGCGAGCATCCCTTGCAATTAGCCAATCACGTGGACGCCGCAAGGGGTGTGATGGGGGCCAGTGGGAGGCGGGAATAAGAAGGGACGGGGAGCGAGGGGCAAGAGTGAATTAAATGGGTGTGGGGGGGCGGCGAATGGAGGTCACGAGGGGGCGGTGGGAGTGCGGGAGTGGGGTGGAGTGGAGGGAGTTGGGGGCGAAGTACGCGGCACCCAAGGATCCTTACCGGCGCGCGTGTTTTTGTTGTTCGGCGAGGAGAAGACGAAGGCGGGAGGGAGGGAGAGAGAGGGAGGGAGGGAGGGAGAGGGAGAGAGAGGGAGAGAGTGATTGAGGCAGCGATGAATTACTTCAATTTGTGGGGCGGGCGTGTAGCGGCGGGAGTGGCGGCGGTGGCGTTAGAAACTTCGTTACCTTTTGTTTCCCAATTGAATTATGCCGTCTTGTGATACCAAACCCTCTCTCCTACTCCGCCCTCCCCTCACCCCTTCTCCCCCCACTGTAATGCAGGAATTTAACCTGTTATGGTTTGGGGGAACCCAGGGACCTTTTGCCGGCCCTGGATCCTCCTTTGCCGGCCCTGGATCCTCCTTTGCTATCCTCCCGCTCCCTCTTTCCCGTTGCACACGCAGCCTTCCCGCCGACCTTGCCTCAACCGTACCTCCTTTTGTAAACTGCCCGTTGACACCTCCCTCTCGCTCCCGACCCCCCTGTTCGTCGTACGGGGCCGATTACCGTCCGGCGTGATTCCCGACGACAACCTCTCGGCATTCTCCTTGTGATGGACCCGGCGTCGTTTCCCACCGTTTGGGAAAAAGGGTACACAGATGAGTGATTTCTTCGGTTCAATCCGCTGCAAAAACATTATTAACACCCAAGACCCCAAGGGACTGACGCATGAACGAATGTTATTGCATCTCTTTCCTCGTGTATAAAACAACATTCCCATATGCGGTAATTTTCTGTTTTCTTCTCCGAGTCAACGCCGTTCCGGGTTTAGATGAAGACTATGTACACGCGGGTAAAATACTCACCCGCGATGTTTGCTGGAATAACGAAATAGTTACTTCATCAGAGATGTTTATCTACTTTCAACTTAGTTTTTGGACGGTACCCAACAATTGTTGTTCTGTACCTACTATTTATCGCTAGGGCTTCCTCTTCTTTACCCTTTATTATTTACTACTGCAGATTCGAATATGTATAACTCCTATTTGCTTTCACGCCGTCTAAAAAACACTCCCTTCCTTCCTCTACCAGGTTATTTCAAAATTGCCCCTTTTATTACCTCCTTTGAATACCCGCTGTAGGAAACAGTCTGGTGTATTTCCAAATTTTTGAGAAAAAATTACGTAAATATTTTCAAATTGCCAGCATATAGATAAAACCTCATCTGCGCGATCTGTTACTGAGTAGTAAAACTTTAGTCGGAGTTCAATTGACTATTAATTCTTTCGTTATATTTAAGAAGTGAACGTTTGCAATTCATCCGAAAGGAATGTAAGACAATATTCCAGAATCTATCTCGAGTTTCCTCGCCGTTAGTCCTTCCACGAAGAGGCGAGGAGGCGGCGAATTAAACGTCGGGCTAGGTGGTTTATCTGTGATTTGCACAGCACAACAGGGAACAAAGCAAATTTCCTGAAATTGATTTTGCATTTCAAAATAAAAGTTACCCTTATATTTTTCGTGGAAATAATTTTCCTTGAATCTTTTACCAGCAAAGTAATTTGTCGCAAGGGTCGCTCATTGAGACCAGGTTAATGGTATTTTCAATGTTATTAGTTTTCTACCTGTTAACGTAGGTTTTGAATGCACGTACTAATCTACACTCTCAACGTGATACACCCGACATTAAACCCTTCGATTCTGAGTCCTCTCCTCTATCTCCCTTCAGTCCTTCCAATTCCCTTGTCCTCTCCGTCCCTTCCTTGCTTACCTTGTGTTCATCCCTCTAACACCGTTGGCAGAATTCCATTCCAAATAAAAATGCCATGTCCCTATTTCTCTTGCCTCATTTGAATATCTCCCAATATACCCTCTCTCCTCCCCCACCATGCCTAATGTTCTTCGTTACAGAGACTTCCTTACGGTCTATTTTACTTTTCCCTTATTCTCCACTCCAATAAAAAGTCGAATCAACCCCAAAATTTTCGAACCGTGCAAAACTACGCTCCAAATGGAAGCTTTCCCCAATCTTTTCTTCACATCCCCCCGCACGGTTCTTGCTACGGTAAACGTTAACTACTTCGAATTCCAACAAACTGCAAGAGATGCCGCAACGGTAACTTTTAACGGAGTCATCCGCTAATATGCATTTCAATGCAACAATTTCAGACTGCAAAAATCATTCGCCTTGACCGGGATACCAGTCAAGGCGAATTATTTGTACAGTCTGAAATTTTCGTATTACTATAATATTTCGAACTTCGTATCTTATCATCTCTTGACGGTAGGTGACGTATTTCAAGGACAATGTTCGCTTCGTTTCTTTGCATGTCTCCCCGCATGAAACTCGAAGCATTCCTCAGATCGCGTCCTCACTCTCTAAATTAATTTTCACAGGACGGTGAAAGCCTCCTTGGTACGTAGCACAATCGTCACGCAATTGGGGAGTCCAGAATGCGATTCTAGAGCGAGCCAAATTAGATTTTAAACTCTTTTAATGTCCCTCCGTCCCTGGCACCATTCCTAAAAGCCATCATACCAATGTTGACACTAGTGTTCATCCATCCTCCCCCTCTTGATACTCCGCCTGGCCAAATAGGACACCCACCCTCTACTAACGCAAGAGGGTTTTGATGAGCCCTTACCTTGTTTGCTGTAAGACCGGAATGCATCTCGCGTCGATGGCCTGGGAGCTCCTCTAAGCCCGTCCACGCATACGCAAGTTGAAGATGGGTGTGAGAAAACTAAACATTTTTGGAGTGTATTACTGGCGGGTTATATGGGAAAATAAAACAACATATTCTTATTTTAGCACTCGTGCCGTATGTCAGTCTCACTGGAGCACTTTAAGAGACAAAAGAACATCAATGATTCCTCATTTGTTTCAGGAAAATCTTCAGAATCAGAGGCGTTTGAAACAATCGGAGATTTTGCCGTACGATCACCACAGCTCTCATGGTCAGTCGTACAGGCTGAAGTATTATGCTCATTATTACCTAATACAATGTTATAGCGTTTATGGTAGCTGGGAACTTCGCGCAGTCTCTCTCTACCAACCGCCGAAACTACCCACGTACCCTCGGTCTCCTTCACACTGCCCTTCTTTGTGTCCTCTTGCAGCCTACGTCGGTGCTGTCAAATAGTAATACGATGCGTGTTTGTATGTGCGTGCGTGTGTGTATGTGTGTGTATATATATGTGTATACTATATATGTAAATATATATATATATATATATATTCATTCACATAGAAATAGATATAAGGAAAGGGGAAAGGAACACACATGAAGGACGAACACAGGAGAGGTGGGGAAGGCGGAAACAAACAGACCACTAATGTAAAAATAATTTCCTCGACCGGGACTTGATATATACTATACGCACACACACATTCAAACACAAAATCCCACCATGCAGCGAATAAATATCCATTCACATGGAAATAGATACATGGAAAAGTGACAGGAACACATATACTCGTATATTATTTTCGCGCTTGTAATCAACTTGATTCCGCCTTCACAACCTCCCCTGTGTTCGTTCTTTATATGTGTTCCCATCCCTTTCTTTATATCTATTTCCATATGAATGAAAAAATGAAGTTAGCAGTAGTGGACAAAGAAAAAAACACAGTACCACACAAGAAAGAAAAGAAACTCATTAGGTTTCGAATTTGCGGTGGTCCCAACCACCTTTCTCAAAGAAGAGAATTAAAGAACTCTTGAGTTCACTTTTGTCCTCTAACTTCGTATACATTATTATTCACATTCGTGAGACTTTCATATAAGTTTTACATACACAGAGCGATGGACTACTGATCGGTGTGCTCGGGTTCGATTCCTGGGCAAGGGACTCTGGGCACCTGCAGCTCCATCCAAGCTATGTGATTTATCGGGAATCATATCTTCCTGGGAAAAATAACCGGCACAGGGAAAAGAACTGGCCCTCCTACCCTGATGAGTGAATTTCACACGCTGTATAGGGGTTAGTACTGGATTAACTGTACCTTTCACCTACCAAACCGACCTTCGGGTTGAATACTGTGTTTATGGCTGATGTATATAAATATATATGAGATTATGTATGGTGTGTGTTGTATTCATATGACTAGAGTGTGTGTGTGTATATATGTATACATATATATGTGTGTGTTTAATTATATTTATATTCACAAGCATGCAATACACCGCCTGTGTGAGTCCACGACCCGCAGGTTAATCAAATTAAGTGGGTGTCCCGGACCGGCCGTCGTGGGTCCACCTGTTGGGCCGCCCTCCCCACGGCCCCGCCACCTACTGGGCCCCCTCACTCCCTTACCCTCCTCTCTCTCTCGCTTTTCCCCCTTTATACACCCTCCCTCCTCTCCACTTCCTCCTCGACTTAACCCATCCCCAGACAGTGCGTGGACATACATGTATACCCTTTTGCAGACTTACCTTTAGATTGGCTCTAGAATGGAATAAACAAGACGTGTAATTGGAATAAACTCTTCAAGTGGTATTCCTAAGTACTTACCTGAATATTTTTTGGGAGAAGTGATGAAATTACTTAACGGTGAGGATACACGCAATAGTTCATGTCAACGATTACACGGGTTTAACTTCGCAATTACTTACAAGATAACGGGTTCAATGCTGAAGGTGACTTATGTTTCGAATCAGTTATCTGACTGCTGCGATCAGATGGGTTAATTTTTTTTAAATACGCATAATTGCTTGATTCTCGACATCAAGTATGGCATTATTTTCAGCGATCATTCTTCTGTTGTTATAAATTTTTGTTAAAGACATTGGGAGAGGAAGTTTTTTAAGGATTTTAGACCATATCTATGGGTTATGGATTTATAAGGGACGCCGAACATAAGATAATCCATTCACCCGCTTATATTCTCACCTGATAGAATTCGTTCTGGTTAATAATATTTTCACAGTCATTTTCATTCACAGACAAAAGATATTGTAATGGGCACACGCATTGACCCGGCTTAGTCCAACCTATGTATGGATCACTTAATAAAATTTCCCACAAAAACAAACCCACTAACCTCTTCTCTTTTATTTCTTCTCTGAATTTCGACACAGAAATCCACCTCCAAAACAACAAATTTAACACCTCCGTCCACATTTAACCCACCAAAAATAACCACCCATCTAACATCTGCCTGCCACCCGTCACTCGCCGAATGCCCTATTCCATTTTCCCCCTCCATCACTCACATCCATATTCGCAATCACTCCTCGTTACAGAAATACACCATTACGCTCAACGACGTCCTATTAAAACTTGGACACTCGGAAACACTATTAACAAAATAATTATGCCACCCACTTCCCATATACACTCGAAGACCCAAAACAAAACCAAATGATAACTTTAATATAACCACCTAATACATTCACATGCCGCTCCTCTCCTTTCAACCGTCACCGTTGCTAGTGCTAGTTTCCCTTCACAAACACTTTCCCAATCCTGAACAGTGTTTCCCAAACCACATTCACGCCCATAAATCTCACATATCGATTAACGTGTAATTTATGGCCTTCCTACATTGGTGGCGAATTCATCACCACCCTTTCCTTTCGAATGATCGCTCCACCGAATTCACCGTCTTTACCAATCCTTCTCATCGTAAATACCGCCTTTTGAAACAAATATCTCGACAGTATTACGGTAATTGAAATCCTCCCCGAATCTGTTAAAAGAATCAGTGACTGAGGTGAGAACTTTTTTAGAGAAACTGTAACAGTAACTTTAACGGAGTCACCCGCTGTGTGCATTATAATGCAACCATTTCAGAGAGTAAAAATCATTCGCCTTGACCGGGATTCGAACCCGGATCCCTCGATATCCGGCCGAGTGCTTTAACCAATTAAGCCATAATCCAAAATTTCAGAGTGTAAGAGGACGTCTCGGTAGCTTAATTGGTTAAAGCACTCGGCCGGATATCGAGGGATCCGGGTTCGAATCCCGGTCAAGGCGAATGATTTTTACTCTCTGAAATGGTTGCATAAGGTGAGAACTATTTAGATGGCTCACATATGGATACATAAAGCTTAGATAGTTATGGGAATCAATGTGATCCATTGATACCATATCCTCAATACCCGTACACCTTCTTGACACATTCCTTCCCCTTATCCATCCCTCCAATCGTCCTTTGGCTCTAACCTCCGTCCCCCTTCCACCTTGAACCCATTCTGACTTCCCTTCACACCTCTTTCACCTCTAGAACCCTTCATCTGGAGAACAAAAATCATTTCTCACAATATATCAAATTGACCTTCACAATCGTCCGAGCTCACTTTTCTTGCAATGCGTAGTTATGGCACTTCTCGCACAGTTTGATGGCACCTGGATCAAACTCTTCGAATCACTTTAGAGCGAATGATTTGGCGGAGTTCAATGCTCCTACACACAATATTAATATACTCCACCAGTGTGTGCTCATGTTTTGTGGAATAGCACCAACTTTGTTCATCGGAATATTAAATAACTGCAATAACCAATAACTACGACTTAATTCCCCCCCCCTCTAGTCGCCTGCATGCATAACATACGACAAACGCACGGGCTAAGGAGCCGCGCGTGTGAGAATTCCTAGCGGTCGGAGTGGTTCTTTTGTTTCCGTGCCGTTAGAGGTCGCCTCACCTTACCCTCCTCCCCACTACGTCCCTTCCTCCCCTCTCCCGGTTACACCTAGACTCCGGCCGCCTCCCCTTTTGGCCGCCCGGTCCCCGCACGTAAATTGCATTTCCTCAGCCGTCCCTTGAACCCACCCCCCGTGTGTGCGTGTGTATGCGCGCGACAAACATCGGTGGTGGGAACAATCTTGGTGGGATCGTCTCTCTCGGAGGACGCCCCACCTCCTTCGTCCTGCCTCCCACCCCCACCCCCTCCTCCGCCACCCCATTGCAAGATTAATGGCATTAACTTAAACTAATTTCACAGATAAGCGTCGTAAGGGTGATTCGGCACGTTGGAACATTGTTCTTAATGATGGAGTATGTCAGATTTAGCCGAGCAATGAAATCCCGGCGATTTGGGCTATTTTGGGCTCAAGAATCGCGCACGTTGTGTTTCCAAAACATATGAAATTAGAATAAAACAAGTGATTCTTGAAAATATGCAGAAAAATCCAATAGGAGTTAACTTATTAAAAGTCACAAGTATGTCGTAAATTATATGCGCATGTGAGTTATACGTAATGGTAGTCCGCTGGTTAAGAAAGACACAGACATAGGACACAGGCTAAACACCGATTCATTTCTAAGTCTTATATAACATGGTAAAACGTTACACGCACCACTACAATTAGACCATTTTTCAATGCCGTTTACATTCTGCCACCCATCACTCCGTTCAACATGCCTATTATTTTCCTATCCTTACCTTGCCACGCTGAAATTCTCCTCTCCAAAGCAATTTTCACCATTCCACCGCAATCAAAATGACCTGCATCCATCTTTATTAATTCCTTTGGGTTTCTCATTCATTTTCTTCTATCCAATTGACACAATCGAGCTCCTCGGAGCCTACACAAATATGGTAATAAATACGTGTCCTGGTTGTATTCGATTTTTCTATTAGTGGTCTCATTGCTGCCTCGGAATCATGTGTACCTCAACCTTCCCTAACTGAACTCTCGTTGACCGTCCCCAATTTGATCATTTTCCCGTCTTCTGTATTTTTTTGTTGATCATCCTAAGTACTTCTCTACCTGCGGGCAAAGTTAAACTTATTATCCTATAGTTCTAACATAAAGCTGCTTATCCTTTTTTGCAATGGTCAGAAATACTGATCTAACGATGTTTCCGGCCAAATTGCTCCTTCGTAGAATATGCGAATGAGCTCATAAAAAATTTCAATACGTTAAACAGAGCTGGCGAGTAACCTTTTTAGAACACATGTGTATTTTTTGGCTTATATTTTCGTCCGTTTTTCATTTCCATGGTTATTTTATCATGCTTATTTAGTTCATGCCGAGTGCTTCGAGTATTTTGAATATGTTGTTTTATTCGATGTTGTCGAAGGCATTTTTTAAGTCTATGGATGCCACACACATGTATCATGGCTTTTTTATGTGTACCATTTTTTCGGCCAGTATCCTCAAGCTGATTCTTCTCTCTCTTGTTTCTCAATTTTTTCTGGATGCAATTTGGTTTTCTCTGAGGCTTTCTTCTATATTTCCTTCTATTATTCTGTCCGAGTAATTATTTGTCATGGGTGAGCAATCAAGGCTAATGTTCTGTGTTCTTCTTGTTGATCTGTTCTTGATTTCTTCTATGCTGCATTCGTCACATTCTTCTAAAAATTTCTGTTAGTTTTCCGTTCCCGTATCTATCTTTAATTATTCCGATGAGAATTTTCTTCGGTTTAACCCCAAATGTCTTGATTATTTCTCCAATTATTTTGTCAACTTTAGGTGCCTTGCCCTTTTAGATCTTTCAATGCTCTCTCGAATTCACTTTTCAGTATTTTCGGCCCCCTTCCGTATTGTTCTAACAAGTTTTTTTCTTTAATTATGCCACCTTCAAGTAATTAGGGCCCTCGTTACAGTTTCTCAATGTTCTCCTTCCTTTTCTTTCCAGTGTCTTCCTATCCTATTAATATAATTCCATCAGAATCTCTGACGTAATGCAATTTCGTTTTTCTTTCTCTGAATCATGTCCTCAGAAGTTAACAAACAACTTCCCTATCGTGATGTTGTCAAATTACATATTGAAGGTTCTCATTATATCATAATGCATTATTTTTATATATAGTTTGATAGTAGCCTTGCCTTTCGCTGCCAGGGGCTACACTCAGACAATTTAGTTTAGTGGACTCTTATTTCTTTATATTGCCTTTTATAATGTTTGATAAGTAATTACGATAGTCTCCCGTTAACTTCCTCAATAGTGTTTTTAACGTGACAAAATTGCCGAAATTGCCTCCCAACTGCGATCCGACACCTTTGCAGTGGCCTCACTGAGAAATAGATGCTGCGCAGACTACCATTCATCTGGCTCCTTCTCTTCGACCTATCTGGTATGGGTGATTATGACAGGAGTAATTATTCTCGTGCCAGCACAGCCCTAGAGGTCATCAGAACGCACAAACCCTACAACCACCTTCAAGGTCATAGTTCATGGGAAGGGTATACATATGCTTAGGTAGTTTTTGTTTTTCGATAACAATTGTCCCTCGGTCTGACACTTATTCAATCATTCTCTCTTTAAATTAGTTGGAATAGCAAAATCCCCGGAAATTACGCACGGCAGTTTGACGGGAGAGAGAGGAAGGGGAAACTGCACTTATTATCCCAAGGAGCGCACTCTCGGGGAAAGTCACGAGATTGGACCACAAGAGGAGCGATAGATCCGTGGCACAAAGGGCTCGACAAGGGGGTTGGGGCATGGGAGATCGGGCATTCGCCTCCCGGCGGGGGAAGGAGGGGGGACGAGGCGGACGTCCCCACGGACAGCCGCCGTGCCAAGGGCATTTCATCGTTTCGCGCCTCCCCCAACCACCGTCGAATTAACCTACGTCCCGGAAAAATTGAGAGACCACAAAGAGAGAGCCGATTCGCGCAGCAGCACCACTCGCAAAAATGCGGAAATACGCGCGAGATAACGGGAGGGCGGCGGGGAAGGGGGATGAGGAGACGGGGGTGTTTTTTTATTTTTGTCGACAAGAGGTATGGTATAAAAGCCAACAATCGATCGTAAACAATCTCCCGTTAGATTTATGTGTGTCACTTTTTTAGGATTATTTTCCGCCTCCGTGGTTGCGAGTGGAAATGAAACGGTGCATACACGTATGCATATGAAATTTCAGGCGGGAAGTGCATAAAAAGAAAAGAGAATTTAAGGCGATGAAATATAAATCTGGTTGGTTAGAGGGTAGCGACTAAATGATGTGCCCAACGGCGCGGCGGTGAATCCACCCTCCCGGAATGCGACGGGAATAGATCGACCGTCGATGGTGGTTTCAAAAAAACAGCAACAGATGTCCTTTGGGTGTTTCTTTAATTTTCAAAATGGCAAGCACGAAAAACATTTTAGTCGCACAGATCACACGAACACAAAAATGGCAGCAATTTTCCTCATGCGATACCCATTAATTTATTTTTATTGGAGTCCCTCAGGACTTAATCTTTATGCAATATTTTTCGTTTATTTTTTCTCATTTTTTTCTTTTTATTCAGCGGATCGGATTGTTAGGTTTGGCATAACATCATCACAAGTATTATATCGTTGTTATCGTTTGGAAATAAAATGAATAGAGGGTAACAAATGAGGAACTGCTTCAAATAGTGGGAGAAGGGAGGAGCAAATGGAGAAACTTACAAGGATGGGAGGGAAGAAAATTGGATACACCTTATACGAACGTTGACTGACGATCATAACCGTAGGAAACATAAGGGGAAAAATTATAAAGTAAGGCATGACGATGGACTAAGAGAAGCATATAATGTATACATCGGTCCAAGGAGCTATGAGTGAATGAAGAGATCGGTTGATTAGGACAGGACATTGTAGATTACCTGTTAACGTACTGGAGGAGCTCTACACACCAATCCTCGAATTGATAACCACGCAAATGCTATTAATCACATCGCACCTGCTGCAACCTGCGGACTCAAGCGCATCACTTACAACCTCTTGCAGACGTGCAACAGTCGAAAGTCCCAAAACATCAGGGCATATCTTGGTCGTTACGCTCACACGTCTCTATCAATTCGCTTATTACAAACATTTGTCTTAGATTTACCAGTTGAGCTAAACTAACGACCTTTTATTAATTAGTCCGACTCTCGCTTACGAAAAATTTGGCAACAGTGAGCATGGATTTGTTTCCGAATAAGAACCGCATAAATCGATGGTGCTTAAACATTTCTAAGCTCTTTAGGCTCTGGACGGCCCTGGGTGCGGGGAGAGCGAGCGGGCTGTGGTCAGGATGTTGTTTCCTGAGGGATGGAGGAGGAGAACTTCCGGGAAAAGCAAGCACGGCCTCCCCTGAGCGATCGATCCGCAGTCATTCGATTACCCAATCCGTTTATTCATTCAACTCCCCATTCTCCCTCTCCCAATTGCCGTCGGCATGAGCACTTCCCGCGTCCAGATTCCAGCGCGGGCCGCGGACGGCGGGCCGGCCCACGCCCACCCTTTCGAGGACCCTCCAGCAACCCTCCTGGGCGAACGTAATCCTCCCTTTCCCCCAAACCCCGAACACACGCATCTTTCCTGTGTTTCTCTTCCCCTCCCTCCCGGGTTCACCCGCACCGATGTGGCACGATAGACAGCACCGGCTTGGTGCGCGAAGAGTCGCGGTCACGTAAATGTACATGCCTCTGCAGAGTAATTGTTATTAAGCCGGCATCCTGGGCTCATGTGTGTAATTTGGTAGAAGCAGGGTTTTTAGGGAATGGGGGAAGAAGAATGGAGGGAAACCCGGCGTTGACGGGTTCGCTTAACCTTAACGTGTGTCCCAGCCCACTCTTAACCAAAGGCGCTTACCTAAACCTCCCTTTCCGATGAGGGGTGTGCATTCCACTTGAATAACTCTACCCCAAGTAGGGATCGGGATGCCTCTAAAAAATATTCATGAGCAAATAGAGAACGAAAAATCGCCGTGGATAATCGATAGTAGATTATTGAAGAGATCCTTTCAAAAAATGCTATTATGCTCAGCAAGAGAAATACGTCAATCGTGTACGGAAAAGAAGAAATGAAATTATCAGCACCCACTAAAAACGGGTAATAGATGTCCCAGTATATAAGTTATCACTCGGTGCTACTTAAATGAAAAAAATTAAGAAAAATGAGGAGGTATTTACTACATGTTGGCAATATTTTTCACCTAGTTTATGTGGGCCACAGATGCTTCTTTCTCTTATTGTTCTCGATATTAAACACACGGTCTTATCTTCCATCGTGAGAAAATGGCGGCTTTTCCAAGGAATTGCATCTTGTAGATGAGATATCGCCCCTCGGTTTCCTCGAGAGAAAACCAGGAAATGTGCCACAAACAGTTTCGGCATAGCTTAAATAATGATAAGAGTTTTATGAAACTTAAATTAGATGGAAGTATAATTCAGATTGGGATATCTTCAGTCATTCTGAAATGTCGTTAATGATTCCTACTGGATATCTAAGAGAACGTCCAGGACGTCAGTTAAAACTAGATAATTTCTCCTTCGCGGTCATTTTCAGACCTAATGTGACCCAAATAGTTTAAGAGAGGATTGATGAATTTGAGTGGCGTCTTAAAATTTATAGCATCGATTTGTCCCGATCCACACTCACCTGGCTGGTCCGCTAAGCTTCGGTGATTGGCTTTTCGCGGATGAACAGAGCCAAGCTTAATCCTGTGGTTCGAATGTTCATGGGACTGCAGCTTAAATGCTCGTATGCTTTGTGGGTTTTAGGGACCTTGGTGAGGCGAATGGATAATGGTATAAATTATTTGGGGATTTTTTAAGTCTACCGGTGCATCATGTATAACACTATATTACGCTGATCTTTATGAAAACGCAACCTGATGAATGTAAATTATTTTTTTTAGCCTCACCTAATTCTTCAATTAACTTCGCATAATTTCTGCCCCTTCATTCCACGTAACATGCTTGCTCTAATGTTCTCGCACTACCTCGCCTGCTTTACATTATGCGCATAGTTCTCCTATAAGTAACTAAATAATCCAGAGTGACGCCAACAAACCTGCAGCAAAAAATATGAAACTGCTTCTTCAGGGAATATCTGTGAAACTCAGAAACGCGAGAAGGGCATTTGCTTCCGAATCCTGCACCATTTGCTCACAACCGGCGGTGATGTTGCCGTTGACGACGTCGGGCTTAGAGGAGCTAATAAGCACTTTTTAATGCAATTAGTCATTGAAAATAATGAAATTTCTGATAAATTGGAACATGAAGCACAACCAGGATATATTTGTGTACTTTGTGAATTTTGGGCAAGTATTCGACAGAGTTAATTGGGTCAATTAAATTAAAATTTTGCAGAGAATAGAAAAACACTAGAGTGGCAGCTCATTTGGAACCTTTATAACCTGTATTGGAATGGACCTTATGGTCTTAACTTCACCCGAATGAAGAATACCTTTACTTATCTATCTGAATGTCATCAGACTGTACAGGTTCGAATAGAAAATAAAGAGCCAGGATGGGCAGTACTAGACAGGGGGGACGAAGGGAGGGATGCCTATTATCATCAGCTATTTTCAATGTGTATGCAAAGTAAATGAATAATAAACGACCTTAAGAAAAAACGTTTAAGTCGAGGGAAATAAACTAGAACTGATAAAACAGTTAAGCTATTTAGGTATTGTTTTGGCCGAAGGATGGGCTTTGCATAAGGGGATTGAATTTACAAATTCTGCAGAGCTAAAGAATGTGTCAATGTAATAATACTATGGGATTAAAGGATTCGTCATGTCATGTCATGATATTCGGGGCTTTTGTGTATAGTTGTGTAGCCCCAAGCATCACTGCACACATGTTCTAGGCCGGCAGACTGATGAATATCGAAGCTTACTAATTTTATCTATCTTCTCAATGTCACTGATATATTCGGTGTCTCATTATGTTTGACAACATTATGTTGATTGGCTTTCTTGGAACCCGGAGCAAGGGGTCACTTAAGAGCTGCACGTAGTTGTCTCCGCGGAAAGTTCAGAGCAACCGAAAACCCCATCTCTGGCCGCACCACTAAAGAGAAGTCTTCGTGTACTGCGCCCTCGCGGGCCATAGAATTTTTTTCTGTTTCATTTCTGAGGATTTGTGCATCCCCTGCTCTGCCTCTCCTTACCCTATTCCTCCCCCCTCATTTGTGTCCTCTTCAGGCTCTTCCGTTCGTCTTCAACATTCAAACCCCCGCCGAAGCCATTGACTCGATTACTTACGCACACTTAAACCTCGTCCTCTCTCTTCGGCTGGTACCAGACGCATCGGGTCTTTTTTCCGGCCAACGTCACTCTGTGCCATCCTCCTTAATATAGAAATAACAATAAAAGAACACGCTTTTCAATAGCAACCCATATGTACTTTCGTAATCTATATCGACACCTTTCCCTTTTCCGAAACAGAATATAATGCTCTGATTCCGTTTCTACCTCATATTAAAATATTTTTCTTACAGTAAATCTGTTTCTTGATTCCAAGCTTGAGAAAAACACCCTAAAATCTTTGTCCATCCTCCATCACATCACAATTCACTTATCCTCTCTGGCATAGTCGCAGGTATTTATTATCTTAAATTAAATAACTTGAAGCCCTTACCATACCTAGCACTTCCTCATTTGTTTTCCTTTCTGTCCACTTCACCTTTTCCATCATTCTCCACATCAACATTTCAAAAGCCTCCAATCTACTGTTATCATCCTGCTTCAAAAACCACGTTTCCATACTATAAAGAACCATATCCATATCAAAGTTTTATGAGCCTTTTTTTAACATCCTTACACAACGCTTCCGTCATAGATTTCCTCCTTGTGAAAGTTTCTTTGCGTAAAGCAATTCTCCTCCACATGTCCCTACTACTTTGACAGTGTTGGTCCAGAACACTTCCGAGATACTAAAACTGTTCCACCATCCATAGTTATTGCCCTCCCATTTCAACGTTTAACTCAGCCTTTCTCTTTCTGGCAAACCGCAAAACCTTGGTTTTGTTTACATCTCTTCTACTCCCTTATCTATTGTACTGACTTTTTAATGCACTAAGCATAATTTACAAACCCCTTGACTGACTGACAAACTAAAGCTTGATCATCAGTAAGCTTAACTGATTGAATTCCCACCAAATTTCATTTCTATATTCAGTTCTTCCCATGCCCCTTTAACCACTTTCCAAACATATACGTTGAACCTCACAGGTGATAATCAACAACCCTGTCTTACCCCTCTTCATAATACTGCCCATGCCGACTCGCCATTCCCCAATCTCAACTGCGCAGTCTGTGACATGGAGATGTTGCGGATAAGTCTCCTATCCCACTTATCTACTCCTTTTTTTTGCAATAAATTAATTAATTTTCCCCAGTTTATTCTATCAAATGCTTTAACGAAATAGAAAAACACATCCTCATATATTCTCCGTTTCGCTCTATAAGTGACCTCATTACTGCTATGGCATCACGGGTGCAACTCCCCTTTCCCCAAACTGTTCATCACCTAAGTACCTCTACATCTGTATAAATACGTAGCAACCCACCATAAAGGAGTGTGGCAGGGGGTTCAAGTACCAGGTGAGTTGGGTAAGGGATAAGGGAGGATATGGTAGAGGGAGAGAAAATGGAAAATACATTCACTAAAATACCTCAAATCGTTTGGTCTTTTCTCAATCCTTTTGTCGATGACTCTGAGGATCACGTTAGCTGCGCCCAAAATCGGACTTATCGTTCTGTAGTTCTCACGTATTCCTGCCTTCCATTTTTTTTGGAATAGGAGTTGACACTGATCTAACGAAATCTTATAGCCAACTCCCTCCCTCATAAATGCTACTAAATTATTATTAGGTAATCTACCGGTTAAGGTAGGTTTTTTGGATGGACACAACTATCAAATAAACATTTTGTGACTCCCCACCTAGCAAACTAATCTACTATATATCAGGTCCCTCTTCATCTCGGTGTACTTCTTTCCTCCCTTCATCCCGTCCAACATCCCTATCCTGTTCCTACCCTTACCTCGCTTGCCCAACATTCTCCCCTCTATTACCCTCTTCAACATTCCACTACCGCTCAATACGCCTTGCTACTAAATTACTTCATCAAAATTTCTTTCTTCCATACTTTCGTAGACGTTTTTGTAGAGTCGCAGAAATGTTGTCATTCCGCGCGGTCTATTTGATTTCATTTCCTTTAATGCATTTTTATCTGGTCGTAGAAAAATACACTGGATCTAAGCCATTCTCATATACGTCTACTTTAATGGCCTAATTTTTTGTCATAATGTTCTTTCATATATTCCCCCCATCTCCTTTGAATATGCTCTGGCTCAACTAATATTTTTCTTGACTTATCTCTGATTGTTAACAGAGATTTTATCTTCCTGCTTTTTGACAGTACTTTTCCCTTCCTGTACGGCCCACCAATTTCATCCTCTCTCTGCAAACTTCTCATATCCTCGCACCGCGCCTTCCACCTAGCTTCTTTTGGTCTATTTGTTACCTTTCTTCATTTATTATCCAACTCTTTATACCTCTCTTTCGAGGACAGTTAAAATGTCTTCATGTTCGACAATTCAGAGGTCCTCTTTGAAATATTTGGACCCCAGGGGCATATCAGATAGGTTTCGACATTATTTTTCGAAGTGTTTCCGTGACAGATTCGACAGCGGTGGCAGCGCGCTGGGTTTTCGGAAATTTGACTAATTATTTTACGCTTACGAAACTGCCTTTTCGGGAGTGCGGAACTCTCAGCGCGGCGGCGAAACAATGATACGGTATTCCGGGCCCGCCGCCACAATGCGCCGGCGGCCGCCCGGCGGGGGATGTGGACGGGGGGAGGGAGAGTGGACAACGACAGCGGCGACTTCCTCGTATCGAGCGGGTGCAAATAATAACGCCCCCTTCGAGCGGTGCGTGTGTGTCTGGGTCCTTCCGCATCCTCTTTCTCGCGCCTTTTACCCCTCCTCCCCACGGGATACCCTCTGACACTAACCCCGTTGCTCGGTGGGTTCCAGGAAAAGCAGGCTCGTCCAATCCGTCGACCAATACCGAAAGTGTCCAAATTGACCAACCACAGCTTTAAAAATATTATCATTACAGCTGAGTGATCATTCACAAGTTAAGTTACATTTTTCCAAATTGAATGAAACCGGAAAATAGTTACGGAAATAAAAATATCGGAGTCACCCCCAGTTGGGGTGAGCACAGCGCGGAGAGTTTGGCTTTTGGGATAAAAATTATGTCCCCGGACCGATTCTCTGATCGGTATTTTACCATTCCTGCCGAGCCCTTGATGCAATTAATCTTCGGTAAAACCATTTATAAAACGTTCATTTTATAAACCAATAATTTACTTTCTCTCCATTAGTTTAGCTAAAATGGAGAAAAATGAAAAAAATAGCGTTTAAGAGAGAAAAATGTTTGCCAATATTCTCCCATTTTCTTCCTATGTTGTATCCATTATATATTTCACCACCCTCGAAAGAACACCAGTTATATATGTGAAGCACGTCTTCTTTTTTACCTCCATTATGTTCAGAATGTAAATTATTTTTTGTGTAGATATAGTATATAAACGAAATCGTGCTAATTCACACCCATAAATGCGTATATATTCATGCAAAAACCACTTTAACCTGCAAATATACAAATACATATTAGAAACTAGCATACACATGCTTTTTTGGTTTTAACCTTGTCATCATTGGTCATAACCTTGTCTTGGGATGACAAGGTTTTAACCTTGTCATCATTTGTAAATCGAATGTATTTTCTATTTTTATAATGACTTTGACTTCTTACTGTTATGATGCTTAATTTTCTGGGGTAAGAACGAATATTTGTACATATCTGGACTGGAGTCTACCTTATCTTATCTTTGTGGTATAATCCACCTAAATAAATAGTGTGAGGCCATAATTATTCATTTAGTGTCATTGTTAAACTCGTTTGTTCTGAGCATTGCTAAAAATCTAAGTCTCGCTCGTTCTCTTCGAAATCGCAAGACTCAAGCGAATTCGAAATCTCAAGCGCCTCCCAGCCTAATTCCTTTAAAAGGCCTGTCACACTCCTCTTCTTGTTGCAACAATTTTCGGCGAATCTGACGGATTATCTCTTTATTTTATCAAAGCCTTTTAGCAACACTTTCACCCATGGTTCCCTAATACTTGCGGCATATTTCAAATGTGGCCTAACTGAAGTGATATGACACCTCTCTTTTACTTTCTCATTTCCCCATCATCCGTGTAGTAAAGTCGAGTTTCTTTGAAGTGAATCCGCATGCATATCTCGCACCTATAGAATAGTAGACTCCATATACGACGGTATTTTGAAAAGTTATTGGGATGAAATAGAAATAAACGACCTTTTTTTTTATCTTACCGGAAGACAACACAACGTATTGATACACGTGTCGTGAGATTAAAACATTCAGGTGGAATTAACAAAGTTGCAATTTTTCTTTCCGTATTGTCAATTTTTTGTGCTGTATTGTGCTCATACTTTTCATTCCCATCCTACTAAAATATACTGTTACAGGGGAAGGAGGCGTGCGGGATTCATAAATACACAATATTGTGCAAATAAGAGGATAATTTGTCAAATTCTCGGAATGGAATAGAAATAAAAGATTTACCTCAGTGAAAACTGCGTTTTTCAATATAGTACCCCTGCAAACTGATGCACTCAGTCCACCAATGTTTCAATGTTTTGATCATATCTCAAAAATTACATTCCTTCAGACCTGCAAAATACCCGTCTTCTTCGGCTGTTAGTTCTTGGTCAAAGAAAATCGTAATCCACCGAGAGAAATTTGGAGCTGGAAGAAGTTATAAAAAACTGATGGAGCCAAATCAGGCAAATAAGATAGCTGTGGCAAATATTCTTGTCTTAGTTCCCATATATTTACCACAGTAACGACACATGTTATGCACGCATAAGCGTGCATTGCTTTGATGAAAAATGGCTTTCTCCCTTTCCAAACCTGGCCTTTTTCCAGATATCTTTAGCTGTAGTTGGTTCAGGAGGTTAGCGTAGTATTTTTCATTAATTACTTGACCAGTGGGAAGATAATCTATCAGCAGAATCCCTTTCCCACCCCAGAACACTGAAGCCATCACCTTCCTCTCCGACCATATTGCCTTTGCTTTCTTTGGTGGTGGTGGTGAATCAACATGTTTCCACTGATTTGACTGCTGTTTTGCCTCTGGGGTATAGTAGTGGACCCAAGTTTTATCTGTGGCCACATACGTGCGCACGAGATCTTTCTGGTTGCTTTTAAAACGGGTCAAACATTGTTCGAGAATTTAATTCTGATGCGTTTGTGATCCTGCATCATTAGTTGGGGCACCCATCTAGCAGAGAGTGTTCTCATAATCAATTCCACCGTTAAAATGTAATATGTCCGTTCAGATGACATTCCTAAGGCTTCAGCCATTTCTCGCACTTTCAGTCGGCGATCCTCCGTGATAAATTGATGCACTTTTGCAATAATTTCTGTGGTAGTGACTCATTTTTGCCGACCACTACGCGGATCATCATTTAAACTGTCCTGATCAAACTTAAACTCGTTTTTTCCACTTGGCAGCAGCTGAATACAAAGGAGTATAGTCCCTTATAATGTTCTGAAAGTCAGTATTTGTTTCCTTTGCCTTTATATATTTCCTTACAAAGTATTTAACCACTGCTCGAATTTCAATTTTTTCAATCTTCACGAATCACTACACGGGAACAACAATAGAGAGGTGTCCGCAACACAAATCTCTTCCCGGAACACTGATGTTTTTTTTGTTTACCCATAAGGGACCACTACTACGAGGGAAATTCATTGCGCTAGTGTTTGCATTTGGTAGCGATTCCGAGAACCTTTCAGACTACCCTCGTGGAAGATTTAATGAACATCTTTCTCTTGTTGATTCCTTTACTGTGTTGTTATTAGTTGTTTCTAATGGTAGAAAATGTTCTTTGCCACTCACATTCTGTTTACTGCATCCTCATGCTTCTTTCACAATGAACTGAATGATATATGACCTAACCGTCTTTTTATTAATGACGTGTCATTTTCTAGGCTCACTTGACAGACAGTACCTTATTTTTTATTTTGTTTACCTTGAGGTTTTAACTTTTTTATCTTCTTCATAGTGGCGAGTATATTTGTCAGATCTACTTTGTTCTCTGAACTTATTCAAATTCTAATTTAAGAAAAATATGAGGGTTCGGCAAGCATCAAGGGACAGATGTAACCTAGAATAACAGGAGATATCTATGAAAAATTTACAACGCAGAGTGAGTCAGGAAATTAAGCCATAGCCAAAGGTCATGTGACGTTGGATTGGAGTCTAGTGGGATTCATCAGATGAATTGCCCCGCCGCAAAGGTTCTGCAAGCCAACACTCCCTGGGAATAGTCTCCCCTCTCAGCGTCTCTAGCACGAGCTCAGCTAAGTTTATGACTGGAGTCAACTTGGACTTCAACTCTGAAAGCCCTTATTCAGTGAACACGTTCCTGCGGAGGGATTCACTATCGCGGGCAGTCGTCAACCGTCAGCTTCGAAACTCAGCTAGTCTTAATATACATGATCACGGTCGTTGTCAGCGTATGAGCACTACGTTTCTCGATTTTCATGCAACTAGGTGTACTACCGAGGACCAACGAAGGTGGACGATGGTTGCCTATCCACGTTTCGGTCGATGAATCAATCGTAAACTATGGACGCGAATTTTTTAGGCACCGTTGACGTCTTAATTTGACGCCATTCGTAAACCAGGTTATAAGGCTTCTTCGATTACTCGAATGGTAGAGAACTGGTGAACACTCCTTGGGAATCACGTGACGCAATACGTGGGTCGTCTGTCTCCCTCCGTGTTGCGTAGGGAGGTCTTTGGAGCTGGAGGATCCACTGGAGCTGGATACCCTCCCCTCTCTTCATTTGCGCGCATTGCGGCTGCAATGGGGCCTCGCCGCGCTCTCCCTCGTGCCAACCACTTCACACTGTCGCCAGGTGGCGTCCGATTAGGCAAGCGGGAAGGAAATGACTGCGAACAATTAAGACCCTTGCATCCAAGCCGCAGGGGGGAGGGGGCATCCCCCGCGGGCGATTAGGTATAGGAAGAAGAGAGGGCAGCTCACGGGGAGGCAGATCTCGACCCCTCACTCTTTTCCACTCGAATAATTCTCCTTCCCTCCGTTGGCAGCCAATTCGACTGGAATGGTTTTCGTAGAGAGAGGGATAGTCTCTGAGTTCGCTTGCCACGAGATAGAGGGAGGAGTTAAATTTGAAATAGCTGTGAGCGCCTTCTGTCGCTCCGAACGCATTCGCGAGGGGGGGGGCACAGGGGGGTCGGGCGGGGGGTTGGGGTATGCCTAGGGGCATGGAGTGATCGAATTATTAAAGACGGTAAATGTTACTTCCTCCTCTTCAACTGCCCCTCCTCTCTCTCTCCTTCAGCGAAGCGGTTTGCGATGGCCCGGTCTCCGAATGGCTTACTCTCAGACAACTCATTGTGCCATTGGCAGCGTCTCAGTTATGAAGGCCGTCGGCGCAAAAAATAAATTATTGTATTTCAAGTGATTAGAGAGAACAGCGTATTAATATACACTAAATAGTCACGGAACAGGAGGATTGACGTAGATTGGAGGATTTTGAAATGTGGGTGTGGAGAAGAATGGAGAAGGTGAAATGGACCGAAAGGAAAACTAATGATTAAGTACTGGAGATGGTGGGTGAGGAGAGGGGCTTGTTGAGAGAAATCCTATGGAGACAGGAAAAATTGATGAAAGGCGTATTGAGCGGTAGTGGAATGTTGAAGAAGGTAATAGAGGGGAGAATGTTAGGCAAACGAGGAAGAAGCAGGGACAGGATAGGGATGTTGGACGGGATGAAGGGAGGAAGGAGGCACACAGAGATGAAGAGAGACCTGATGTAGAGTAGGTTGCTGGATTGGGTTTTGTTTGGAGTTACAAAATATTTATTTGATAGTTGTGTCCGTCCAAAAACCTACCTTAATCGGTAGATTGCCTAATAATATATATATATATATATATTTATTCATTCACATGGAAATAGGTACAAGGAAAAAGGGATAGGCACACGTATACAGGACGAACACAGGAGAGGTGGCGGAGGCGGAATCGAGCAGATCACAAGTGCAAAATTATTTCCTAAGTCGGGACTTGAACACCGGATCTTCCGGCTTGCCGGGCCCATGCTCTAACCACTTAATCTATCGAGGAAACGTAATTTACACTGAATACTGCGGCCTGAAATATAGCCAAGTGCCCCGATTCTTTGGCAAAGAGATGGCGCCAAGGAGCTGTTTCATCCACCAAAGGAGGACTACACGACACACAAGAGGAAAGACAGTAGGTGAGCAATCATACGACATAATAAAGGATATGAACAGTGCGTTTCGTGGCACGCATAGCCAGAAGAAAGAGATGAGCCACATTGGCTAATCGACTATTACTTCGTGATATCACATTTAGGAGACGTAAGAACCTCCATTTCCTTAAAGGCCTTAGAAATATGAATTGAAGAAGGTTGATTTCTGTTGACTTGCTGAATAAAGTGTCTTTACTCGTTACTCACTCAAGAATGGAGGGATTCGTGTTCAAATTTCGGTCCAGACGAATGTGTTTGCACTTTTCTTGGAAAACTATTTCTACAGGTGAAAATTGCCAATTCATATGACTATTATGGTGAATATGACATGTAGCGCACTGTGAAAAGTATATACCTGTATATTTATTACTCAGGTTTACTTGATTTATTGCTCACAGTGAAATCCAACTCAGGGGAAGTAATTTTTACGTTAAAGTATGATTTTAAAGTTTACAATAATAAAGTTTAATATGAGATTTGATAATGTCTGATTAGCTAATTAAATTAGTTCGTTTAAATATAGAGGAAGATGCGCATTCTCTCTCTATTAAATTGATCGAAATAATATGATAACTTTTATCAAAATGCTCCTATTACACACGTTACAAAAAAATAATTACGAGTATATGATTTCTCATTATTCTAAAATTCATGAAACTCACCATTCATAAATTTAAATAAATTATGATCTTGTAATCAAACACTTTTCTCGTTGTAGCATTTTTCAATGTCTCGACCTAATTAACACTCCACACTGCATATCAATATCTCTTCATCCTTCTCTTCTGGTAAGAGCAACTTCCTGTCTTTGCCCACCATATTTAAAACTTCGTCGTTACCCTCCTCCAATGTCAAACTTATGTAATTTTCATTCTTCTTCATACAAAATCACCATTTAGTACTTCATTCTACACGCATCCTTTTGCTTCAACAACCAAGCTTCGAATGCCTGCCAGACTACAATAAATTCTTCATAATTGCATTCTCTATGCCTCTAGTTGACGCAGTCAATCCCTTTCTCTTTCCTCTATCACTACCGCCATTTTCCTCCAAATTTCTCCCTGAATACGTCAACTACTATTTGTTTTATATCCTCGTGGTACCTTCCGTGTCTATCAATTCGAAGTGGTAATTTGAATCTTTCGCAATTTGTTCGCGAATCTCCTCTTCTAGGTTGTCTTGACTCTGTCGACATCGCAGTAACGAACTCCCTCTCCTTGTCAACTTCCTGGAAACGGAGTCCGGCGACTCCCCCCGCCGCCACCCCATACACTCCTCCCCTCGTATCCGCTAGATGCACCTTGAAAAATGCAATGGGCAAAGCAGGGATTGCAAAAGTGCAAAGAGGACGAAAACGCACTGTTAATGAGGTCGCAATTGCGCGCGCCATAGGTATCAGGATAATGAGCTGAAAAATTAAACTGCACTCTCTGTGGGTCTGCACCGTACTGGGCTGTACCGCTCGCTCCGTCGTCATCCTGCCAATTAATACCGCGCCCCGAATGCACGATGCGGGGGGAGGGGCGAGGGTTGGAGAGTGGAAGGAGCATTAAAAAGGGGTCATAAACGTCCTCTGGCCGGATCGCGGTTGAGTGGCTGCCCGGAGAGAGATGCCTCCTCCCACCCTTAAAACCCCCGTCGCCCCCACCCACTCCCACCGCCTTCTCGTCGCACTCCACTCGCCCGAACCATCCGCCCATACATTTGAGGGTACACTCATCACATGCCGCCGCGTCCCCCGGCCCGACCCATCAATCCCCGCGCGCTCACACACACACACACACACACACACACTCACGGACACACCGCGGGGCCCCGGGTATTCCACCGGCGACAACCTGTACAATACAATCATCCGATTATGTACGGTCCGTTCACTAAAGAGGTTATTCAGCGAGGGATAAAAGTCGAAAAGCTCTGGCTTCCCGGGGCGAAACGTCCTTCGGGCGCAAGGGAGGGCCGGAGCGGGGGTGGAGGTTTGAAAAAGGGCGGAGGAGGCTCGAAAATAATTGCATTTGCATGTGATGGGGAGAGGGCGGGCGGACGGGGGGGGTTCGCGAGAGGGGGGCGCAGGGCTGTCGTCGTTTGAGCTTATTCTCGGGAGAGGGGAGGTCTTTTTTCGACGTCGGGGATGACCTGCGTGGCGTGAGGGGCGGCCCGCACCCCCACCTGGCGTTCAGTCGCAAACAAGACGAAGCGCGGATTGAACCAATATCGACGCGATGACAACCACTGGACATTACGACCGATACGATATGTTGGGTGCACGATTCTCTTGCGTTTATTTCTCCCATGCCGTTTGATGCTGTTTTCTTCCGTGGAGAAAATTGAGATGCGCATAAAATTACAAATATACTCTCTCAGGAAATACACATCGAAAAGTCAACATTAACTTACTTTAGTAACGCTAACGCTTTCGCCCCAGTTTTTTCAGGCACGTCTAGTTTCACATTTAGGAATGTACAAGTCTAGTGATACCCTGAGGGGAGAAATCGATACTGTTAACAATTTGAGCTGGTATTAAAATTATTCATTTACTTGTGGATTGTTCAGAGCCTTACTTCTTGGGAGGATGATGCCATAATAAAACCAATAGTCTTTTCTGCCTGTTGATCATTCATAATTGATCTATATTTTAACCGAAACATGTATGCAGTTTTTATGAAATCTTGTAAATTACTTTCATAACCCTTAAAGACGACGGAAATTTATTGCCAGTTTCGTGAAATGTGAACGAGAACTTAAATACTGGAATTAGATAAAACATCAAAACGCTTGATTCGGGAGCCAGAAAACGAGGAGGTGGTTCGTGCGTCCGAGACATAATATACTTAATATCATCTTGTCAATGAAAATAAGAGGTGTCTCATTCATTTAGTAACGTACACACTAATATGCCAGATGAGAGATTGGTAGATTTGTTCATAAAAAATACTATAAAATGAAGAGCCATCACTGACACCTTGATTAGTTAAGCCTCAGTTTTCTAATTAAATTGTCGAACGAAATATTAATTAATCAGCATGACCTATGAGATCTGCATTAATGGAGGTTATTTTGATTTCACTGGTTGTCATTCAATGAAATCGCCATATGAAAACATAGAATGAATTTCGACGGCTTACGAATTATGGCACTTGCGGGATACTGGGCACCGAAACCAGGCTTATTTCTCTGATCGGATCTCTTCTTTACGTAGACACTTTTCTTTCACCTGGAGAAATTTCCCATGACGTGTAAGGATCTGTCTCTGGATAAATACAACCAGCTTACTCCACTACAACTAGCCCTCAGAAAGTAATAGCTAGCTCTCAACTAGCCCTCAGAGTGTCTTGTGTAACCAGTATTCTCAAAATACTACCTTGATCAAAAAGTTCCCGGAATTTATTCGGAAAATTAAAAATACAAGTTTATTCATCTAAATCTATATTGTCCCCTTCAAAGTAATCCCCATCGACTGCAACACACTTATGCCAGCGCTTGATCCAATCCTCGAAACATTTTTTATATTCGGTTTTCGGTATGTCCATCAGTGCATCCTGCGATTTTTCCATTACTTCCTCTCGGCTGCTAAAACGCTCTCGCTAGTACACTTTGATTGAGAAATATTGCTTTTTCATTTTCAATCCACACATTTCTGAAGTTTAAATCCTTCTTATAAGTTAAATAACAACTGCTGTAGCTGTCATTTTTTAAGCATTCGCGTGGGCTGTAATCGCAGTTCATAGTCTTTTTTTTTATTATACGAGGATAAGGTGAAACGTTCTCGGCCTAACACAGAAATGGCGTTCTAATCAGCGAAAATGTATCATTCCTTCCTGGATGCAGGTGTCATTAGTTCCTAAGACAAATTTCAACTTTTTCTCTAAAGTAGTTTGTTTTCATCCATTGTTGAAGTTATTGTCTTTCGTAGTTTTTCGCTAAAATAGAAAAAGTTGAATTTCGTGCGACCATAAAATTCTTTGTTTTGGATGAATTGGAAATTCATTCGAAGTTGAAAAAAGCGTACGGGAACTCTGTTCCTTCAATATAAACCGTTAAAAAGTTAGCAGCTGAATTTAAATGTGGTCGAAATTCCCTCCTAGATGACCCACGTGAAGGACGGCCAAAAACCGCAACCACACTGGAAACCATCGCAAAGGTGTACGATACAGGGTTCGTCCGGAAAATAAGAGTCTTAACAAATAAGTCTTTTTTGACAAAAGGGGAGTCGTCCACTACGAATTTGTACCTGAACGACAAACTGTAAATGCTGCATTTTACGTCCAAGTGCTCGACAGGCTTCAAAAACGAGTCGCCCGCGTCCGGCCAGCGATCAAAAACATCTGGCGGCTGCTTCACGGCAATGCGCCGTCTCACACCGCGCTTGTCGTGTCGGACTTCTTGGCCAAGCACGGCGTGGCAACGCTGCCACACCCGCCCTACAGCCCGGACTTGGCACCACCGGACTTCTTTCTGTTCCCGAAGATAAAGAGGAGTTTGAAAGGAACGCGATACGGGACTTTGGACGCCGTCAAAGAGACTGTGACGACGTGTCTTCGAGAGGTTCCCGATGATGCCTTCGCGGGAGCGTTCCAGGAATGGGAACGCCGCTGGAACAAGTGTATCGACTCACAAGGGTCCTATTTTGAGGAATATTAGCTTAAGATATGTAAAAGTGTAATAATTTTTTTTCCTGAGCTCAGTACACTTTTTTTCCGGACGAACCCTGTATCATGTTGGACAATAGGTGAGTGAAGGTGAGTGAGATAGCGATGGCGATGGGAATATCGGAAGTAAGGGTGCAAAATATCTTGCACAAAGAATTTGGAATGCAAAAAATCTGCGCAATATGGGTGCCGCATTTGCTGAATGACGATCAAAAGCAAATACGCAAACGATTTTCGCAGCAATGTTCGGACCAATTCAAGAGGGAACCGACCGATTTTTTCCGGCGACTTGTCGCCATGGATGAGACATGGGCTCACCACTACACGCCAGAAACAAAACAGCAGTCGAAGCTGTGAGTACGATCCGGTAGTTTAGCGCTAAATAAAGTGAACTTTTCACCTTATCCTCGTATATTTTGCCTGACACACCGACTCGCAAAGCTTTTCAATTTATTTTAAAAGTACGCAAATAAAATAAATTGGAATAGTAATTTTTAGGATAAAAGTCTACGCATTATGGTGGTAATGTGGATTAAGTGCCAATATTATAATGGACAAGGAAAGAGATTTTAATTTTTCCCTTTATTCTAGTGCTGGAATAGTTATCAACCAGAACACCGTTCCCTTGCCTTGGCCGAGTCACGTAAGAATCTTTGGGCAATGTGTTCAGGCACGAATCTTATAGAAAGACACGCATACCATTTTACGTAGATTATGCATTTGATTTTCCAATACTTATCTCTATTATCTGAGGTACACTTCACAATTCGACCCAGAGTCTGAATAACTTTGACAGCCATAGTAATCTTGAGTCCTCGGAGTGGATGTTACCTCGCGGACCGGG
This sequence comes from Hetaerina titia, assembly GCA_037158775.1. Classification (NCBI taxonomy): domain Eukaryota; kingdom Metazoa; phylum Arthropoda; class Insecta; order Odonata; family Calopterygidae; genus Hetaerina; species Hetaerina titia. The sequence continues at coordinate 23,965,754 of CM073770.1, read as the reverse complement.
GTAATTGTAGGGACTTTGCTGGGGAGGGTATGATCGGAGTTGCAAGCGGGGTCTCGTGGAATTGGGGGGGAGGGGTGAAGGTGGTGGCGAGAGTGGTTGAGCGACGATGCTCAAGCTTCTTCTTGACCGCGCTGAACCACACAAATTCTCTTCAAATCCATCAAGCACGGAACGAGCCCTGTCAGTTGGCTGATTCCACTGTCATTTCTCTTTGCTAAACAAAGATATTTCGAGGATTTCTGTGCTCGATGTATGCATAGATACTTCATTATTACGACAATATTCGAATATATTATGGATAAATCATCGTAGAATAAAGGCAGGGATGGGATAGAAGAATGGTATTGGTTGAAGGAATATTTAATAAGGAGAGGGAACAAGAAAACGATGCCAAATTCCCTTCATCCGCCTCTCCTGCCGCCATAAAATGACTCCTGTCTCTCTCCTCTCCCATCAAGTTTAATACTTCTTCGTTTGTTTTGCTTTCTGCTCATTTTACCTTTTTCCATTCTTCTTCACAACGGCATCTCATGAATCCAGTCTACGCCTAACATCTCTTTGCATCGACCATGCACTCACGCTATAAAATGCCAAAGTGTCATGTCAAAGTGTTCATGAAATTTCCAAAAATCCTCATTCAGTCTTTTTCGTCAACTCCCACCTCTTTGTAACACTTCGTTAACTAGCGCAATTTTCTTTTTTATACTATGCCTATCACTTTGACTGTCTTCGTGAAAAACTTTTCCAAGATAGGTAAAATATTTATATTTACTCTACTATATGCTCTCCAATTTTATTGTTGCTTAGTTGCTGTAGCTTTCCTCCTCTGTCTCAAAGACTTCATAACTTGCATTTTATATACCTGAATTTTTGTTATAATAAGATTTACAGGGTGGAGCCGAAAAGACTTCCTGATTTGACGGCTAAATTACAAAAAAACAATCAAGAACATTAAAAAATGTTTGTATTCATTTATGAAAACCTCATCCAAAGCCATTTTTTTCATTAGGTTTTGAAAATCATTTCATCCGGGTGGCGAACTTGGTAACCGATGCACATGTTGAGTCGTTCAAAAAAGTTTTCGAAAACTCTTCTCGGCATATCTTGAATTATTCCAGTGATGACATCTGTAACTGCCTCCTTAAGAGCTTCCAAGGTCCTTGGTTGATCTTTGTAAACCTCAGATTTGAGATATCTCTAAAGAAAGAAATCACATGAGCTCAAATCCGTAGAGCGATGGGACCATGAAACATCCCCTCGTAAGGAGATCAGGCGGCCGGGAAATTGTTCTTGCAAGATTTTGGGTGAACTACGGACGATATGAACCATGGCACCATCCTGTTGAAACCAAAAGACTTCTGTGTCGTATTCCTCAACATACTCTTCCATTTTGGGGAGTAAAAATTTCTCAAGCATATCACAATAGTGCAGAGAGTTCACAGTAACCGTTGAACCTGAGAAGTCGACGAAGTAAGGTCCAATAATGCCTTTTGAGGACACAGCACACCAAACACTCACTCTGGGGCTATGAAGAGGACTTGGGTGAAGTTAGCGAGAGTTGTCAGTCGCTCAGTAACGGACATTTTGCTTATTTATTTAGCCGGAGAGATGAAAATGCGCTTCATCGCTAGACCACAGAATAGTGTCGGTTTGCACAGAGCTTAAGGTTACATTGCAAGCATTTGTACGTATTACCCAGTCTTCTGAACTCAATTCATGAGCAACAATCATCTTGTAGGAGTATAAGTGAAGGTCGGAGTGTAAGATTCGCCGTACCGTTCTGGGCGATATTCCAAGAGCAGCAACATGTTTCCGCACTGAGCGCGATAGAGATTACTCAATGGAGGTTCTCACTGTCACGATGTCTTCAGGTGACACTTTTAGATCGCCCAGCTGGTTTTCTAGAAAATACGGATCCTGTCGTCCGTACAGTAGTAATCCATCTCCTAATGGTTTTAGCTTCAGGAATCCTGTCCTGACGAGTCAAACCAAACCACCTACGAAAAGGCCTCAGCATCACCAGCACACTTAGGTAAATGATAATTGTTTTTAAAGAACGTATCTGCGACAAAGATTGGATGCTCAAAATGGCGTTGTTTTTTCTCAGCTAACGCTACTACTTCCACTCCGCTAATTTACCTGTGCACTCTTCAGTGATTTTTGTAAACTAGGACGTCCATTCTGCCGCACCCTCTTACCATTCTGTGTATCTTGAAATTTCGAAGACATAAATCTTTTGATGGTCATTATTAAACTGGTTTAAAATTTAACTAACCCTTTTAGAATTAAAGTTATTTAGTTTTGCCTAGGGGAAAGTTTCCTAATTTTGTTGGGAGTGATCTAAATACAATCGATCGCTGTTAAATTAGTTAATGATTTTTTCTTAATGATTAAAAACAAAAATACATGCTCAACCATAATTTTTTGTACTAATCTGTCATAATTTTTCTCACGCATCGTTTATATTCCATGTCAATCATGAGAGCGCGCATTTAAATTGAAGTTTAATTAAAAGAGTGATTCAAAAGGTCCTGAAGTGCTAAATTGAGGAAAATACGAGTAGATCACCGAGACATATAATTCATTATTTTTCACTCGAGCGCCATTCGAGACCACAGCAGAAGTAAGTATTTCAAACAACAATTTTAACTTTCTGGACGTCATTAATCAACGCTTATTAATGGCTGTTATCCGAATAAACCCTGCCACACGCGTCGCGGAGTCTTTTAGGATAAGAGGAAGGTGAAGTGGAATTATAATTAATTCTTCTTCCCCCAAACATATCCGTTTCTTTCATCCATCAAAAAGTTCATGTGGTCGCGTATTTGCTGAAAAACGGGTGGTGTCAGCGGATTAGAGACTTCGGCTAGACTTCGGTTAAGCATGTAAGTGTAAGAGTATATATTTGCCGGTACATTTCAAATGCTCATCATAATTGGAAGGAAGATAGTTAATGGCTTTTAAAATCTATATATAATATGTTTATCCTCAACCAAATTGACATAACTGTTGAAAAACAGTTTATTACAGTGCATAGGATCATAAATTTCTTATCACGTTGGTCGAGGCTTAGAAGATTTGCAGGGCTTATTTCATGATTCCATCCGAAATCAACCTTCGAACTGTAGACTGCTATTCGTTTTAAGGACGGGGGAAGTTTAGACCAATCAAGTGCCACTGCATCCTTGCCCTTGACACGTCCATCACGCTGAAGGTGGAGCAGGCAAGCAGGCAGCCCACCGTCTCGAAACGTTACGAAGGTGGGACCTCCCCCGTCGGGTGCGCCTCTTCCTCCGGATGGAACCCCCCTCGCCTCTCATCCGTCCGGCGACGCTAAAGGAGACACTGGGAGGTCCCTACCTCCGTCCGATGGCGGATTTATTCAATTTCCACCTCGCCGTAATATTTACCCGAGGAACAACCGCAACTCGGCCGCCCAAAACCGCGCATTTGGGCTTTCGTAGGGCGTCCTTTTCGATCCCTCTCGGACGTCTTGACGTATTTAAAAGGGGCAGGGCCCTTTTCTCCAACCCTTTCATCAACGTTCTAAGCCCGCCTCCCCCTCAACAATTCGCACTCGCTTCGGCGTGCGAGCTTCCCCTTTTTTGAATGCAGAACGAGGCAGCGAGGGTGCGTAGAACTCGGAAATGTCGCACACGCTGCCTGTTTCCAATTAATTCTGCATATATGTAGAACAGTGCATCGCGACGCCTCTTGTGGCAAAACCCCTCGCTTCCTGTTCCTGACCTTCCCGTCTGAATTAGGAAATCAATCTAATTTCTCGTCAATTAATCTCGCGTGTGCCGCCACACCATCTCGAGGGTTTGTATTCCGTTCCCGTTCAGCAAATAATGGTTCGAATTTTATCCAACAGGCATTGGATATCATTCATTTTATAATTGGTATTTTCGTGAGTGAAACTCTTTAGGTCCACGTTGAGTGCGCGAAGATGTCGGCAAATTATTGTTCCTCTTCAGAGCATTTTCTTTTCCAAAAGTGTCTTTTCCTATTTCCATTTTCCAACAGAGTCACTGGGTAAGCCGTGAAAGTGATCGCACCCGCTGGCGGCGTGCGGAGAAGCCCCGGCGCCCCGTAATCAGCCCCGTAATCGTCCACGCGAGGCGGGGTCGGTATCCGGACGTGGGGGGTCTCAGAGAGAATCGCCTTAGCAAGCTCAGGGACCCCCCTTGACGTCACGAAGGGTGGAAGGCAGTAGGGTGCTCACCGTCTGTTCCCCTGGTGGCCGCGGCACGCCGGTGGCGGACCGCCGAACCGTAAAATCCCCTTGGGCGTCGTGCTCCATCATGCTTGTAATTTTAGATCTTTTCACTTCTTTACTGTGTCGCGTTGGTTTTAATTTTCGACCGCTTCCCTTACTTCAGCGTACTTGCCAGAGTATGTCCACAAATTTAGGGGCTTTTTATCAATGGTTACATGCATGCATTATGTTGGCGACAGATCGGTAACTCCTTGCGTATCAATTCCTCTCCGAATCTTCCGTATGAGTTTAGCAAGCCTTTGATCGCATCACTAACTGTACATGCCGCCTACCTTTGGCATCACGGAGGTCTGCATATGAAGAAGAGTGGTTTTTCTACCACACTGAAGGGATAAATTTATCTCTGAGACTTGATTACACAAATATAATTGCACTTAAAAGTTTAATTCTCTCGAACAAACACGTTCAACACTTGGTATCATCTTTAGATCAACACTTTGCGTCTTTATCACCTGAAGGTGACAATCGACACGTTTTTAAGTATGGGTTGCGATTATAAGAGCTTTCATTGGAATTACTGGGTTTTACTTACTTTCTGTTTATACGGATAAAATAAATACCAATTGCTTCTTCAAAAGCATTTTCACGCAATTCCCATCAAATGTCTTCGATGGCCTACCAAATCATATCCGCCAATCATTCCCCGTGAATGAAATTTCACATAGTGGAAAATAACGCTATGAATGAATATTTGTTCGCCGTTTGGCGGGATTTCGTGTTTGAATGTGTGTGTATAAATATATATACTGTATATATTGTATATATATATATATATTCATATAGCAATAGAGATAAGGAAAGAGGAAAGGAACACACATAAAGGACGAACACAGTAGAGGTGGGGAAGGCGGACTCAGGCAGACCACAAATGTAAAAATATTTTCATCGACCGGGACTAGAACACTGGATCTCTCCACTTGCCGGGCGGATGCTCTAACCACCTGAGCTGTCGAGAAAACCTAATTTACATTGAGATCTGCGATCTTATAAAGCGCCAAAGTGCTCCGATTAATTGGCGAAGGGCTTTAGGGAGCTGTTTCACACACCAAAGGAGAAATAGACGAGACACAAGAAGGGGAGAGGATAGTAGAAAAGCATTCATACGATAGGATAGGATAAAGGATGGGAACGGTGCGTTTCATGGCACGCATAGCCAGAAGAAGAGACGAAGTTTTCTTTTGATTGAAGATTATATCTCAACCCAAGATTGGAATTAAACTATGAAAAGAAACAGAAGGACACATTTTACTATTTTTTCTCTGGTCAACCGTGAGAATAAATAATTGAAATCAGGATACCCCTTCAGGGAACTTTTTCATGGGTTCAAGGATTAAGCATCGTTATACCTTTCTCACCTTCGCAAATCACAGCCCACGGCATAAATATACACACACGTACAGCCTCCATTACAGTCATCCCTTCATCATCTCCATATACCTACCTCTCTTCATTTCATTCAGCCTGCCTAATCTCATTTCCTCCATCTACCTCCTTGGCGTAACATTCTCCCCTCTCTGTACCACTGTCTTCCTCGTAGAAATCCCCTGAAACCTCCTTCTCATACCTCCTTTCATTTCCTCGTCTGTCTTACTTCCCGTCCGCCCCTCGAGGCTAAATGAGTATCTCGATCAGCACGCGTCCTCCGGTCAGTGAGTCTCCTGGGGGAGGAATATGTAGCGTGGCTCAGCGGTTCTCTTCCTCCACCCATGGTAATCTTCTACTCCTCTTCTCCCCCCCAGGCGTGGAGGGCGCCTTTAAGAAGCTGAAGCCGGACCCGGGGGCTCCACCGCCCCTGGTGAGCGGAGGCGGTGTCACGGGGGGCCCCTCGCCCCCTGCCCACTCCGGCCACACCCCCACCACCTCCTCCTGCCCAACGCCCGCCCGACGCCGGCATCGAACCACCTTCACGCAGGTGAGGAGGGCATTGACATTCTGAGGAAGGGTGGGCTCCGGAAGCAATAAGTTACTAAGTGGGGTAGGGAAAAAGGTGCAGATTCCAAGCGGCAAAATATTTACTTGGTCGGAACTCAAACCACAGACCTACTACTCTGACCATTATACTACTAAGGAAGACGTTAATGGGCATAAGAAAATATTTTATATGTATATATATATATATATATATATATATATATCATACGACGAAATCATATATATATATATATATATATATATATATATAAACTTGGAAAAGACGCTCTCCGGCGACGCACAAACACACAAACACTAACACAAAAAACACTACACACATAGAAACATAAAAGAAGGACACTTACATTGGATATTTACGTTTCGACGGCACGGCCGTCGTCATCAGAATCTGATGACGACGGCCGTGCCGTCGAAACGTAAATATCCAATGTAAGTGTCCTTCTTTTATGTTTCTATGTGTGTAGTGTTTTTTGTGTTAGTGTTTGTATATATATATATATATATATATATATATATATATATATATATATGTGTATGATTTCGTCGAAGTAACACGGAATTGTTGAATAAAACTTGGACAGCAGCAAACAATGTAAGAACACACAAATATGTATACATATATCGTTATCACTTTGGTATATTTATGTTGATTATCGATTTAAAAATGTAATGTTAGTTAGCTCTGAGTTCAAGTCATTTGTGAAATAATAAACATTACAAAAGTAAATATTTCACCGTCGGTAAGCGGGATATATATTCGAGCACAGTTGGTGCGTCAAGGGCACTTTTGTTGAATTTAATGCATTCTTACATTTAATTAAGGTTTCCGTAAGGCACACAACGAGATCATTATTTCTTTATTTTGTTTAAAAAATAATTAATATCATGTACGTACTTTTATTTTTCATTAAAACATTTCACAAAATTAAAATTAAAATATTTTGTGATAACCAAGACGTAATAATAATAGAAGAAGGTGAGGCAGAGAATGTGTTCATTCTACTTCGTTTGATTCCTAATCCTGCCACAGGAGCAGTTGGCGGAGCTAGAGGCGGCGTTCGCCAAGTCCCATTATCCAGACATCTACTGCCGGGAGGAACTGGCCCGGACCACTAAGTTGAACGAAGCGAGGATCCAGGTGAGTGGCACCCCTTCTCCCCTCCCTCCTCAAACGCGGTACCCTCGGTAGCGGTTTCTTTTCCAGTGATGGAGAATGGCGCACCACATCGGGTGGGCCGAGATAAATAATTGGCGAATGTTATTTGACGATGGGCATTTTTATCGAAACCTTTGATATCAGAACTTTGCTATTTTTTCTTGAAACCTCGATGCATTGAATTTTTCACATCTTTAAGGCTCAAATATTATTCATTCTCTTACGTAGGATCACTTAATAACAAACTGAAAAATACAAACCATTTGCTAAGGCGAAAATTCAGGTACAGCTCCGAAATATACTTGTTCGTTTCACGCGAAATTACGGCGGTGAAATTCGAAACAGCGTTTAACACGAAACACGTTTCGCTCCTCTGAAAATAAAATCTTATCCACTTTTTGGAATGGAATGAAACGAAAGTTTTGGATGGAATATCTCAAATAGCAGCAACTCTACTCAAAACCCATCTCCCAAACAACCCATCTTCGTTAATTGCTCATGAGAACACCATTGTTACATAATAAAACGTTTTTAAGAAGTTTTTGAAATTGTTGGAATCACATGATGAATAAATGAGGTAGATTTACTAATTTAATACATAATTATGTTTCTTCATGACAAATGTACATATTCGCCCAGGTACGAATTGACGTGGGTTATAAACTAAGTCGCTGTAAGTGTCAGGAAAACTTAAGCAAGAAAATAGTTTGTTGTTAATAGTAATGTTTGGGTTTCTCCCTTGCAATAGGTTTTTGCCCTCCCTCTTACTAATGGGTTTCCGCTGTAAATCCATCCACACTACTCTCATATAGTTACCGAAGTTTAATTAAAAATGACAGTTAGACTAAGAGGAATACGAGTTAACTCCAAGATCTACTCTAATTTTCAAAAATAGTCGTCCATTGAGAAAACAGCTGCAAATAAAATTGTCGGCAAGAGATATTTATGGTGATGCAATTTTTCGAATTTACGCTCCTATTAAAGTCCCCTCTTTAGCCTTATCATAGCTACTCTTGAAAATAGAAGTAGAAGAAAACATAATTGAAGCCTTTCAATGGTAGATATGTACACATTAAATAGACATACAAGTGCATTAAATTGACATATCACGAACCCTATATGAGAGAGTGCAATTAATTATGCATCTTAACACGTTTATGGATGGTAAAACCTTTGGGAGCTTAAGAACATGTAAGCCGAAAAATATAGAGAAGAAACACGGCGTAAATGTTTTGCCATTTTTAATCCTTCGCTTTGATGTTCCCTTAGAGAGTTTTCCTGCAAATATCATGCTACACGACCAACATCTGTCTTAGTGATTTTATATCACAACCTTCCTGATACCATAATCTTCATATAGATTTCATTAATTACGATTTTCTGAGAACGCAGGAGCTGAAACGTCACGAATATTACTCGAATGCATTAGTGTTGCAGATAAATTGCTCAGATGAACTTCTCCCAACTTCAGCAACTACTCAAACAATAATACTGTCCATGTGTATCACACCAGGCGGAGAATAGTTTAATACACTTAATTGGTTAGCGGGCAGTAGGTTTACGTCCAACTGTCTTGTACCTTAAAAATTGTAGACCGCTGAATCATCCAAGTTCATCAATTGATCATGGACGTGATCTATCGACACCATGTCACACTCCGTGAGCCAACAAGAGGACGTCTTCTTACACACCACCATTCGATTGCGTAAAGACGGGTTACATATATATATATATATATATATATATATATATATATATAACACGTAAATACAAATTATTTACAGATATGGCTATGAATGAACAGATAACGACCAGGTCCTTTCGTTCATTGTATTCTGTAGCTTGTTCTTCTTTCACTTCGCCCGCGAATGGAATTTTAATTTGTTAACATGGTGGCGAAATCTATCTAACGATAGCAATAGGGATCTTAATTTGCCCTGTTTTGGAATTAAGAGTAAAATCCAGCGCACGCCGAATCGCTCTTGTCTCTCGTTAGCATTGAAATGGTGCCATCCTTTCTCAATTCCTTCATTTCTTCAGTGGGATTCTCATCAGCTGGGTTACAGTTCATTAAAAACATTCCCTTTCAATAGTTTTGGAGTTTTATATAAAAGTAAATACTATTGTGGTACATTGTAGCTACGGATTTTCCTAGATTTTCTCTTTGAAGAATTGTTCCAAATGTCTAGTGTGTATTAATATGTGCAAACATTCATCGATTCTAATATTTTCATATTTACATGAATCGAAAGAATTTAAAAAGAGATTTTCTTAGATCAAGGTTGGTAATCTATTCAGTTGACGAAGGTTTAAAACCATTTCGTAGAAAGGATAATATATTTGCAAATCTATCTTAGTTGATTATAAGTAATACTTTTAACCCTTGGTTAGTCAGTTTAAAAATCTAGACAATAACTGTAGGACGCATTCCAAATTTATTTTAATTTATGATCTAAACATAAAGTTCTTTCTTTCAAATATTAATTATTCATGATCATTCAAGAAGAACAGGGTAGTATTATAATCGGGTACGCTTTTGACATGCATCAAAATGAGATCAATGCTTTTCATACGCTATACTGTTGTCGGATTACTTTGAATTGCACATTTGGAAATTTTTAAAATACACTGAAATCTTCTAGTGCCTTGTTAAAAGTTTTTATTAGTATCCAGGCGAGTTTTATTATCAGAAAACTGAATACATAAACTCATTCGCTATTTTGTACCTTACTATCATGTTTTCTCATGCAAAATACAGTATTTATTTGTGAAAGCATCATCATAAATATTTTATGCCTTCAATAAATATCCTTATAAATCAAATTTGAATATCTATATTTAGTAAAGAAACTTTAATAATGTTTAAAGTTTTTGTTTGTAATAATCATGGTGTACTGGTGTTTACTTTTAATGGGAAATTTTCTTTACCGTACCAATAAGGCGTCGTTCCTTATTGAGAGATGATTTTGTCTGTAATCGATTTAATATGAGTTATATAGTTTTATTCCACGTAAAGATGATGATATTTAACGTGTTAGCACCACGATTTCCGTAAGAAATAAACGTTCACTTCTAACGTTTGGAAAAATAACGCATCATTGGATAATGATTAACCTCAGGATATTCATTTATTAATAATTGAAAGTCATCTTCGTATATTTACTTAAGAAAAACGTAAGTTTATCCAGCTATGTGTCATTATAAAAATATGTTATCACATTGAGATTCATCTTGCAATGGAACTATTTAATATTACAATCGCAAATAGTGTATGCTTATCCTCTTCTTAAACTCTTATCACTAGTATAAAATGATATTAATATAGTTAATTTACAATAATATATATTTGATTTCAGACATTTTCATTCAGTTAAACTCGGGTTACTTAGTGATCTTGTGTTATGCTCAATGTTAATGTCTCCAATGCAACTGCTGATACAGTAGGCCTCTTCATTTGTAAGTGTAAGAGCACTTCCGCCCAAAAATAACGTCGAAATTGAACAAGATTCAGTTTTGTTCAAAAATGACCGGAGATACCTGGATGTTTTTAATTCGCAAGAGAGATCACTGTTGAAATATATCTGTTGAATTGAATAATGTGGCTATATATAACCGATGATTAAATCCAGCCACATTTGCCATTAAATTTAAGTGGCCATAATGTGTTTTGGAGAGTCACGCATGGCAGTTTTTATTAGATTTTTGCATGAAAATTATCAAAACATAGTTGAATCATTTCAATTCAATTTATTCATTAGGGTAAGGTGGGTAATTAATGTTTTAAAGAATGCGTTACAACACATATAGCTTAAAACTTGGCACACAATTTTATAAAATAATTCCAAATGGGATTTTTGAGATTCATTGGTTCTATTTCCAAATATATTGGTAGGTATTTAACAACAAATTAAATGTTTGCAAACAGAATTAAGTGCCTTCATTGGGTATATAAGATTTTACCTTCTCCATTCTTCTCCACACCCACACTTCAAAAGCCTCCAATCTACGTCTATCCTCCTGCTTCAGAGAACACCTTTCCGCGCCGTGCATAGTATACTACGCTCCATATCAGAGTTTTTACGAGTCTTGTCTTAACATCCCTACTCAACGTCCCGGTCATCAACTCCCTCCTCCTTGCGAAAGCTTCCTTGCCTAGCGCAATTCTTCTCCTTACGTCCCTACCACTTTGACCGAGTTTGTGTATATAAATATTATTAAATGATTTTTAGCATGCTATTATACGCTTCATCAGATATCAGTGACTTTTAAAATACGAAAAACGACTTGACTTGATCGGATTATTATTAGGTAATCTACCGTTTAAGGTAGGTTTTTGGATGGACACAACTATCAATTAACATTTTGTGACTCCCCACCTAGCAAACTAATCTACTATATATCAGGTCCCTCTTCATCTCGGTGTACTTCTTTCCTCCCTTCATCCCGTCCAACATCCCTATCCTGTTCCTACCCTTACCTCGCTTGCCCAACATTCTCCCCTCTATTACCCTCTTCAACATTCCACTACCGCTCAATACGCCTTTCATCCATTTTTCCTGCCTCCATAGGATTTCTCTCAACAAACCCCTCTCCTCCCCCACCATTTCTAGTACTTCCTCATTTGTTTTCCTTTCGGTCCATTTCACCTTCTCCATTCTTCTCCACACCCACACTTCAAAAGCCTCCAATCTACGTCTATCCTCCTGCTTCAGCGACCACGTTTCCGCGCCGTACATAGCTACGCTCCATATCAGAGTTTTTACGAGTCTTGTCTTAACATCCCTACTCAACGTCTAAGATTACCAAAACCTTCTCAAGGAAAATACCTATGGGCGCTTTCCTTGTAATTTTAGTCGGGTTAAATAAATTGCGAGGAGCAGGACGCTTATATTACATCAATTAGAATCTTTTTAAAGTAGTGACCTCCCGATTCAAAGGGAGGCATTAAGGTCGGTGGTATCCGGAGGGGGTGATTGACAGTGAAATAATGACACCGGGTTTTATTTTGCTTGGTTTTTAACGATGCGAAGGGCGATTTGGCCAATGGATTAACACAATGAGGTAGATATGGAAAGCTAGTATCATTAAGTAGATGTATCGAATGAGAAGTGATTTTGTGGAAAGCAAACATTATTGAGTCGTGATAAATAATAATTCACTGATCCACTGAACAATAAAGGTTTATTCCGACCTAGTTTTCAATGTAACAGCGTCATCGTCAGGTACGCAATAAAGACAAAGTAACATCAACACCTAGGCCGAAATAAAGCTTCATTGCAATTGGAACAGTTTATTATCATTTACTACGAATCGATCAGTCGGAGGTATTTTTAATTGGGCAAGGCGATTACAGAGATCATTATTTATCTCATTGGAATGAATGTACCTATATCTTCATTATATTCAAAATGAATATTCACCTATAATTTTTCAACTGCATATTCATAGCATATATTTTTTAAATAGACTCAAATTCCTCTGCAAGTATTTGCAAAGCTTTGAGAGAACAATGTTAAGTTAGATTAGAGGGAGTATTAAAGAACAGTATTCAGTTAGAGCCAAATGATCGGTAATACACTAATACCGTTTTAAAATAATCAAGTAAATAAAATAACTCAATTTTTAATTAATTATCAGAACCTTCTGCAGACCCCTGTCAATCATAATGAATAAGACGTTGACGGCACCTGACTTGCTCACCTCACAATTGCTAGTGACCCACTGCAACTAGTTCTATTCAGTGCATTAACTTGTTACAGTTTATTCCTCTCGCAATGATTTGCCACGACGACTCTAGCGTATCTTCCGAGAGGTCCCAAGGGCCTTCGCGAGGGCCCTTCCTACCGCGCCGTGCCTTCACGCGAGCGGCCCACGGGCGCGCGGCGTAGGCGCCCCCACTTTCCCACTTCCGCCGCCCACTTACGAATTCGGCGGTGGTCAAAAGGGAAGCGTGCACTCCAAATTAATGCACTCAAAATGCAAGAAATATATTGCTGAAAATGCATGAATTAATGACTATTTGGTCGTATTTGTTCAATGGATGCCATCTTTTTGTTCAATTTACCAATAAAATTTAGAATATGATAACAAGCATTCCTTTCCGGTGTCTAATTAAAGTTTAGTTAATTGGAATTCAGCAGTTATTGTTAAAAAAATAGTTATCAAAATGGTGATAGGTTTAATATGTAATAAGGGAAGAGAGCTTGATCTAATACTTTTAAAAACAGCGTGTGAAATTCATTCATACAATAGGGTAATAAGAGACGGCTTCTTCCATTGGGTCGCCAATGATGTTCCACAAAGATCTGGTACCCGTAAAAGAACCACCTAGCCTAGATGAAGGTGATGGCGTCCAGAAGCGTCACCTGGAATCGAACACGGGCCCTCCAATGAGAAGCCAACCACTGTACATTGATTAGGTTTAAATAATTTTGTGTGTAAAACGTCATAACATTTCATATTTCAACATGAAATTTCATTTTACATTGGATATCTCTTTAATTGGAAACCAATAAATTGCTGAATCATTGTCAATGACTAGAAAAATACCAGAATTGTATTATTTCACCTCATGTACCCGTTTTATGATATCTGTGGCCTCTGCTGCAAAAAATAGACAATGTGCCTTGATATTTGACGGAGTTGGCATTAATTTTGAACGTTACTGGTGCCGAAAATTGGATAGAAAAATATGTTTCAAGGTATTGCGTATAGAGACGGAATTATAAAATTATGCACGCGAATGCATTTGCTAAAATGAAAGTGAACCGATCATATGTTTAATCGTGAGTGAGCAGTTGTCGAGGAGACTGAGTCGTCGTTTCCAGTCCACCCTCCGCGTGCGTCATGGCGACACGAGCGGAGCAAGTCCGCGTTTTGCTGCGAAATTCCGAAAAGTGTGGAGTGCTTTTTCTTTCCTTTCTTCCCCTCTCCCCCCATTTCTCTTCTGTCTCCCCTCCCTCCTGTGCCTCAGAAGCGCCCGACCGTCCCCGGCTGCCATCGCCCTACCGCCACCCCACCGCACAGTCACTCCAGGGTTTAATTCCGTCCGCCCCGTTTCGACAAGAGGGAGGCGAAGAATAATTCGTCGGAATTCCCTCTTTTTCCTCTCTCTCTCTCCCCCTCCCCCCTCCCCTCTCCCCCCAAGCCCTCCCTAAAGTTCACGTGGATGGACTTGGAATGCTCAAATAATCGCTCACTCCCACCCCCACACCCTCTCTCCACCTCTCCTCCGGGCGGAAACAATTGTTCCCCCCCCCCGACGTCCCCGTCTCTTTTTTGGGTGGGCGGTGGCGGGGGAGGGAAGGAAAGAGGTGGGAGGTGGGTGAGTGTGTGATGCAGGGGAGGAGGGTTGACAAGGAGACGCATCATTCTCCCCCCATCCCCCGCAGCCTCTGTCTTATGCGTGCTCCGCGAGCTAAACGGGTGGCGCCTCACTCCCAGCGGCCCCCGCACCCGGCGCCACCCTCTCTCTTTCGCGACAATCAAGAAGCACGAAATGCGCCATTCTCCGCTCTTGAAAAAAATATCACACGGCCCCCCACGTGAGTCGTGTCCGCTCGTCGAAAAGCGACCGGTTACAAAAAATTAACTATCGAAACCTAATTGCTCGTCGTTAAGCATTGATCTCGTAGCAAGAAAAGGTATCTCGCAAGTATTTCATTACCAGAAGACGTTCTCCACCCTGTCATTTATGGTATGATAGCATATTGGCTCGTGTAATCTGCCACGTGAAGGATATATCATAAGTTAATAGTGGCGAACGATTAATACTTTTTGAAAATATGCTTACCTGTCACTTTGTAGTTTTGCGGGAGAGTGACAATCGATATTTTGAACAAGCGCCTAAAGCTAGAGTCTACCGAAATTTTAAATTGCCCCGCATTAAGATGTGAACTACCAACTCGACTAAACATGACTCTCACTCCTTTTTTTCATAACAGTCTGCTCGTATGTTGATATTTTGCATTGCTTTGATTCACATCTTTGAATTCAAACATTAATTTAATAAGTTTAAGTAAACCATAGAGATGCAAAGAATATAGTGAAGTTTACGTGATTGTTTTGTGATATCTTGAAATGATTTCTTTGAATGCGTGCACAGTTTACTTTTATCACGCCGTTGTTTATGCCAATTGAGCTACGTCTATCAAGAAATGGTTACAACGTTTATTGTTGTTCGTCCCATGATGTTTACTTAAAACTAAAATATTAGTTATTAAAACATTTTATATCTGCGCGAAGAAATCATATTCACTAAATTCATAAGTTAATACATGTTAAGCGTTAGGCTGTTTCAGTTCAAATTACTGCTTCTGTGAAGTTTCTCATTTTTACTTAAATTTGACGTGTAGTATTTATTGATTGACATACACTATTTTAATCTAGCATTAAATCTAGATCTTGATGAAAAGAAGAAAGTAAGGGTCTGTAACTCATTTGCCAACAAATAGGTGCTTTCATTTTCCCCAGTGTACATGTGAGGTTGCTTTGATTCATTGACATTTTTGACGTTAGACGTATTCTACCTACACGGCGCGCGACATGTTTTATTTCTTTCACATTTCAAGATGTGTATTAACTTTTATTTAATTAACATGTATGAGAGGGGAAAGACCATGAATTTTGAAGGCTTACAGACTGTACTTGTATACATAAACATATACTGGTTTGAGAGGAACTGGACCGAGAACATCCTGGGTGAATTTATTTGATGAGACTATCAAGATGAGACATTTTTGAGCTCTCTAAAATGAAATAGGACACATCAAACGGCGCACAAACGTGTAAAGAACAGTAATTGAAAACCTTGATGCTGAGAGCGGTCTTATTTTGCTAGGAAACCTGGTTATTGACGCAAAAATATACGCGTGGACTGGATAACTTTAAGATGTTAGGTAAAAGAAAAATGGAATGGGCAAAACGGGGAATAAAATAAGGAGTAAAGGCGGAGTTGAAGAATGTTTTTTGTATTGTGTGGGTCTAGAAAATTTAGTGTAGTGTCGACGTGTGGATAAATCATTTAGAAATATAACAGAACTCCTTGCGTCAGAATCATGGTATGACTAACCGGCAAATAATTAATATAGGTATATAGATAATCATTGTAATGTTCACCAAGTTGAATACATGTATGCCCGCAGACGTAACATTATGATAAAATAAAGAAAATACTCGTGGTCTTTTGAATATGCCCGTGGCAGAGCCATCTTTTTCAGCGAAAGGGTCAGACTCAGTGTGTTTGTCTGTCCCTCTTTCTATGCATAATTACATACATATTATAAATAAAATATTAAATATAAAATTATATAATATATATGTAATTATAATTATATTTATGAGATAAAAGACTGTAATGGTGATGATTCAAAATATAATTTCTCGTAGGGAGCGAAGGACGTGTGTTCGGGGTGGTGGGAGCAGGGAGACGAATCGGATCGAATGTATATGTGAGACACGCACAGAGTTGCGTGCGTGCGTGCCTCCCTCTCCCCTCCTCCTCTTGCGCCGCCCCCCCTCCCGCAGCGGCAGCACCGATTCGCCTTCGTCCCCGATGCCGTGTTCCTCATCGCGATGTGCGCCCACGAGAGGGATGGGGTGGGGTTGAGCAGGCGGGGAAGGGGTAGGGAAAGCGCTCGTAGGAATGGGCACAAAAAAGGGAGGTGGTGGAAAAAATGAATGAATGGAACTGCGGGCCCCGCAGATCGCATGCAAATGACTGTTCAAGGGGCGCGGGGAGTGGGAGGAGTGGTGTGGGGGGGCGGTGCTCACCCGAGGCACGTTAACCAGGAGTCATCGTGGGAAGGGGGGGGGACGGCGGCGAGGGAGACCTCTCTCTCTGCGTCGCCGAGGAGAATAGGTGGCGGCCGGTGGCGCACGAGGAAGGGGGGCGGGGTATTTTGGGGGAAGGGAGAGGGTTTCAGATCGACTTGATCGACCGCACTGGAATGTTGGCGGAATTAGAACACAAAATACCTTTGGTGGAGTGAAAATTTTCAAATGCTACTTTTGTAAAACTGATACATTTTGCGATCTAGCTACTTGATAAAATTACACAATTCGTGCTTTAACGACGAATACGTGACATGGCGGTGGTTTCGATGAAATAACTAATACGTGATGTCGCCGTAGTAATGCCTTTATCTTGGTTAGACGAACTCTGAAGTAAACGGTCGAATAAAACTAATAGTATTTGAATTGAATATTAAATCGATACCCTAATAATAAATGAATCTAAGGATGGTGAGTTATCCTTCTTTTTCACGCCCCTGATCACTATTTTGACCTTGTTCTGTACTGCTTTTAAATATAGGGATTTTTTCCGCAAATCTACGGGTATTAAATTAATCTTTTCATTCATGATTACATATATTTTCTCTTATGTTGGCATGGTACAAAAATAATGTCATATAGAACAAGTTGCATTTATAAAATACTCTTTCTTGAAGCCAAGACTCCGACATGGGAGACGAACTTAAGCTTCCCTTGAACGTGAGAATTTGAAGAAGAAGATGTGTAATTGACCTAAAGGTTAATGAACATCTCAGCCAAATGTCTTTCCTCATTCCCTGGGAATTTTTCTTGTAGGGTGTAAGGTATTTTTTTTTAATTTTCACATAGTTTTTCATAAAATCCAAGCTATTATAAGTCCATTTTCACTTTCAGATTCAATTTTCAATTACAAATACCTTTGGGGGTGAAGTAGATACACATTTAAGAATATATTTCTGGCATCAACGGTGATGCAAAATTACTATCTGTAACCCAATTTTTGACATAAAAGTTTATTATGATATTTTGATGTCACATAAACGGCATTTCTAATGTTTGGAAATCCTCATTAGAATCTTTATTTTAATGTTTTTGTCTTGTGTATACATTTTAGACACATTTACTTATAAAAATAATTAAAAATAATTTTACACAGGCAGTTACAAACACATAACACATACACATGCTTATATATATATATATATATATATATATATATATATATATATATATTTCTATAGACATATGTATGTATATACATGCGCGCGCGCACACACACACATAATTATAAAAATAAACGTATATATATATATGTAAATAAACGTATATATAATATAAATATAAGCGTGTGTGTATATATATATATATATATATATATATATATATATATATATATACACGATATGTACTCCTGGCGTGGGGTGTGAGTGGCAGGTACGTGCTATGGGAGGGGAGTTGAAGGGGGGGCCGTCGTGCGGTAGTGTCGCGGAGAGGTAAGGGGGTGTGGGCGGAAAGGGCGGAGGCCTGGTGTGTGGTGAAGAAGCAGGCAGCGGCAGCAGAGAGGAGAGGACCGCCGCCGCCGCGGTGGTCCTAATTGTAATTGACTTTTGGGAGTGTCGTTGAATCGTTGTACGGCGTGTGCAGTCGTCCCACGGGGCGAACCGCCGCGCCGGAGGCACACTGGATAGGGATGGAGGGGAGGAGGAAAATTGAAGGCGAGAATGCGAAAAAGGGAGTGCGAGGAGGAAAAAAAGGTGAAGGAGCGACAAAATGGTGGAAGGGTGCAGATTGGAGTATGGGAAAGGTGGGGTGAGGGTGGAAGGGAGGACATTCTTGCATTACGTCTCATACTTGCCCCTTCCTTCATCCCTGTCAAGACTTAAAAACCTCCCCGCTACGGCCCCCCTCCAAAGAGCAAAATGCGCATGTATTATGTTTTGTTATGCGTTGGTACCACCTTACATTACTTTTTTAAGCGTTTTCTTTCCCTTTCCAATTCGTGTATACAATAGATTCTTGATATATATATATATATATATATATATACATAAATATACGAGTATATATTTGTATATATAAGTAGGGAGGTTAAGAAAAGACTCGTAAAAACTTTGATATGGAGCGTAGCTATGTACGGCGTGGAAACGTGGTCACTGAAGCAGGAGGATAGACGTAGATTGGAGGCTTTTGAAATGTGGGTGTGGAGAAGAATGGAGAAGGTGAAATGGAGCGAAAGAAAAACAAATGAGGAAGTACTGGAGATGGTGGGTGAGGAAAGGGGTTTATTGAGAGAAATCCTATGGAGGCAGGAAAAATGGATGAAAGGCGTATTGAGCGGTAGTGGAATGTTGAAGAAGGTAATAGAGGGGAGAATGTTGGGCAAGCGAGGAAAGGGCAGGAACAGGATGGGGATGTTTGACAGAATTAAGGGAGGAAAGAAGTACACAGAGATGAAGAGGGACCTGATGTAGATGAGGTTACTGAATTAGGTTTTTTTTGGAGTTACAAAATATTTATTTGATAGTTGTGTCCATCCAATAACCTACCGTAACCGGTAGATTACCTAATAATAATATATTTCACTAATACAAAAATTTCGCATCTTTGTTTACATAAAACAACCAACTAACTGATAGTTCCATCAGCTGTCACCCATCCCACAATAAACGTTTTCTTCCGGTATTTATTTTATTAAGAAGACAATGTGTACATCCACGGCTCTTTCTAAAGAACAGTGGATGTTTGAATTGTATTCTTAATAAAATAAATAATGAACATAAACTTCCACAAAGTTGAGTCTGAAACAATAGAAAGTTTTCTTCCGTATTTACTCTACACCTGCGATCACCAAATATGCAACTCCATGCAATTCCAAACTTTTGATACATTTCTCGTCAATGCACACAATGTTCTTCTCAACCGCGGATACCGTAAGTCTCTTTTCAATAAAAAAATCTGAAACCTTTCCAAAAACCTCAACGCACACATTCCATTTAGATTTAGGAAAACGAGGGCGAAAGAGTTTGTATGGACTAATTCGTTCATTTATGAAAGAGGTATTGGGGCGGGAGACTTTGTCAAATGCGATATTTCCTCTTCCAAATGGGGAAATGCAGCCATATGAGAGGACTTAAAGAAAATACGTTTGACCCCGTTCGATAAGTTTTAAATGGTTCTCTGAATCATCAATAAGAGCACGCAGAGCAGGGCAAATGACTATAATTGGAGGGCATTTTGAAATGGACATTTTGGAAGGTGGGGGAAATTGAATCCTTTATTTTTTCCTGATTGGCTAAATAAAAATTTGAATTTTTCAGATTTTGTTTTTGCTGGGTGAATGTGTAATTATAAAGTGGAGCGTATCCGAGCGGTTTTTTTTGGTCCGTGAAATTCTTTTGGCAGTTGGAGGGTTAATTTTTTTAAAGTGATTTTTCTGGAATACTGTGGTGTTTTTAAAAGGTTTCTGGTCATTTTTGTTATAATGCCGCGTATAGGAGTTGCTATTGCACATGCGGTGACCGCGAGTGGAAAAGGACAATATTTATTCAGCGCATATTGTGGGATGGGTGACTACTGCGGAAATGCGCGTAGATATTAATCGTGATTTGTTGATTTTTATGAACGGAAATGATAAATGTATTAAGATCTGGTGCTTTCCCGGCGTATTTGCTGGATGAAGTTTTCTCGGGTCTTCCACCGGGTCAGGGGTTCCATGTTGGCCGACGTTTCGATGCCCGACTCGTGCATCGTCCTCAGGGTTGATGATTGCCACTCCGTTTTTGGCCGTCTTATATACCTGCGCTCTCGGGTTCAGGTGACTTCTGATTGGTCGCCGGGTCGTTGTGCTCTGTGCCTTTCTCTTTTTACCTCCAATAGCACGGGTTTCCATGTGTTGCTGAGAGAATAACCGGAATCCCTATTGAAATTCCGCTCTGCCATTTTAATTTCTATGGATTCTTTAATGATGCGGTCCCAGTAACCACCGGCGCGGGCAAGTAGCTTGGTCTCGTTGAAATTAATTGAGTGATCCATCTCGACGCTGTGTTCGGCGATGGCAGATTTTTCCAGCTGCCCTAGGCGTAGGTGTCTTTTATGCTCCTTTAACCTGGTCTCGATGGTCCGACCCGTCTCTCCAATGTAGACATCTCCGCAGAAACACGGGACTTGGTATATCCCTGGCCACCATTAGCCAGGGTCTGCTTGCCGTACGTCGCCTCGATCTCCGGAAAAATATCCAGGATACTAGCGAGGCATAAAATCGAGGCAATCCATAAACCACCGGGGAAAATTAGAAATTTACTTGTCAGAGCAAAGGACCCAATCGGCCTAAAGACCCCAGGGATATACCAAGTCCCGTGTTCCTGCGGAGATGTCTACATTGGAGAGACGGGTCGGACCATCGAGACCAGGTTAAAGGAGCATAAAAGACACCTACGCCTAGGGCAGCTGGAAAAATCTGCCATCGCCGAACACAGCGTCGAGATGGATCACTCAATTAATTTCAACGAGACCAAGCTACTTGCCCGCGCCGGTGGTTACTGGGACCGCATCATTAAAGAATCCATAGAAATTAAAATGGCAGAGCGGAATTTCAATAGGGATTCCGGTTATTCTCTCAGCAACACATGGAAACCCGTGCTATTGGAGGTAAAAAGAGAAAGGCACAGAGCACAACGACCCGGCGACCAATCAGAAGTCACCTGAACCCGAGAGCGCAGGTATATAAGACGGCCAAAAACGGAGTGGCAATCATCAACCCTGAGGACGATGCACGAGTCGGGCATCGAAACGTCGGCCAACATGGAACCCCTGACCCGGTGGAAGACCCGAGAAAACTTCATCCAGATAAATGTATTATTTTACAAGGTGAATTTTTTTATGAGTACATTGAAGAGAAGTCCGTTTTGGATTATATCGAGAATTAAGATTTGAGATTTTCAAGGAAGGAGGGTGAGTTTTTATGCCAGTGGGGCCAGAGAATGATGATATCGTCAATACAATGGACCTAGAAGAGAGGTTTTAGATTTTTATTTGGGAGGAAAGTATTTTTGAGTTGGCTCATAAAGAGATTAAGATAAGTCCAAATGGATAACCATGGGGGTGCCACTTATTTAAAGGAAAAATCTTTCGTTTAAGTTGAAAGTATTTTCCGTCAATGTTAATTCTGACAGGGGGTTGAAAAATTTTCTTGAGGGAGTGTGTGGCGGAGGCGTTTTGCGAGGAAATAGCGGATGGATACTAACTCGTATGTGGAGGACGGAAGTACAGAAGGAACATCTATCGTGACGATTATTTTGTTTTATTAAGGATTGAGACGCAGTGTATCGTAGGAGGTTTGGGAAGGGGTAGACATCTTTAGTGAAAGAGAGGTGGGATGTGACACTCGGTTGTCAATTATAGTGCGGGGTGTTAGGGGTATTAGATTCAAGAGGTGAAAAGATGGCTAGTGTGAGAGTCCTTCATTCAATTCCTTCAGTCAATGAAAATTATATAGGCTCTGCGGCAGACAGAAATAAAATGGAGATTCTGACGAGGTTTTTAAGGGTGAAAGGAAATCTTTTGTAAGTTTTAAATGGCGTCCGTTCCTGGACCCGGGAAATTCCTCTCGCCGGAGGAGATCTTCTTCACTTTGCTCTCTGTGATTAAAATGGGTCCATCCATGCCTCATAATTACCGATCACGATGCTCTTTAAAGAGAGACTGGAATGAATTCCTCGAAATGCCTCGCTGCTTATGTAGATGACCTTTCAAGCGTTCTGCGTCTGGGTCAGGTGGAGGGGACTCGACAACAGGTGGAGGAGGTCGAGAGAGATTGGACGGATGGAGGAGGAAGGTGGAGGTTTCCTTCTGTGCCTCGGTCCTTTCGACCAGCTTCTTCTTGGCCGCCGTTAACGATGGATTTTTATTCACCTCGTGCGGCTTTATGGCAAGCAGCACGTTTTTTATTAGTGTGTGATGGCCTTTACTCTTAGATCCCGGGCAATGAGTGTCAAATTAAGGGTGAATTAACTCCCATATATTATAAGTGCATCATCAGACTCTATATTCAAGCCGCTCGGTGTTTGTCTTGCGTAGCTTCAAACTGTTTTAACCTAGTCGACGCTTCATTCCCCCAAGAGGCCTCCTTTTGTGGTTAGGCAAGTTCCTTGACAGCACCGTAGACCACGCAATCCATCGCACAGGGTCAGTAGTATCTAAAATGGTTTTATCTACATGATCTTTGGTATTCATTGTTGGTTATCTGGCAGAGAAAGCTTAAAATGAATATTATGTATCATCCTCATTTACATATTGCAGTTTCTTGTGCCAATTGACCGCATATCTAAGCCCAATATACTTTCATTTTTATGCATGCAGTAGACGATTGCATATTTTATTTTATTCTCTGGAAAATGTTTCTCGCAGCTTTGCCCAATCCCAAACACGTCACGTCCACGCAAACTGTACACCTTATCTCCTTGCCGTCCTCATCACCACCAAACGGTCCCTCTCGCTGTGCAGATCGAGTGGCGAGACAAGGGTTGGTGCTCCGCGTGCACCCTCCAGAGGATGGTTCGACGCCGACCCCGCTGGAGGCCGCGCGCCCCCTCTCGCCGAAGGCATCCGACGCCGTGAGAGCGAGCTCCGCCACGTCTCCATCGCCTGGCCCGAGACGGGGGGAGGCTCATTCTCCGCGTCGCCATGGGAACCGGAGGGAAGGAGGGAGGGATAAAGGGGAGATTGAAAAGGGGGGGTCGGTTTGTTAAGGGAGTCGTTTCCTCGGTTTGATTTGCATTCGAGGCACGGCCTCCCCCCCTCCACGTTCACCCCTCCTCCCTCCCCCCACCTGCCCATGGCATCTTGGCGCCGCCGTCTTCCCTCCACAGAGAGGCTTCCCTCCCACGGCCCCCTCTCTCGCAGACGCTCTCCTTTCAAGGAGGAAGAAATACGTGGAGGGGTGGGGGAGGTTGGGGCCATTCCTTCAAATCCTCACGCACACAGTACGAGCATGCATGCACGCACAAATTTGTACGCACGCCACGCCTCTCATTTAGACGGAATGGGAGGAATAAAAAGACAGGCGCGAGCGGAGCGGAAAGCTGGGACCAAAATATGTGATGGTGTGAAAAGCGAGCGAAAGAGAACGGATGCGAAGACGGATTTCCGATCGCCCCTTCACTTTATCGGTACTTGCGTAATTTACACGGAAGTGCATCTTAGTAACATGAATCCGACTCATTTTCGACCTTTCTCCGTGTTAAGGTTTGTGTAACCTCCATGCGCAATTCTCGCTAAGATTTTCAATATATGAACTTCCAAATTTGAAAAACTCATTTCAGAAGATATTTCACTCCGATTTCTCCTTTTTTCAAATTCATCTACTTATCCACCTTTCCTTTCATAATTTCACATCGCAATCATAATTTAATGCAGTCTTGATAGCTCTCGAGAAACCAGTTGGCTGAAAATTAGAAATAATTTGAAAAAGGGGCATTTGGTGAACGACTAATTGTTTGAATACCTCTCCCTGATCCTGGAAGCATCTCTTTCCTTCACAGAAAGATCCAACTACCCTTCTCCCCCTACTGTGAACCCTACTAATCGCCTTTCCTGACGCTTAACACCCCTCTCCTCCTTCCCATCAATACCGATCACAATCCCACCCCTTTCCACCCACCTCTCCCTCCCTTTTCTCACCCACCCCTTCCCCCACAAGAATGGTATACCGTATAAATGGACCGAAACTTGACTAATTTGTACCTGATGATTACGCCTTAGCGTTGAAACTGGTAGTGCCAAAATAAAGAATAGTGGGAAAATACATTGTGTCCTTCATTCCATGAAAATTTAATTCATGAACTTTCACAAAGTTGTACCAGAAACCATCGAAGTTATTGCCTTTATTAGTAGCTTTATTCCGACCAATGGTTCTCCCCATTAAATATCAATTATCTTGCGTGCGACAACCCTCTTCATAACCACCATAAACGTTACTAGTTCGTCTCATGTAATCATTCCATGGGCGACTGGAGTACTATTTTATCTCCGGAATATTTAACCGGGAGGAATGTGTTCACGTGACATTGCAATTTCGTAGGGGCCACTTCTCGTCTTGAGTTTAATTAGGTGGTTAGAAACCCGTTGGATTCCAATTCGAATTATTCGCTGCCGTTGATTCCCAAAACATCACTCTAGTCAGTTAATGCCGGATCTAGCCGCTTGACTTACGCCTCTACGAGGAAAGATCTGCCCTAAATACCAAAAATGAAATCATCTTAATGGCTAAAGGGGTAATGAATCTAGAAATTGCATACATCCGCCGGTATCGTTGTGCATTACGTATTCGAATTCAATCGAGCGGTAGATCGTTGTTGTTTGCGCTTTCGTCATGACTGTTACTCGCTGGAAATTGCGAACGTGATTCTTTTTATTAGGGCCTCTCCGCGTATTTGGGAATCCGTGCCAAAGAGGAGTCTGGCTAAACACATCGGAAGAATCTAGATTGGGGTAACCTGCGACAATTTCATTGATTTGCCCATCCTTCGGTGTCCTCGAGAATAACCCCGTCGCGTCGTCGGCTCGAAATGCACGAGAAGATTTATTTAGGAGTAATCTGCGAGATATCGCACTTGGATCAGTCTCGTGATTCAATAATTTATATCCACTTCTGTGAGAAATATTTATTAAATATTTTTGTGTTGTGCAAAACGCTTCTTAAACATCTTTATACATTGAATGAATACAATGTAGAAGCAAACACCATGATACGTTTATTGGCATGGAGACGACTATAAATGAGGAGGTTATTTCAGGTGACTTATCCATGATGTAGGTTCTGAATTCAAGCCACTCAAATCGACTTAAAAACTTCAAGTATTACACTTGTATCTAACCTTTCAATGAAAACACACATCGGAAGGCTGATAAGGCCTGCCTTAAGGAAATTATGTTTCATCAGACGGTTTGCGGGACAGTGTAATGAAAGAGTGAAGGAGAGGGTTACTTCGCTTTATTTAGACCACGTTTAGAATACGCGGAAATTATTTGTGAACCATGGGAAAAACGTTAATTAAGGAATTGGATGCTGTTCATGGTAAATTTGCAAATCATTTAAAAAATTTCTACGGGAAGAGAGAAACTGTGACATGGGGTGTGTTGGAGGAATTATGCTTGGTAGTCCATTGATTTGCGAAAAGAGCAGGTGAGTATTTGAATTTCTGAAAGTTGCAGGACATCCGCGTGTACTCATGACACCAAAGGGAGAGTTATTATATCCCTGCTTTACATCGGCAGATTGGACCACCAGAATAAAATAGATTCAACCATTTACGACTTCAATTTCTCACTCTTCCTTCGCACTTGATGCATTCATCTCAAAATCAAGCATAATCATCTTTACATTTCAATTAAAAAATCCAATTTAAAGAACTGTGTCGTAATTTAGATAGAAACTTATGGATCTGAAAGTACGCATTTTGCTAAATGGTTAATTTATGCATAATAATTATTTATATGTATGTATATACATATATATTTATGTTCATATATATGTGCATTTTTATTCATAAATAGTTTGTGCCTCAGCACCCACCGCCACACGCTCATGTGGCGGCATCTGGCAGGGTATTATGTAGAAGTAGAAGTATTTATAATTGTACTCTGCGAAAGTTTATAACGCCTATGGTAGCATTTCATTTAGCCACACCGAAGCTAAATACTAGGATACACATTTTAATAAATTATATACATATAATGCACATGAAATGATCTCATAGATAGATAAACAATTTTAGAATGAAATTAAATAACCATATTCGCCATATTTATAAGTTCATGATTATAAAAATAGCCAGAGATCATTTCCCAGAGGATCGACGGACGACCAAAGGAAAAATAGAGCGATACGTAGAATAGCCCCCGAAGAATGAAGAGGAGTCCTACCCTGAAGGGAAGAGCTCCTTAAATATTTCCCCTCTTATTGAATGACCGCTTTAAATCTTCTTCTGCACGCTGTTTAATCCAGGGATATATATTATTATAAATTAACGGTAATCTGCGGGTGAAGGTAATTTTTTGATGGACTACTATATTTCTAATCCCCAACAAGTACGACTATCCATGTGTTAATACGATACACTACTATGGACACATTTTCAATTTTGCGTTCTGTCCGCCTCCCTCCAATCCGTCCAAAACGTCTAATCTCATTTCCTCTCCCTGCTTAGCCCACTCAATTCTTCTCCCCCTTATATCACTGTCTTCAATATCCAAAGAGCTGTCCATCCACTTCTTCCGCCTCCTTCGAATTTCATCATCAACTCAAACATCCTCTTTCTCATCCCTCATCATGCCTAGTACTTCGTCGTGTGTTCTTCTTTCCATCAGTTTTACTTTTCCTATCCTCGGTCACAATTACAACTTCAAAAGCCTCTAACCTACGCTTATCCTCCTGCCAAAACGACCAGTTTTCCGAGCCGTAAAGAACCAAGATCCATTTCAACGTTTTTACTAATCACGCCTTAACATCCTTACTTAAAGCCGTTGTCATCAACTCCCTTCTCTTTGTACAAGCTTTGTAGCATAACGTAAGTCTTTTCCATGTGCCCCAGCCCCTTTGACTGCAAGGATTTAGTAGAAAGAATAATATAAACGTGTTTCCGTTTCGTTTGTTTCATTTTGCGCAGAGATTAGGAACGGAATAGGGCCACCGTAACTCCAACCACGGCGCTGGCTCCCTCGTCGAATCTAACTTAGGGTGAAGCGGAGAGGAGTGGGGGAGGGTGAGGAGAAGACGGGGAGTGGGGGGGGGGTAGGGAATGCCCGCCGACTGGTTTGCGAAAGGGATGAGCGGGGGTGGGAACCCTTCTTCTCCTACCCGACAGTTGCCGCCGTCCTCCCCAAAACCTCTTCCTATTTTCTCTCAGCCCTTCCCCGTCCCCCCTCCCTGTTCGTCCCCCGCCCTCCACGGAACAGCGAAAAGGCAAAGTGAGGCAAGTGGGGCGAAAGAGATCCTTGAAGGGAGAGGAACAGGCAGAATCTTGCCAACCACTTTGAGGCAGTTATTCCCTGAAGAGAGAGGAGGAGGCGGAGAGTGAAGAGGGAAGGAAGGAGGACCCCGTCTCCCCGAAGGGTGAAGATCTGAGGGTAGGTAGGCTCTTGAGTAAGAGACCAAGCGTGACTGAAGCTGTACTTTAGCGTGCCCCCTTCTGCCTCCGCGCCCAACCCTACCCCCTCTGCATACTTCCCCCACGTGCTCCCGTGGGGTAGCCCATGCGAGGGGTGGAGGAAGGAGGAGGATAAGGTCGCAAAGGAAACTATTTATTTGCGCAGGGGCTGCGTTCCTTTGGTTCAGCATGTTGAAAATTAGAACACTTAGTGCCTCTATTCCAATTAAAAGCTTTACCTGCGGAGGTTTTTAATCATGGTTCATTCCGGACTCGTACAGAGAGAGAGGCTGCTTAAATCCGAGAATCGCTTTGAGCCTTGCGAAACCGCAAACCGGTCTCGGTTTGAATGTATCCAAATGGTTGTGCTACTCGGGAGTACGAGGCAGTAGTAGCAGTGGCGCCACATACGAGTAACAACGATAGCGCCAATTCACAGTGAAAAATATAACTAGACATGGAAGAAGACATGACGATAAACAACAAGAACCGAACATGGACAGGGGAAATATTTAATTGGTTGACAGGTGGTATGGCAGCTTGGGTGGTGAAACTGTTGCATGGAGAATAAAAAGGATCGACAGTGTGAGGGAGTGAATTTAGGATGGAGGAGAGGCGAAATAAGGGTGGACGCTTAGTGAGGAATATCCTAGGAATAGGCAGATGGAGTAGGGAGTGGGTGCGGGTGGATCGAGTTGGAATTCTGTAGTTGAAGAGAGAGAGCAGTCCAGGGCAATCAATAGTCCAGTTTAGGGTGTTGTGGAGGAGTTACAAATCAGCATTAATTCTTCGGATTTGGGGGTTAGAGATTGATAGAGAAGATAAAACAGTATTTGAGGACATATTGTGGCAATGTGGGACTCGGTGTTTGACTATTTTGGCAAAGAAGTGTGAGAAAGATACTCGTACAATCGAGGAATTATAGATTTGTTGGGACTGAGGTGAACCACATTGGGGAGCAGTACGTTACTATGGGAAGGACAATTTTTGAGAAGTACGAATGGAGTGCTATTGGATTTTTAATTCCTGTAAAGCGGTAAAGAAGGCCTTTGTTGATAAGGAATTTGTTTAACTTTTAAGCATATCTTGGCATATTTAACAAGCTGGTGCGTCAGTACTTTGTGCACAGCTCCTAGTGATGGGGCACGAACAACGGCTATAAAAGTAGTCTCCTCAGAAGGAATACTAACTTTCCTGGAATAGGCCAGCCTGGCATGTTTCTAGACTTAGTTCTCGTTGGATTTTGTCCTGGAAGAAATGTTCCAGAACCGAGTGCTTGTA
This sequence comes from Hetaerina titia, assembly GCA_037158775.1. Classification (NCBI taxonomy): domain Eukaryota; kingdom Metazoa; phylum Arthropoda; class Insecta; order Odonata; family Calopterygidae; genus Hetaerina; species Hetaerina titia. Next base: position 23,936,191 of record CM073770.1, on the reverse strand, counting down.
TCGAAAACCGTTAGCAATGATTAAAGCACGTGGGACGATTGCTACAAACCCTGATTACATAGGATACTCTGCTTTTTTTTACTCATTCAGGTCAAATCAAAATACTTATAAGCCGAAGATATAACTAATTAAACCTGCCGTCTCATCAATCGGCCATGACTATGAAGGCATGCCTCCGAGGATAGGTGTCTTCGAGGTGAAGGAGTATACAGGGAAGGAGTGGAGGTAGCCACCTCGGAGGTAAGGCGGGGTCAAACGGACGGAGCCCGCTTTCGCCTCGACCTCACTCCAATCTCTGCTCACTCTTGGGGAATGTCTGTTGTAGCCGTGTCAATACTGGACGCCAGGTGAAGGCAAAACACTGAAAATCTCGAGCCCTTAGTATTTTTGCCGCAAGGGATCACCCAACTGATCTCTCCACCCCTAATCCCGACATTTTTCTCTTAATTCGGAAATGTGCTCAAGCTAAGAAATATTGAAGTCGATATCTACTGTACAGTTGGACACATTTTAGTGACGGCTAAAACTGACAGACAAAATCAGATCGGCATTTCTGCCAAGATAAGGGATTAATGCACGGTTTGTCATTCCTACATCCCTCGAGGGCATTTGGTTCCCGTATGTATAGTATTTCATAGGCTGCTGACGCTGGCAACACCGGGGGCTGATTACACGAGCGCGCATCGCGCTTAATGATTGAGAGGCGAAGGCGAAACTTAAGGGCGGCGACGCCATTGGGGGGCGAACGTGAGCCACGGCGTGGCGGGGAGCCTTGAATAAGGAACGGCTGAATTTCGGGCCTGCGGCCCCCTTGGACCCTCCCCCTACACCCGCCCACTCGACATTTAAGTGACGAAAGAGCATTCTTTCTCCCTTTCAATCAAACCAATCCCCTTGCTCAACGCCCTCTCTACCCTGAGGCCGACACTCTCTCCCCCTTATCCTCCTCTCAAGGGGAGGGGTTTTTGGAGGGGGTTGAAGAGAGGGGTTGAAGGGAGATGTTGATGGGAGGCGTTGAAAGAAGGGTCGCTTCTCCAACCACCGCTCCACTCTTCGCCGCTCGCAATATTTGAAGAATTGAAACAATTTTGCTCTGAATATGTGAATGTGTGGAAAATTTGAAAATGTAAATGTGTAAAAAAATAATACAGATAGTATGTAAACGGCAAGGATTAATTACTGTTATTAAAATAAATGTGCTTCAAAATTGGGAGAAATAATCTGATTGGAAACTCATTTTAAATGTTTTGGTTTCACAGAAAGGCATCGGATTTTATATTGTAGCGCATATATATATATATATATATATATATATATATATATATATATATATATATATATATATATATGTGTGTGTGTGTGTAAATTAGGTTTTCTCGATAGCTCGGGTGGTTGGCGCATCCGCCCGGCAAGTGGAGAGATCCAGTGTTCAAGTCCTGGTCGAGGGAAGTATTTTTACATTAGTGGTCTGCTTGATTCCGCCTTCCCCACCTCTCCTGTGTTCGTCCTTTATGCGTGTTCCTTTCCCCTTTCCTTATCTCTATTTCTATGTGAATATTTGTTCGCCGTATGGCGTATGGATGTCGTGTTTGAATATATATATATATATATATAATTTTGTCACTCATAATTACTATAATTAATGGTAGTCCACCTTTTTATTTATGTTCAGGATGAGCACACAGACAAACCACAGCTATATCGTTAACACCAAATCACAGCGTTAAAAAGAGGCGTCTCTCTGTCATTTGTTGACATTAATATACTTCGCTTCAGCAAGGTTCTTTTCATTTATTGGAGCGTGAACAAAACCTTTTTCTGAATTGGAATCAATCTGTCAGTGCATAATGGCACTATATGATATTATTATGGCCCACATGTGTAAATTTATCACCGAAAAGATAAACACAAAGAAATTTTGCCTTTGTTTCGGAGGAATCGATGCAAATGTTAGTAGCTTGCTCACAAATTTTTGACCTTGAAAAAAATTTTTTTTATACATTCGGGAAATCAATTCCAGTATTTCGCGAAAACCGCGAATTTTGTGTTATTTTAACTATATATATAAATGAAATGTGAAGAACCCAGAATTAGGCATTTTATTTCTCAAAGTAAAAAAAAGGCATGTATACAATAAAATTGACTTCGTCCTTCGTAATATGTGTAATTGTGTAATAAAAAATGGTTCAAGTAATGTTTCTAGGAAAAACGTCTTCGTCCTCATTTTTGTTATGTTTTTCGTCGTGCTCTTTGCCGTCGGTCGTGACCATTTGCGGTGGTGACCCCAGCGCTCGAAAGTAATTAGAAGTCGCGTGTTTCCATCGCCCACGTGCGTATTTGAGAGTGGTTCGTTAGTTCGTCGCCGACGTGATCATAGACGTTGGTGTATCTCGGCCCTTCCTTTCTCATCATGGCCCTCCTCCCTCCTGGTAGCAACGCCGTATCCCTCCACATCGTCTTCCCCCTATTCTTACAAGTATTGCAAGATGTGGCTATTTCAGGATAACAACTATCTCACTATCTCTTCCGTTATTCCGGCCTCTTCCGTCACCTAGGACGATGGAGGTATTTCGCTAAGGAGTGATTCATTTCTAGTGGCAACACTAATAACATTACCATCGTTAATATCCAAAATAGGCTCAGCACCCAAACAAAATTTGGGTAAATTGGCGAGTGGTTAAGAATACGATATTCTGCAGTAAAAGATAATCCTTGCGAGGAAAGAATGTGAGCTAATACGTAAACCCCAGATGTGGCTGCTTTCTTTTAAGTTAGTTATTTGCTATAAATAAATAAGGGGTGATAATTTGCAGTCGTTTACACGGCAGGTCTATGTTTTTCGCAGTGTTATTTTTGCTTTATATGCCAATATTGAAATTAGAGAACTGCTAAGGAGTGCTATCTAAACACACTTGGATATCGATCACTCCATACGTGTGGATTTTAATAAATACTTTGGGAAATACGAACATCTATAACTTTAAATGCTTACGCGGATTCAAAAATGTGTGGAATTGATTAAATATCACGATGGGCGAAGGGTACCTAATTGACAAGAGTACCTGAGAGCAATTTGAGGTAATTAGTACTGTTAATTATCACCAAAATTATTATTTAAAAATGATTTTACGTATTTTATTTGCAATTAAACAACTTTACAAAAAATCAAATAAATAGAATTACTAAAAAAACATCCTATGTAAACAATTCGCATACCTTCACATAACTCAAATTAAGTTTTACTCATTCTGCTTTGTGTGTACAAATGGGACAAACGTGTGAATTTTACTGATTAATTAAACTGATGAATTATTTTACGCACGATGAAAATCATGGCCTAATGTCATCTATCAGCTGCAACATTTTATCTACAGATATGCCTCTTGATGCCTTCCCCGAGATGCTATCCAGCACACTAATTCTGAAACCCATTAGAGTCCCGTAACTCCATTTAGAGCAGAAATTATTATTCAACCCTTAAATATTCCTTGGTGGCGGTTTATGTTTGAATGATTTAAATTGAAGACAAATTAAAAAAAATTGCGGGAGACGCCGCGACAGAATCTTTTAACGGAGTCATCCGCTAATGAGCATTACAATTCAACAATTTCAAAGGATTACAAACCTCAAAGTGGAAAGTGAGGTGGGTGAAAAACTTCAATACTATGAAATTGTTGCTACGTAAAATGAGGATATTTATTAAGGGATAATATTATTCCATGATTTGATGTGCCACATATACAGAAAATGATCGCGGATTCATTTAAACCATAAAAAATTGTTTTTTGGCTCCAATGTAATTTCACCCACACGAAAGTATGCATTAAAAGTATTCTATGGTCACCATTCGTAAATATCGAAATGGACTTGGACGGACTAATCAAGTGGATTGCCACGTCTTAAACTGTAGGATAAGAGCAATTATTCGCGCTACCAATATCCAAACAGTCATAAGCCGATTAATAAATTTCAAAAGATTACTGGACAATAGATATCTAAATATAGACAAATAACGAATAACCCCAGGAAACTTGAAGCTGTAACATATCGCCAAAAACTACCATAGACTTCAATCGATGGTAAATACGAGGGCATATTATTTGTATTCATCCGCTCTGGGCACCATTGTTCAACAGTCGTATTTGAATCCTCCAAATCCTTAAGTGTTTAGGTGCGTGTTGGTACGGAGCCGCCCGCTGCACCAGCAGAGTAAAGCTATCGTATCATCGATGTTTTTTTGCAGGGGAAAAATTTAAGAAATACAATTAGAAATCGCGAAAACAGAAATCTTTGTCCATGGAACAGGGCTTGCAATAGGTGAGTCGAAGAGCTTATATTTAAGTGATATGTAATGCCTTCTCCATGGCGTACTGAATAAAAATAAATTAGTACAATGTGGAAACCATTAGAAAAAATCAAAGAGTACCGTGAAGAAACCGTAAAGTTTGTTTGACAAATTCCAAAACAATAAAATTATCCTTTCCCAAGCAAACATTTGCGTACTAGGTGTTTGAATGGCGATGCGTCATCATCACCATCGGGTGCGAATTACATTCATGTTTAACTGGCAGGCATTAAAAGGCGTTGTACGTAAAAGATCACTATGGAAAATTTACAATTTTTATTATCTTTAATTTATTATTTTTTATATGCTGAGAGGACTATATTAAAAATTATATTTTCTTTGATATAATTAAGTGTATTCGGGAAGAGCGTTTAGAGTACTGCAATATGTATCACATACAAAAATATAGTATACTAAAATTTAAAAAAAAGTATGAAATTTTGCATGACAAAGCTCTACTATGAAACATTTCCATTTGTATTTGTCCAGCATAATCACTCTCCTAATGATTTAATGGATTGCAAACACTAGCCTCGTTTTAAATTCCTGCGCCGCTGTTATCGATCTTTATCGATGGATTCGCACATCACATACTTGCAATTGTTCGCACCTTATTGCGAAATCCTATTAATATTTGACTCATAAATATGCACTTATACACATATTTATTCATTTCTCTCAAAAATAAGCGCTCTTCAGTGACTACACAGATATGCGTTGTACACAATCTGGTTCAAAATTCAACTAAACGTATATGTAGAAACACAATGAAAGGACACTAGCGAATATGATTGACGTTTCATGTATATAATATATATATATATATATATATATATATATATATGTATATTTTAATATAATATTTACTTAAATCTCTTAATGACTTCACATTTCCCTGCACTTAAACCTCCCATCACCTGCTGCTCGGAGATAATCGTTGGCCTCCCTCTGTAATTTTCCTTCCTTAAGTAGCTATTGCAATAATGATTTTTCAGTAAGCTATTATACCTCAGGATATGTGCAATTAGATTCTCTCTTCTCGTCTCCCTCCCTCTTCGAAGTACTGCCTCATTCGTTATTCTGTTTATTCATTTTATTTTTATAATTCATCCATTAAACCATATTTCCATCGCCTCCAATCTTCTTTACTCTTCTGCTACAATTGACCGTGTCTCACATACAAGGAAAAGGGGGTTCTCCATGTAATGGCTTTAGCAAAATAGGTTTCTTTACCTATGCTGGTATTATTAACCACTTAGTAGTGCGCCTCAACAAATTGAATCGCGCCTTACGCAGAGTGACTGATGTGGTGTTCATTGGATACTCACGGCTTCACGGCGTGTCGGATTTCCATGCTGTCACTCAAACTCCGCTCGTCGAAGTTTACACGGGTAATGGGCCTGGAAGGATCCCATCACGGCCCTGTCCCTCTACCGCTCTCGGCCAGCCGGACTCGAAAGTCGAGGGCGAGGAGTGAGAAGGGAATACGTGTGACTAATATGCCGATTCCGCGCTCGTCGCCCGACGGCGGGGGAGGTTAGGCGGGGAGTAGAGGGGGGGACTGCGGGGTGGATACGTGAGTCATGAGTGAGCGAATGGGGACGATACAGCGGGGGTGGAGAAATGCGAATGAGTCGACGGGGGGCGGAGGGGGGCTCCGACCCGTGCGACGCATTCTCTGCACTCTTCGGGTGGTGACGGGGTCGAGTGGGATTTGGGGAGGAGATATGTCCGGAGGGGGCGACGGGGGGTGGCCGCGCACGTCTCGAATGGCGATTGGCCGAAGGGGGGACGCGCGGCGGATTGAGATCTAGGGGACCTTCTAGATACCTCCGAAGGGGGGGGGGGCAAATGCGAGGGTGGGGGTCGCTTGCTCTTGGAGAGCGCTCTGTGAAGGTAGAGGGGGGTAGTATGCGGAGCCGAGGGTTCTTTTACAGGGAAGGGGGGAAACAGAGCTTGCGAGGAAGACTCCGGAGGGAAAGGCCAACAGGGGCGGGGTACGCATCGTTCCCCCCGGGGTACTGGAAGAGAGGAGGAGAAGTTTGAAGGGGTCGGAAGAGGATAGGGGAATGGTAGGGTGTTTTTAGGCGGGGGCGGGGAGGAGGGCAGAGCCTGTAATGAGGGGCTAATTGAATCAGAGGGTGGGAGGAATCCTCGCGCGAACAGGGGCGATGGAGGCCTGGGGTCTTGTATTGGGTGGCCCTGCAACCCCATCTGATCGGGTGGTCGGCCATCCCCTCCCTTGATTCGCGAAGGGGATGAGGTGAGGGGCGGATGATATTGGATGAGACGCTCAGAGGGGGGAGTTTCTTGAGAGGGGTCGTTCGAATGGGGTGAAGGGATGAGGGGGTGAGAACAGTCACCGAGGGGTACCAGTCCCCCCTTCTGTCAGATCCGCAACTGATTTCAAAATCCCGCGCGTCCGGGGGGGCCGCCGCCTCGGGGAGTGAACGGCGATAGCAGGGTCCGCGGTGCGTGGGAGCCCTTGAACGTCGCCCGACGGCCCCTCAATCACTCCTCGGAACTCGATTCATTGGTGCGCGCCTGCAGTTTTCCGTAGCGTTTCAGTTGATGTTTTGGCCTATCCCCTGTACAGCGATGCCCTTTGGTCCATTGACTGTTTCTCCAGCCAATGTGTAAAATTTGGAGTAGTCCTGAAAATGCCAACCGGCCCACTATTATCTGTGAGTGGCCGCATGGGAACCATCCGAATGTTGTCCAATGCCTGGCAAATATGAGGTGTGGCAAAACCATTTTGTCATTTGACTGTTTGCCATAAAAAGCGGAGCTGTGTAATGAAAATAGTGTAGTGAACTCCGTAGTATTACTAACTCAAACGAGCATGCATTCCCATCGATAAATTGCTAGGAAATACGGTATTTATTGCTGTGGGAGCACAAAGTCATAGGTTATTTTATCGAGAAAAGAAGTAATTTTTAAGTGAAATAAACAGTCGATGAATGAGCTTTTGAGCTAAAAGACTCGCTATTGAACCCTATCAAGTTGATATCTCTAAGTCAAAAATGTTTGCATGGTGACCACCCATAAAGACTCTTTGCCAAAATTTATGTGAAATATAGGTTTTCGCCATTGGTATTATAAGATATTATCTTCGAATGGTAAGAAAATATTAACGAATTGAACATAAAAACGAGTAGAGCAGCCCAAGTGAGTGGGATCTCTATAAAAATAAATAAATTAAACGAAATAGCACCACATTTAACACCAAGAAACGGGTCATTAAAACCTTGATATTCAATATTATTTGTTCGTCTGTGATATGTGCAATGTAAGAGTAGCTGCAGAGATAAGGGATATACGAAAATTTGGTGCTACAGATGAAGAACGATGAAGTTGAATGGTGGAAAAAAATTATCTTTGATTCAGATACCGAGTAACTATTGCGAAGTCCTCCAGAGGGAGAATGGAGATGGATACCTGTGGAAGATATTGCCAAGAGAAATGAGGAATCCAACCCGTCCCAACTACAGTCAAAATTGTTTATTTGGTTGTTCATAAAGAAAGAATTTTAGGAAGGGCTCGAGAGAGGAAGAAGGCCAAGGATGAATCAAGCGAAATGGATGATGGAGGAAAGAGTCCAAAAATCTGTGAAGGAATGAAGAGTGTGACCGAAGAGAAGTATGTAGAACATATTTTACAACATGGAGAAGAAGAGGTGTTTCGAAAAAAGTCTCTAAATTGAATATGTTATACGATAAAGGATAAATATTTTATTTCAGTTTAAAAAATACAGTCACTTATCACCTATTTGTTGATCACCCTCCCGGAGATAATTTTAAAAGCGCAATATGAGTAACGATTCCTCCCCTTTTTGGACACTGTGACTTTATTATAAATAATCTTTTTTATCCTGAACGTGATGTATCGTGCAGCATTGTTTTTGTGCATCTATCCACAATGTTACCCTTGTGAAAAAATGAATGTTGGAACAGCATCCTTCGCTTCATGGAAATGAGATCGCGGAGACCTGTTGCCACCCACGGAATACTCCCAACAATGTGTGGATATCAACCGGGGTGGATGGTAACATATGCGCATACATTTTTCCCTCCGCCGATAAATAAATCCCGCGCGCTCTCGCATTCCGGCGGCCGGATCGTTTGAACCTCCCGAGCGGCGCGAAACCTCGCTCCTGGCGCCAGCGGAAATGGTTGGCGCCAGACTTCACCTTGGGACGCAAAGCGTGGCTGTGCGTGCGTGCGTGTGGATGCGAGAACGGCCTCCTCTCCGCGCGTGGGGGCCGTCAGGGGGCGGAGGGTGCGGGATAAGAGAGGGAGGGAGGATTGCGGGAAAGAGGAGGAGGAGAGCGCACGAACGAGATCAGTCCGGCTCATTGGAGACCAATCGCGGCACGGAAGTGCAGGGCTAACCACCGGAAAACGAGAAAAGTGGCTCCGCGCGCGCGTGTGAGTGCTTGCGTGCGTAGAGCGGGCGCCCCTTTTTTTTTGGGCCGTCGCTTTTCGTGGCCAACAATCCCGGCGGCCCTTCCTTTCAGGAAATACAGTTTTTCTAAATCTGGTGCGTTATTACGAGCACACATTGCTATAGAGTAATTTATTTTCAAATGGCGGAGAGCGAACAGTCGGATTTTATACCGTTAAGAATAAGAAACTGAGGCAAGTAAACTTGTATCGGTGCCTCAGAAAATATTTCATTCCTCAAAAAAAGGATAATGGCTTCTAGTTGAGCACGTTAGGAATCGGGTAACTTTGAAAAGTTGATTTCCTTTGTCTGTGTACAAATAAATGTTCAACAGTCATAGTTGAATTATTAAAAATAGTTTTAATATCTCGCTATACCCATTTATGTTGATTAGAAATATTATTGGGTGAATTTAGAGATCAAAGATTACTCACGTTACCGCGAGATGCTTTCTAAACTAAATAAATAGAACTTAAAAGTTGCATTTCTTTCTTATAAGTTAATTCGCTGGTTTATCTTTTTAAAACGGGGGCCTGTACTATTTAGAATTTTATAAAAGACGAGGGGGAAATGTCTTCCTTCGTATATATATATATATATATATATATATACACGAAGTGTCGAACTTCGTGTATATATATATATATGCATATATATATATATATATATATATATATATATATATATATATATATATATATATATATAAATAACTTTTGGACGGCACAATAAAACACAGAATAAAACAGATAACACGTAAAAGGACACTTACACTGTAGATTAATTGAGCTTTCGGCCTACTCCGAAGCCTTCTTCAGGTCAGACTACAAGTTCCTGAAGAGAAATATGGAATCTGGGGGGGGGGAGAGAGGGAAGGCGCAGGGAATGCTGGGAGCGGAATTAAAAGTGGCGGTTAAGGGTGGGAATTTGAAAGATCGGAAAGCTCGTATAAATCTGAATTCACGAGTTATCACCTCTGCGTTGTCTTTGTAGTATTTTATCTATTAAACTGTCTTGGTAGCCATTATACGTTGCTAAATTTTTAATAATATTAAGTTCATGAGCAAAATTGTTTTCGGACAGAGGAATGGTTAACAGTCTGTTTAGTAAAAAATGAAAAGTTGAACGTTTGTGGGATATGTGATGGCGGGAGTCGAAGGGGATGATGTGGTCTATGGTGGTTATTTTCCGGAAAATTCAAAATAAAAGTTCCGTCCCTTTTTCGACACTTGAATATCAAGAAAATTTAACTTATTATTAAGTTCTTTTTCACAAGTGAAACTGCTTTCTTTGCATTGGGCATTTTGGGTACCCATAAAATTCTTTGTCTTTCAATGCCTGTCCATACAGCAAAGATATCGTCTACATATCTAAACCAACAGTGAATATTCTTGGCAAACGTTGAGGGGTTGCTGAATAATTTTCTTTCAAACTCGTCCATGTATAGGTCAGCAAGCAGTGGTGATAACGGGGACCCCATTTCTAATCCTTCCACTTGTTTGAAGTATTCATTATTGAATTTGGAATAATTTTGTTCAACACAGAATCTCAAAAGAAAAACTTTTAAGTACCCTTTCCGCCACTGACAATGTTTCCACAACAGGTATATTTGTAAAAAGAGTGATTCCAACCCAGTACTCATACACCAGATGGAAAAAGGGATGAGGATGGACAAGTGGGAGGAGCTTGAAATTAGAAAGAATTTAGAAACGGGTCATTTGGTGAACTAATTATTGTTTGAATACCACTCCCCAATCCTGGAGGTAACCCTTTCCTTCACCGAAAGACACAACAACCCACCCCCCCCGCCCCCACTGTTAACCCACCAATCACTGACGCTTAACACCCTTATCCTCCTTCCCATGTACCCCGATCACAACCCGATTTTACCCCTCTTTTTTCTTTTTTACCCACTCTCTCAACCACTCTGCTCTCCCTTATAAATGCTATATAAACGAGCCGCAGCTTGTTTTTATTTTTCCACCCGATGATGACGCCTAAGCGTTGAAACAAGTTGTACGATAATAAAGAGCAGTGGATGTATACATTGCGTTCTTAATAAAATAAATATTGAAAATCTGTCCTGTTGAAAAAACTTTTATCTTTAGGTACATTTTTCACTTAGGTTTGATTGTTTGTATGAGTGATTTCATTGCATAATAAAATATCGCACACCGAACTTTGTTATTTGCCTGTTAATTGAAATCTCAGGTATTAAAATTAGGTAGAATTGATGTCCGATATATTAATATAATCCGGAACTTAATCAAATCCCTTAGTTTCTGCCTGAATTTATCCAATTATGAATATTAGAAAAGCTGCGCAGGTCTCCCTGGCAGGAGAAATGGATTCAATTGTAGGAAAATTTATAACAATACACGCACTGAGATACCGTGTATCTATATTTATATGTATATATATATATTTATATATAAAATATATATATATACCAAACTGATCATCTCCTAAGTAATCAATAAGGCAAATGATTACTTTGGGGAAGATCAGTTTGGGTTTGGGAAGGGGAAAGGCATGCGTGATGCCATTGCAGTAATGAGATCATTAATCGTGAGGAATGTAGAATACAATCAGGAAGTATTTGCCTGTTTCGTAGATTTCGAAAAGCGTTTGCTAGAGTGAATTGGGAAAAACTAATGCGTGTATTGCAGAAAATAGGAATGGGTTGGAGGGACAGGAGACTGATCCGCAACCTGTACATGTCTCAGACTGCTCGGGTGCGAATGGGGAAAGGACAGTCGGGATGGGCAGTGTTAGGAAGAGGTGTAAGGCAGGGTTGCCCATTGTCACCGGTGCTGTTCAACACATATGTGGAGGAAATGATTAAAGAGGCATGGGGAGAACTGGAGGTAGGAATGAAAGTCGGAGGGGAATTCGTAAAATTGGTAAGGTTTGCTGATGACCAAGCATTAGTTGCTCAGTCAGCCAAGGGGTTGCAAGCATTGTTGAGTGAATTGGAGGTTCAGTGCGATAGATATGCGATGAGAATCAATATTAATGAAAGAAAAGGTTATGCGGTTTTCCAGAAAGAAAAAGGCTAAGCTAAACATTAAAATAGGAGGGGAAAAAGTAGGGCAGGTAGAACAGTTTACGTATCTCGGAAGTGTTCTGGACCAGAATGGTCAAAGTAGTAGGGACGTAAGGAGAAGAATTGCGCTAGGCAAGGAGGCTTTCTGAAGGAGGAGGGAGTTGATGATTGGGACATTGAGTAGGGAGGTTAAGAAAAGACGCGTAAAAACTTTGATATGGAGCGTAGCTATGTACGGCGCGGAAACGTGGTCGCTGAAGCAGGAGGATAGACGTAGATTGGAGGCTTTTGAATTGTGGGTGTGGAGAAGAATGAAGAAGGTGAAATCGACCGAAAGGAAAACAACTGAGGAAGTCTTAGGCATGATGGGTGAGGAGAGGGGTTTGTTGAGAGAAATTATATTTCCCGCACCACTCCTCCCAGTGGGCAGGGGGACTTTAAAGGGCTGTGCCATAGTGGCGTAAGAAAATAAGGGATTTAGGTAGCATGCAGGCAGTTTGATTGAAGAAACAAAAAAATACTGTGAGGTAAAAAGCGGCAGTTGTCACCTTGCGTCAAAATTATTGTTATTTGGGAACGTTTATAACATACTCTTAATGGGTAGAAAAACTTAAAAATAATGAATTTGCTTAGTTATTCTCTGGCCATTACTTTAAGCAACGTTGTATTTGTGTTTATATGATGAAAAGCTACATATACTTATTTTATTTCGCAACAATTTCAATTGTCTTAAAAATTTGAATGAAAGCGGTGTAAAGAAATCCTTGGGAACTGGGAAATAAAATCACCCGGATAAAACCCAGGTCCTGTGTTTGGGAAAGATCCGCGGAGCGATTCCACCAATGCAGTAGCCAAACATTGAAGTTATTTCTATTGAAGGTAAAGGCTGATCCGTTGGACTAAATCAAGCCACGAACAAAAAAACTAAACTAGTGTACATATATACTTACCCAATTGTTCCTTTATAGTTGAAAAGAAAGCTGTCATTTTCATTTTGTTTAAAGACCATTTCATTTAATGTTTTGTCAAGGCTCTTTAAGGTTTTCCTCAAAGCTAATTGTTTCTAAATAACAGCTGTGTACTCTTAAGGTTGACTTTTGTCTGAAATTTTTCTTAAAATAAAATTCCAATATCTTTCGTTGATCAATTCGTATATCGTAAATAATCAGCAGAATTTCGGAGCTAGAGAGAATACAGCAATTGTATGTGGGAAAATAAATCCGAAATATCGAATTATTTTATTCGAATCTCTTTAATTCGTGTTTGTACGAAATATTTGGATTCTTAGAATGCTTTTGCAGCATGCGATGGAATAAGTCCACGTCTAAAAGACGGACAAGAGAAACGAGGACGAATCGACCATTTAACATGAAGGTCTGCCATCCGAAGGTATTCGCGAAAACGGTGATGAGCGTGACGACATTCGTATTTGGAGAATGAAATTAATAAGATATTTAACACGACGTATTGAATGAGGGAAATGATATTCCCGTGGAATTTTCCCTTCTCTTCCCACGTACCCTCCACCCCGTTCCTGGCCGATAATTTTTATTCGCTCAAAGGGATCCGTCCCGGGAGGACGAAAAATGTATAACCCTTTCCCTCTCTACTGTCTCTATCTCCGTTTCCTTCGCTTTCCTTAGTCCGCCCTGGCTCTTCCCGAATCCTTCCTGCCCACACCTACCCGCCTCCTCCCTCTCGCCCTGGAGTCGCAGGCGGCCCCCGGTGCGACGAGGATTCGGGTGGCGGGGAAGGGGGTCCCTCCACCCACCCCCTTATCCACATCATCCAAGTCTCTTTCGCCCCGGGAGCCGCTTCCATCACCCACCTCCACCTCCCTACCCCTCCCCCATCCATTTCCCTCCAAAAAAGCTCTCCGCTTTTCCTCCCCCCCCCCGCCATCCCCGGAAATAAAACGAGAATAAAAGGAAGGGCGAAGGAGGAAGTGGAATAACCCATCCTCCCTCCCCGACTCAACCCCTCGACCCTCCCCCGTCCTCACCCCACCCCCCACACACCCCTCCCACACGCTAAAGCACACTCGCCCTCTCTCTCTCTCTCCCCCTCGCACACACACACACACATCGCGGAAAACGCGCTCCCACACACACACACACTTTCATTTCGCCATCTTGCTGCAGTGGGTAAAAGGCTTTCATGCGAAGGCCCATTATTTCTAAGCTTGCGTACCTAAATCTAATTTGCGTATGCTGAAAGCCTTGTTGTCTGGGGGTTGGGGGATGAGATGGGGCGCGGGGGTGGGCGAGGGCGGATGAGACAACGTATATGTGTGTATGTGTGTGTGTGCATATATATGTATATATAAACACATATATATATATTTTATATATGAGGTTTAGGGGTGTGTGTGTGCGCGCCTATGTGTACGGGAGGGAGGGGAGATTGGAAGGCGAGGGAGCGGGTGTTCGTAGCGAGAGTGGGTGGGAGAGGGATAGATGGGAGAGAGAGACGTATGCTCAGTGGGGTGGAGGGTGAGCGTGGGCGAGGGGTCTCACTTTGGTGGCTCCGGGAGATAGAGAGAGGGGCGGCAGGAAGGGGAGGGGATTCAAAAGATGAGCTAGCGTTTGGGTGCAAAGGATATGGGGGGTGAGGGAGGCGGGATTCTGCCGTGCGGAGCGGGGGGTGGGTGGGTGGTGATTCCGGCGATGGATGGGAAGGAGAGAGGAAGGCCGTGGGGGGGGGGAGGGTTGGCGGCGAGAGGGAGATGTAATATAAGGGGTTTTTAAGCGAGGATGGAAGCGAGTTCATTCTGACATCCTGCGCCCATTCAAAGTTCTCCCTCTTGCCAACAGCTCCCCACCGCCTCCCACACCCGCCCACCACCTCCCAACGCCCTCTCCCCCTGTTCTGCACTCCGCCGCCACTACCCCGGCCGCCTCCTCTCCTTAACTCCACCGTATGACACCATAATTTTCTTAATATTTGTGTGTATATATAGACGATATTAATTTATATGGAAATAGATATAAAGAAAAGGGATAGTAAACAGATAAAAGACGAGCACAGGGGAGGGGGGGACGGAATCGAGCAGATAATAAGCGCAAAAAATTTACTTGACCAGGAGTTGAACCATGAATCTTCAACTTGCCGGGCCCATGATCATAACTGCCTGAGCTATCGAGGAAACGTAAATTACACTGAAATCTATAGGAGATTCATGCAACCAACTGCCCCGATTCTTTCGCCAGGAGATGGTGTTATGGAGCTACTTCACAGATGGACGAGGACACAAAAGGAAAGGATAGCATACCCTATAACCCCTCCTCTTGTGTCCTATATACACGAGTATGTACAACATAAACACATTTTTCAACTAAAAAAATAGCCAGATCTAGTGAAGCTGAGGCTGCTCAGGGGGGATTAGGGGGGTCCTCTGGTCCAAAGTTCTACCGATTGAACTATTATAATAATAATATAATAATAATAATAATAACTATATAATAATAGTATATATAATATTTAATCATATATTATATTCTTTAAGCAATCTACCGGTAAAGGTAGGTTTTTGATGGACACAATCATAAAATAAATAATTTGTGATACCTAACAAAACCCAATCCAGCAACCTACTCTACATCAGGTCCCTCTTCATCTCTGTGTACTTCTTTCCTCCCTTCATCCCTATCCTGTTCCTGCCCTTTCCTTGTTTGTCTAGCATTCTCCCCTCTATTAACTTCTTCAACATCCCACTGCCGATCAATACGCCTTTCATCCATTTTTCCTCCTCCTTTCCTGTCTGCCTCAATCTACGTCTTCCAACCGGCTTCAGTGACCGCGTCGTATGATTTTATTCAACTATAATATGTAACTTAGATTTTCGCCCTTACGAACACCATATTAACTTTGTTTTGTTTACATTTATTCTCATGTCATACTTATTGCTACGATTTTCCAATGCGCACAGCAATGCCAACCCTTTAATGGTTGACAAACCAAATCTTGATAACCTGCAAACGTAAGCATTTTATGAATTTCATACTGACTTTCATTCCTATCTCCAGTTTTTCCCATGCCTCCGCCATTATGTTGCTCCTCTTCCTAACACTGCACATCCGGACTCTCCGTTCCCCACTCATACCTGAGCAGTCTGAGATATGTACCGGTTGCGGATTATCCTCCAATCCCTCCAATCTCTTCCTATTTTCTTCAATACTCTCAAGAGTGTTTTCCCTATTCACTCTATCAAACTCCTTTTCGAAATCTACGAAACAGGTAAATACGTCGTGATTGTATTCTATATTCCTCTCGATTAGTGATCTCATTACTGCAATGGCATCGTCTCTTCCTAAACCCAAACTGATCATCCCCTAAGTAATCATTTGCCTTACTCTGTATCCTTTTGTTGATGATCCTTAGAATAACTTTAGCAGCGTGGGATATCAAACTTATTGTTCTGTAATCGTCACATGATGTAGCCTTTACCTTTTTCGGAATAGGAGCTAATACTGATCTCTAAATATCTTTCGGCCTGATTCCTTCCTCATAGATACTACGAATCAGTCAATACAGGCTCTTCCTCCACATTTTCCTAAATCTTTAATACGAAGTTCCGCAAGAATGTTGTCTACCCCCACGGCCTGACTATATCCTGAAGATATTAGGCAGATGAAGCAAACTAATACACTTTTAATGTTATTTCTTTAACAAAAAATTCAGGAATAATGAGATTTTACAGTGGCAGCTGTTTTGTGTACCTCAAACATCATCAGGGTATTGATTTTGTTGTTACGGAAACAATGATGCTTAAAGTTTAGGTTTAATGTAATATTTCGAGGCTATAGAATTTGGCAACAGCTGTCTACAACTTATGAAGCGTCTGCTCAGCTGTCGTTATAAATCATAAAACACGTTTTCAAAGATATCATTGCTTGATAAATTATTTTGTAGTTTAATTGGCCCTCCTTGTTGAAAGGATAGGTATTTAAATCTTAATGCTGAGTTGAACATGTGCGACCATTTGTGCTCTTTTAAAAGAAAGCTTTTAATTTTGTTTTGCTAATCTCAGACATTTTCAGGAAATTCAAACTGAACCTAGCCTATGTTACTTTCGGAATGTTTACCCAATTGATTAAAAAAAATGAGAAACCCATACTCCGTAACGTCTTTACTTCATGTGCTCCCAAACAAACAAATTTATTTTCAGGTTTATGTACATGATAAGTATAATTGCTTTAGACAAAGAAGCTTTCTCTAGGAGGAGGGAATTGATGAGTGGGACTTTGAGTAAAGATATTAAGAAAAAGCTTGTCAAAACTTTGACATGGAGCATAGTTATGTACGACGCGAAAACATGGTCATTGAAATAAGATGATAGGCGTAGATTGGACACTTTTAAAATATAGGTATGAATAAGAAGGGAGGACGTGAAGTGGACTGAAAGGGAAATAAACGGGGAAGTTGTGAATATGGTGGGGGAGGAGGGAATTGATGAGAGAACTCCAAAGGAGATATTAAATATGGATGCAGAGCGTTTTGATTGTCAGCGGGGTTTGAAATGTGTGCTAGAGTCGAAAATGTTGGGCAAGCGAGGAAGGGGCGGGAGTAGGATGTTGGACAAAATGAAGGGAGGTATGTAGAATTGGAAACGCGCTCATGTTAAGGTTGGATGCCGGGTTGTGTTTTGTTAAGAGAGGCAAGAGATTTGTCCCTGTACTGATTGGTAGCTTTTGTCCAACCAGTACCTGCCTTAACCGGCAGATTACCAATAATAATGGCGCATATATATAGAAATATAAATAAATACCTTGTGGTCTGAGAAGTTTCTGGCCTAGAATATTTCAGAAAAAATGTCTTGTATATTTGTTAGGTCGGAAACTTTTCAGACCACCATTGTGTATATATATATATATATATATATATATATATATATATATATATTCATTCACAAGGAAATAGATATAGGAAAAGGGATAGGAAAATATATCAAGGACGAATACATGAGAGGTGCGGAAGGCGGAATCAGGCAAATCACAAACGTAAAAATATTTTCTTGATCTGGACTTGAACACTGATCCTCCAAGCTCTGGCCAAAGGACCTTCTTTGCTGTGCATATCGTAAGATTTTGTGCACGTAATAATGACAATTATGAGTGCAAATGCACCACTGATACCTAATCCTAACGCCTGGGCTTTATCCTCCTGTCCCCTCCCGTCCCCCCCCTGCCTCCATCCCAAGCAGGGGGGGCGGTTGTTCCCTCATCCCAAATCGCCTGCTCTGCCCTGCCCTCCTCCCTTCCTCTTCATTCTCTCCCGCTCTCTTCCCTTGCCTTCTCCCGGCGTTCTTCTCCCTCCTCCCCCCGTCCGTCCATCCTCTTTCTCCCTTCTCTTGCCTCCGTGAGCGAGCAGCTCGGCGAGCAATCCGCAAGCCGTCTTCCCTTCGCGGTAAAAGTGTACAACTCTCAGTTTATACCTTCCAGGCAAGGGCGCAAGTTACAGTGCGGCCATAGGGGAACCCTGCCTCTAATTCTCTGCAATTTTTAGAATAAGATTATTTATTAGATTTATTATTTATTTACCGCTTACTTATCCACAACCGTTTTGATTAATAATGCATTTCAGGTGTTTCTAGCAAAAATTCCACGGCAAATTTCACTAAACCTGAGCAAAATGATATGCAGTATGTTTTGCGGATTTCCTAGCGTTCAATAATCTCCCTCGACATTACTACATAGCCGCAGGATGCGCTAAATGTTTTGCCCCTGGTTATGCTTAAGTATAAGCGGAGTGATCTATCCCGCTCGTTGTCACAAATCGCTTGGAAAGTATAAAGTTTTTGTTTTGTAATGGTTATCCATAATTTCAATTAATAGTACACTCTATCCCACTAATTTCAACCGTATTTAAAATTTTAAATACTTACATTGAAATTTTCCCCGATTCCAGGAATTACATGCTGCTCGCCTGCATTGGGTTTGTTAAATTATGAATGTAGAAATAGTTTCACCATCATCAGTATTTCAATCCTAGGATACGTTTAGTGCAGCCCATATATTTCCATTCTACTGCATTTGAATGCAAGGCAAGACTGCATATTCTAGGGAGAATAATGTGTTGGTTTCCCGTTGCCTTCCACATCGCAGTACCGCGGGCGATACCGTGAACTTCACGCTCGCCCGCAGCTGTGGCCGCTGGCGCACTCCCACTGCGCCATCAGTGCCTAATGGTGAAACTGAAATACCAATATTGTGTTTTCTGTCAATTTGTTTTTGTCTCGTTCCGAAAAACTTCTTTTGTTAACTGATAAATTTTTACCGGTCACGGGTATAGAACCAGCGACCTTTAGCTCCACAGGCAGACACGCTCCCTCTTATCTATCTCCCAAAAATAATTTAGGAAAAATAAATTATTTCTTTCGATTTAGTTGTTACCGTGTTGCGTTATCCTGTTGTTATTTTGTTAAAATTCCTTTCCCGTGGTACACAGGGAGCCACGGAATCTTTCGGAATACAGCAAAAATGGAAGTTTTGGCCATTAAATTGTTATTTTTATTTCCACCAATTGCGAATTTCCGCTCCAATGGAGGGGGCTAATTTAAATAAAGTTACAGCATTTTTGGGAATGAGGCAAAGGTGACATTTTTCAGGCGTGAAAATTAAGCAGACCACACAAGTAAAGGTGTTGGATCGATCGGAAGTGGAGTGGAAGTAAGAATCATAGCGCGCAATTATCAAATCGCCCGCGGGGGACATGTTAAAACTGGTGTGGGAATGGAAATGGGCTAAATCGTTTAGATTTGCAACCAGTAACATTTTTGGTCATTCAGTCAAGAGATTTCAGGCACATTTCTGTAGAGCAAACTGCAGGAAATATGTGTATAGAATGGGATGAAGAAAAATCAAAGCCTTAATATGCAGATTAATAGGCGTGGCAAAGCCTTCATCTACAGGTCCTATCCCATCCTGTATAGCGAAAAAACCGAAATCCACAGCTTTGGAACGCTTTTGCTGGACCACCACTCATTGGAATATACTGAGGTTTTTTGTTACGGATGAAATTAATCTGAACCGTACCTCTACTTTTGGATTTTAAGCACTACTGTGATTTTTAAACTTTACTAAATCAGCTGGGATTTGGCGGACATTATGGATACTCGTAATTAGAACAACTACTTTGTAGTTCCAATCGTCTAATGGTAGAGAACACGGCACATAGCGTTTCGTTAAACTAACCATGTGAAAGCATGAATATTCCAAATGGTTTGGCACATAATAGTGCCACAGAAATATAGCAAAATTCACTATGGAATTTCAGTGGTCATTAAGAGTGTAAGAATTGCTAAGTAGTTGTTTAAAGTATAGATAGTTTTTTCTCTTGTCAAGTTTAACCCTAAATCGCGTTCATATCATTAGCAGCTTCACATTCGTGAAAAATAGTCATTCATTAATGATGAATATCTTTGACTCCAATTTCAAAGCAGTATGGACATGCAATAGTATTTCAGTGATTTTCAAATGCCTACCTCTTCACAGACTGGCGGGTGGCAGTTTTTCTCCTCAAGGAATTTATCCTCGTCTCTCGAGATTTGAGAAGCTTTTAACAATTTGTTGATTGCTCTAGTCCGTAAGTTTATTTTCCTCAACTTATTTTTTAAGTAACTATGAGAATTTATTTGAAAATAATCCCATTCCTTGATGGGTACTTAGTAGGACTTAAAATGCTCTCCAAGTAGACACTCAATGGGTGGCAAAGGTAATGTTTAACCGTTGAACGAGTTTTCTTAGTGACCATTCGAGGAGCAGGGTGGTTAATTCGATAAGAGTGCGCGGAATGACACGCTCTCTATTATAAACTCCAAATACAGAGAGAGAGGGGGGAGATGCTCGAAACAGCCAAAAATACTGGGTGAGGAAAGTTGGCTGGGACGCAGATTTGGAGTTTAGAATTTGGAGGTGAGGATTTTGAGCCCCACGCCCTTCTCCACCCCCACCTCCTTCCCTCCCTCCAAAGACACTCTCGTCTCTTCGCCGCCGTGTCGGGAGGTGGCTTCGGGGCCTTAAGAATCGCTCATTAGTCTCCCGACTGTCAATCTTAATCATGCCCCCTATCCCCCCTTCCCCTCTTGCGCCCCCTCCAAGCACATCGCCGCCGATGCGCCTAAGTGCGTGTCCTCCGCGCCGACTTCGGCGATCCTCCTGCACGACGCCGATCGAACGAAAATATTTATGCGAACGCGGAGCACGGCGTCAATGCTTCCCTTGTTACGCACCATCATCCACGCCCCTAACCGCCTTTGGACGGCAGCTCTCATCAACTGTTGGTATACGGCGACAAACGTCCCAGTCACCCAGATGCACCTATTATTATCGCGCATGAATTATTTTTATGTTGTGTGTAGCACTAACAGCACCGGTGACAATGGGCAACCCTGCCTTAATCCTCTTCCTAACACTTACCATCCGGACTCTCCGTTCTCCTCTCGCACCTGAGCAGTCTGAGACATGTACAGGCTGCGGATCAGTCTCCTGTCCCTCCAATCCATTCCTACTTTCTGCAATACACGCATTAATTTTTCCCAATTCACTCTATCAAACGCTTTTTCGAAATCTACAAAACAGGCCAAAACGTCCTGATTGTATTCTATATTCTATTCAGGATCATCAAAAAAAGGATAGAGAGTAAGGAAAATGATTACTTAGGGGATGATCAGTTTGGGTTTAGGAAAGGAAGAGGTACGCGTGATGACATATCAATAATGAGATCACTAATCGAGAGGAATACCATTTCCCACATTAAATTTGATTTAGCACCCTTAGGACGCAATCCCTTTGTTCATTCTACTGCATTCAGTGCTTCTTTACGTTTTTTGTCTTGTTCTCTACGAATTAATCCCGTATGCATGTGTGTCCGAACTCTTTGTTTTTATTTTCCACATAATTTACTCCCGCAGTGGGGACATAAGATAAAGAATTACGTTAGACAAAGAAGCTTCTACAATGAGGTAGGAAAAATGGCAGGGAAAGTTGGGTAAGGATATTAAGAAAAGACTTGTCAAAGCTTTTATATGGTTTTTAGCATTGTACGGCGCGGAAAAATGATAATTTAAGCGAGGTGATAGGTGTAGATTTGTGGCTTTTGAAATGCGGGTGTAGACATTGAAAGAAACGCTGAAGTGGACAAAAAGAAGAACAAACGAGGAAGTGTTTGGCATGGTAGGTGAGGAGAGGGGATTGTTGGATGAAATCCAAGAGTGACAGGAATGATGGATGCATATCGTTTCGATGGGCAATAGAGTCCAAATTCCAAGAAACTGCCGCAAAAGTAACTTTTAACGGAGTCATCCGCTAAGTGTGCATTACAATGCAACAATTGCAGAGTGTAAAAATATCGGTCAACTCGAATGCTTTTTAAACACTGAAATTGTTACATTGCAGGGCAATGGGGTGTTGAAGAGTGTGATAGAGGGGTGAACGTTAGGTAAACGAGGAAGGGGCAGAAATAGGCTAGCGATGTTGGACGGAATGTAGGGAGAAAGGAAGTATTCAGAATTGAAGAGGGACCTATTTTAAAGTTGGATGTCAGTTGTGTTTTATGTAGGGTGACAAGAGAATTGTCTCTGCATCGTTCGTTTACTTGCCTCCGTCAAAAACCTACCATAACAGGTAGATTACCAATAGAAACGGAGATTTGCTCCAGTGGCCAAGTTCGGTTGCTTCTGATTTTTTCAATATTTCCTTGATTTGCTCACTTTATCAGCTCAATTGATTCCGTATCCCATACCAGATACCATTCCTTCATAGCTTTAACTGAGTTTCTTCAGCACCATCTCGTCCCAGGAAACTTTATTGAAGGGTAACGCGTTATTTGTGGCCACAACCCTTGAATTAGCCTTGGAATCCGCGGGTCGGGCTGGCTAGGTTGGAAAGTCATTCAAGCAAACTTTTGGGCACTCATTTGGGGTCATTTTGAAATTCCTTTAACTATTTCGTTACTATGATTTTTTATGTCGTTTGATAGGTTACTGCCTCGTTTTGGAGAAGACGTTGCGGAATCTGCCGTCAGGGGAGAGAGTATTTTTCTGGTATAGGCGTTCAAATGCAGAACAGTAACACTCAACTCGTTACTTGTATCTTTGATGCCTAGTACAAGGTAAAGGAGCTGGAAGTAAGTGGATTCGGGAGTGCTCCACGGTCAATCGCCGCTAAAACAGAAGCTAGGGTTTTGGACACGGAGGCCGTTGAGGGGATATTGGGATAATCGAGCAAGCGGTTCACATGCAATCGATGAATGACATCAAACGGCATTCAAAGTCACCATTATTTATCGTATTTGACAGAATTCACGTGGTTACACCAAGCTGACGAATTTGGCTTTTTGAGTAATTGTACGAACACTCAAGTTTATCTGGACCACGATTTTCAATTATACGTTGTTTACATTGGCTGTTAAAATTAAAAAAAAAATCTATACCGGTCCTGACAACAGGAAATAGCCAAACATTGTATTCCTGACAATCTATTTGCTCGATATTTATTAATACATGTGGTGCATGTGACTTACTATCAATATAAACGCTTTTATCAATAGGAATTTATATAATGAATGGTACTTTTCGAACAATTTGATTAAAAGGGCAAACATAGCTGCACATGGAAAGTGATTAAGTATAATTCAATATCATGCAAGCACTGAGCAATGTTTCGAGAATCACTGATCTCATAAAATACGTGAATCAGCTGTCAATGTTTATGAAGCAACCCACAGCAGAGGCCATTTGAGATGAATGTGGTATAAACAGAATTTCAAGGGAATGGAGGAAGGAATTTTGAGGATAACTCGGGGTCAGCATTGGAGTACTTGAACGGAGGAATCCAAGTGCTCAAATAATAAAATGTCCCACTCAGTTTTCCTCCTCTTGAAGCGCTCTCCCCATGGCGACATCTAAATAGTGATTGGAATGTCACTGGAAAAAACCTTATTTCGAACCCTCGGGGTGGGAAGCCAGTACATTGTAACCGCACCAACCGTTCTTTGTATTCTTCATCCAATATTTACATGAACTTTGTGATCAGCCACATCGTCTGTACCGGCGGCATTGTACCACAACCCTGTAGTACCTTCACGTGTAAAGCGACTGGCATGCATATAGCTTGAGGGATAAAGAAGGGAAGGGTGGAGAGGTGTTCGAGGGGAGGGGGGGAGAGGGAGTTTGAATCGTTCAAAGCCGACCGGCGCCCTGGAGTATGTTCTCCTTAGCGCGAGGGGGGGGGGGAGGCGGAGAGAAACGGAGAGAAATTGCCGAGATATTTGTCATCGAGCAGATAGAAGTTAGGCGAATTGTAATGAAGGGTCATTGATTCGGGACATTTTCTGTTCTCTATTCTTTCGTAAATATTATTCTCCTTGTCTTTTGTACGCCGTGTGGAAATTCACTTGTTTTCAAGTTAGTTTGTGTGCCCCATATCATTAAGTATATGCCATCTGTATTTATCATTTATTAGGGGTGTAAATAGGATGAGATGAAGGGTGGGTGCGTAAAACGCTGCTCTAAGGTGGCTGCGCCATTGATTGGTAAGTTTAAGCAACGTGATGAAATGGAATTTTATCGGTCTATTGAGGTTCATTAATAACCGCAAATTGGAAGGATTATGGAGGATCATTTCCAAAAGTTTAAATGCCTCTTTAATTAGTACATATTTGAATACATGTAAGTTTTTTCTCATGAGAGTTGGGATAGATCTGTTTTGGGCCATTTTTAATATCACACCCATTCTGAATATTTTGGTTTTGAAAATCTTATCGCCATATTTTGAATGGCCGGGTAGGATCTTCCGTGAGTAAGAAGACGTTTGAGGGAGAAGTTTCAATCTTTTATGTCAAGTTCTTGCATTTGTAGTTTAAGTCACTTTTAATTAGTATAACCATTCCATCGTCTATGTTTGTTTTCGGGACAAAGAGGTCTTCGGTCTTGATTTTAGTTTCGGAATTAATCAGGTAATCTCCGGTTGGGAATAGTTATAGTGGAGCATAACGATTTCAGACGTCTGGCGTGAAACTTATTAGTCATATTCAGTGGGCTTTTTAAATAGATTAGAAAAACATAGATTTTTATTTCGAATAGACTCACTTTGGTATTTTTTAAGCTGCCACGAATAACACAAAAACTTTCTTCCATTTCTCGCGACTTCGAAGCCAGCTCCTAGTTTTTTTTATCTACTATATTTACACCGTCAGTTGCTTAACACGTCTGGCGGACAATAAACCACACAGTAAACGGATTTATTCATTAAAGGGAAATTATTTCGTATGACCTTTAAGGTTTTTGGCTCTTCACAGTGAACCTACATCTAAGATACTATTCGGTGGTAGATGCTTTATATAAAATGGAAACATGAGGAGAGGCGGTAAAAGCAGGAATACGCCTGAAAACTGGATAGCGTCGTGTGAGGTGGCAATTTTATACCCATTATCCGATTCCACTGCAACCTACCATATTTTAAATGCCAAACTGGGTGGGGCAACTTATTTTACTGTACTCCGTACAGTAATTTTGTAGTCTTAGTTTTAAATATTTAAAGATACATATCGGTACCGGTTATTGGAAAATAAAACCGGTTATGTGAGCATATCGGCTATATACGAGTAGATATACCGATCTGTCTCGTATATCGAATAAACGAAAAAGAAAATACTGAAATATCGCCATATAACTGATCCAGCAGACCTTCTTTGACCAATATACATATCGATATAGGAGTTTCTTCTTTCGTTTTTCGCTACAATTATTATTGTTTGTTAATGAATTATAATAAAAAACAATTAGCCAACAGCTGATATCGCGAAATTTCCGTCGTTTAGAACGTCTTTGCTGACTGATTTCATGGATATTAGGATTCCAGCAGCACTGTTGAGACAGGAGAACTTAGGGAATAGGGTTCGGTTGGTGGTTGGCGTCGACCGCATTGGTGACGTCAGCAAAGCCCCAGCGAGCAGTACAAAAGGTCGCACCTTTTGACCCCGCCGTGGCCATAAAATATTCTCCGAAGTATCTGACCGCCAGAATTAGTTGGGCTAAATCAGAGGGAGCGACGTTGTGGACCCGGAAAAATTCAAGTGATGCATGATGGGTTGTTCTTGTTAGGAGATACCAAATAGCAAAATAGTCCAATTAATAATGACAAAAAAATAATAATGAGTGATATAATGTACTAAATATCAATAATTAACACCTCGAAGGCTTTCAAGTGATTACCTTTTTTTAACATTGTAGTCATTGGTGCTAAAACCCTTTTAATTTTATTAAAATAATTTTCTTGGGAAAAATTAAATGACACAAACGGCCCTGATTTATTGCGAACAGATTTTAAGTTGTATTTGTTTTTATTTTGGAATTTTTAAAACATTTGAACACAATAATATTAACTTTGTTAGTTATATGCAGAAAATTTAGCATTCAAAATGTAAATGGAACCATTATACATCATCCATGCAGATATTGCTGCAAAGACGTCAATCCTAAGAATTCATTACAAAGACTACAATTTCGGTTCGTTGTGTCTGAACTGGCTCAGAGTATCCCCCACATATACCTTACACCCAACTTATTGTTTCATTCTTTTATTTGAAGATTCCGTAAAACGAGTAATACCAAATTCCAAGATACTGCGGGAGATACCGCGACAGTAACTTTTAACGGAGTCATCCGCTGTATGTGAATTAGAATACAACAATTTTAGCCATACCAAAATTCTTTCCAAAGCAAGATTTTATTTCTTTTTCGATAAAATCGGTTACTTAAAAGCTAACTCTAAAGGTTATAGGCAATCCACCATGCCAGATTCAGTGGGCACACTCCGTATATTTGGGTAAAATAAAGGCCGCGGACCGATACTCAATGTAGTGCACAAGCCATGAGGGTAGAACTACTTAATGTTACTCTTGTTTATTAATTAGATCTTTCAAAGATATCCTTTTGTACGACACAATTGAAAAAACGACCAAAAGAGCTGTCGGTGGAGGCGTTCCCTTGCCCCTCCCCTCCTTCCACCCCTGAACAACCTTCCTGCCTAATCTTTCCTTATTTCAATAGAAGTCAATAGTGTTTACTTCATTCAGCTCAGGAGCAAATTTCAAATATATATATATATATATATATATATATATATATATATATATATATAACAGAAACCCCTGAAATGGCGTACACATACTCACCTGGATTGGGACACATATTTACTGGTACACAAGCAAAAGGGATAGCAAAACAGTCTGTTTTTATCCCTTTTTCTTATATCAATCCAAGTGAATATATATATATATAAATATAAATATATATTCATATTTATAGCAAATTTACATATATAAAACAATAATTTTTAAAAATGTTCAATAAAATGCTAGTATATCACTTTCACAGTGATCACGCGCTAAAAAAATTTATTACGTATATTTTTTCTCGATGATTTCAAATTAGACTCCACCGTCCTTCTCTCTCTCTGTCTATTTAAAACAAACTCTCAAGTTCAAGTCTTGATAAAAAAGAAGGAAAATTTAGGCATTTCTCATGCTCTTCGTCCCCATCCTCTCTTTCCATTCATCTTCGAAGAAAATCTTCGACTTCACTCAAAGAATATCTTCACGCAAGGTAAAAGGGGGAAGCGGAAATTCCGGACGCACTGATTTCGAGTGAGTAGGTTGTATTCATGTAAAATTTTTCTACTGTGATTGCTTCGAGATCAGATGCTCGACAAGCACGGATGCCGTTTCACTGGACAACCGTCTGTGGAAAAGTTCCTAGATTCAGGAGACGCCAAAGGAGTAGTCAAAAATGGTGGATTGCGGAGACAACAGAGCGGCCGCTATGGTCTAGCTCCCTCCCCGTTACGCTCACCCCCAGACGTTCGTCCCTCTCTCCCGCACGCCGGGCCTTCTTCCGCCCCGAGCGGCGGCGGGCACTCCCCCACCGGGGCCCGGCATTTTTCCCTCCAACCAATCATCGCTGACTCAGCGCCTTGTCCACCCCCCAATCCTTTTTCTCTTCCTTCCCATCATGCAATTTCTTCTCCCCCACTGGTCCATCGCGCGTGCCCACTCCCCCTCCGACCTTCCCCCGCCCTCTGAATCGACCAGTCCTCTCTCCCCCTCCCCCCTTCTCTCCCGGCCTACCCCACACCCTCCCACGAACGGGCGCCATTCTCTCTTTTCCTCCGACCACTCCTTATCCATCACCCGTCCCTTTCTTTCCACTACCCCTTCCCCCTTCGTGTCGTCCTTCATGTATTAGGGAAGCCTCTGCACGGAATTCATCGATTGGTTTCCGTTTGCCATTCAGAATTCTACAAAATCCACAAGATTTGTCAAACAATGCTAAGAGATAAGAAAAGAAGATTGGTTATCTGGAAGAAATATCAAAATGGGAGACTCTTGGGTTAAGGTCCAGCATGCAAGACAACCACTTTTAGGAAAGAACAGAATCACGGTTCTATATCTGACTGCGAGGGTTTATTTGTGGCCCACTTCACTCATCGGTACTTAGATCTCATATATGAATCTAATTAATTCTTCCTCTCCTTATAAAGGGACCGGATTCACCTTCTGGGCCTAAAACGTCCGGAATCCGTGAATTTTACGACAATATTTCCCGTGATTTATTTATTTCGGATCAAATAAAAAAGCAATGATTTAAGAAAAAATCATTTAAAAATAATAATTAAAGCTTTAATTTTAATGCAGTCACAAAATAATAACGAAAATTTTACAAAAGCTTTTGTAAATTTTGGGGGAATTAAAAACTACCAGCTTCGGGGGAGGAGAATAGGATATGAATACTTCTTTCACTGGAGGAAGTGTTCGTGCCACCAGACAATCAATTCTCTTGTGAGCATTCACATTTATTGTGAAATTCAATTCTCTTCTTTATGTGATCTATGTTTTTCCTTTTCTTGCCTATTTGTTCGTATGTGATGCTTGTGTTTATATATGTGTTGTTGTATGCATAATACACAAACACACACACACCCACACTCACATACACACATATATACACAGTCACATATACACATTTATATATATATATATATATATATATATATATATATATATATATATATTATTTCTTCGAAAGCTAACGTTTATGGTAGGGTTTAGATCGACGTCGATATTTTTTGGCCTTGGTTACTAAAATACATCATAACACCACACAATACAGTAAATTGTTCTTCAAATCCGTATGCATAATACAACATCACTTCATACAACATGACTATTCTTTTCCTCCTCCCACCCCACCTGCATAACTTTCTCCCTCTATCAGTCTTCAACATCCCATTGCCAAACAAAACGCTCAGCATCCATCTCTCCTGTTACCTTATGATTTCTCTCAACATTCGTCTCTCCTTCTCCATCATACCTAGTAGGTAATTTCTCTTTTATTTTCCTGTTTTATTTCGACGACCAAGTTTCCAAACCGCATAAAATCCCAATTTATCCCAAAATATTACTCATTTCATTCACTCATTACTTCACTACTTACTTCAATCACTCATTATTTTCTGAACCTCATTACTCGACCACTAAGTTATCAATTTCCTCCATCTTGTTGAACCTCTTTGTCTGACGCAAATCTTCTTCTTAAACCTGTAATACATTGAACAGCTTGGTCCAATGCACTTACAGGATAGGTAAACTGTTTTACTTACTCCAGTTTATACCCTCCTATTTTATAGTTTAACGTTCTTTTATTTTAAAATTATTCTTTCTCAAACGCTCATAGTCTTCTTAGCTTAATTTAGAATGATTATCATCCTTTATCTATAAAAATGAAGTTATAATGAACTAGGCAAAGGTTATAACCAAACCCTGACTGGCTAACTATAATTTGGCAACCTGCAAACCTTATTGATCAAATGGAATCTATACATTCCTGTTTCCAGTTCCCCCAATGCCTATTATACCATCTCTATCACATATACATACGTGAAAACGTACGGTAATAATAGAAACTCTTTCTATACACACAACAGAGTTTACAAGCCCTTGGCTGACTGATAAACTAAGGCTTGTTCACAAGCAAACCTAGCTGATTTTACGAATTCCCCACCGACTTTCTTTCCTATTTCCAGTTCTTCTCATGTCTCTTTCACCATTTCTTCCACGCATACGTTGAAAAGCACCGTTGATGATGGACACCCCTGTCTAACTCCTTTTCCTAGCACTGTCAATCTCGACTCTGCATTCACCAAGCGCATTTGAGCAATCTAAGATAGGTAATAGTTGCGGATAATTCGCGCCCACCAATATATACCTATTTTCTTCAATACATTCCTTAATTCCATACCGGTTACTCGACCGGTCGCCTTCTCTCAATTTCTAAAATAGTTTTCCAACTTTTCTCCTCCCGAATTATGAGATGGAAAAGTGATTCTTAATCTTAATGAATTAATTTCTGACAGTATACTGACCTACAATTATAATCAGGTGACAAGGTCTATTCTTTCTCTGTGTCAGCTTTAAACTCGAATGATTTATGTCTTGATCCAAATGTTCGCGTCATCCTCCTCCCCGCCCGCACCTGCCGTTGGAGGTATGCTCTTTAGCGGCCGCACCCACTGCCCTCCCCCGCCACCCCCTCACTACCCGCCCGCCCTCCAGACGTCATATCTTGCCGCCACAGATCACCCTTTCCCTTTCGCCACCATTCATCTCTCTTCCCGAGCAGCACGCCTCTCTCTCTCTCCCGGACAACTGGAGCCTGTCTCTCCAGCACTCTCCGCGACGATCACTTCTCGACGACCCCCGCTCCCCACCCCCACACCGCCAAACGCCGCCACGAGACTGGTACACTGCCGCGCGCGACTCTCAACACCATCCCCGCCGCCCTCGCCTACTCCACGCCCTCCCGCCACGATGAACCACCCTCGCACCGCGCCCCCCTTCACCCGCCACTCCCTCCAGGGACCGCAGGCTTGACGGGAGAGGGTGGATGCCGATGTTATGTGCTGCTGAAATTTGCAATAGATGCCAGGGGAGGAGGCGTCCATTGTTCTGTCAAACTTGGTGCGTCGCGGTTCTCTTCGCCTCTTCCCCTCTCACTCTGGTCTCTTCCGGTGTTAGCACGATGGACGCGCGAGACGTTGGGTGCCAATGCTCATGTACCGTCACTCTCCCTCCGTATTTCACTCCTCTTGTGCCGAAGCTTTCGGCGTGGAAATTCACGCTTCCGTCGTTTGCCCTTAGCATGCTCGCCTTGCGGTCGCTCCTAGCGTCGTTCTGGGGGCAAAGGAAAACTTCGGAGGGGAAGAGAGTGCCATTTACATGAACACAGTGCCTTGCAAGACGCCTTGAGGACGTGTGGCGGTGTTGTTAGGGTAGCAGCCGTTTATGTATAAATATGGCAATGTATAACATCCCATGACAACCAAACAAGAGGGGAAGCTGGCGCTTGACACTTGCTCAATGGAGGGCTAGAGTCTTCGCAGAAATACTTGCGTGATGGGGAATGTTGTGACGTTTTGACCCTCGCTCGCCCTTCTTTCCTGCCATATACTGACCAAGGGAACGCTATTTCTCCATCCTTCCATCGCATGGTACGCTTAGCACTCCTAAAGATCCACCAAATGCAAATTGGAATAGTTCCCGCCGAAGAAGTAATTTGATGGTTCATTCCATTTGACTTCATTTCTTTTTTTGACTTGAAATTTCAAATACATCGATATTTTGTCCTTAAATTACCGGTTATGGTAGGTTTTTGATAGACGCAAGTAACCGAACGGTACAGTGACACTTCTCTTGCCTCCCTGAACGACACACAACCCGACATCTAACCTTAATATAGACCCCTCTTCAATTATGCATACTTCCCTCCTCCCTTCATTCCGTTCAACATCCCGATTCTGTCCCTACCCTTTCCTCTTTTGCCTAACATTCTCCCCTCTATCACACTCTTTAACACCCCACGGTCAATTAAAGCGCTCTACATCCATACGAACCGTCCCCTGTGGATTTCTCCCATCAACATCCTCTCCGCCCCTAGCATATCCACAACATTCGCATTTGATTTCCTTTCTGGCCACTTCACCGTTTCCACCCTCCCAACTCCCACATTTCAAAAGCCTCCTCCAATATACGCCTATCATCCAGCTTCAATTTCCATTTTTCTACGCCGTACATAACCACGCTCCATATCAAAGTTTTAACGATTTTTTGAACATTCTTCTTCAACGTCTCCTTAATCAATTTTCTCCTTCATCTGAAAGTTTCTTTATCTAACGCAATTCTTCCCTCATGTTACTACTAACATTTGGGTCCAAAACACTTCCGAAATAGTTAAACTGTTCTATCTGCTCTAGTTTTTGCCCTCCTATTTTAAACATGAGGTTAGCTTTTGTCTTATTCAAAAACCGAATAACCTTTGTTTTATTTTTCTTTATCCTAATCTCATATCCAGTGCAGTGAATTTCCAAAGCAATCGGCAAAATTTGAACTCCTTGGCTGATTGAAAAACTAAAGCTTTATCATTCGCAAACCAAGCTGACTGAATTCTCCACAGACTTCCATCCCTATCTCCAGTCCTTCCTGTGCCTACTTCACCATTTTCTTCTCAAATACTTCCAAAAGAAGAGATGATAATGATACCTGTCAAAGTATCCTGTGGCAGTATAATTCTCTTAGAGTCACACGTAAACTAAGGTGTCGTGTACCTTTCAAAAAATCTTAGTCTACTCCCGCTATTTTCGGCCATATAAAGACTTCCCTCATGATTCCCCCACATAAATGTCACATTTACTCTTCCCTCGAACCAAGTTTTAACAAATTCAGCGTCTTGATGAAGTTTTCCCTAAATTTTTCATCTAAATTAAAAATTTCTCCCATGAATCCCAAATACTCGTCGCTCATTCCAAATATTTCCTAAATAAAACGTTGTAACACATCAATTAAATATTTCATTGCATTTTCCTAACTCCCATCCGTTGAAACCTAATTTTATTCACTAGTGACTCGTATATTTTTCTTATTTGTGATCTATGAAAGGTTTGAAATAAGTCACCCAAGTATTTGACGTATTCTGAGAGCCTATTGTACTATAGATATCTAGCCAATCTAATTCCAATCCAATCTTAAATCAATGAATCTAATGGAACATTCTTTTACAAATGTAGATTTTTTTCTCTGCATGCGCTTTAACTCAGCAAAAACTGACTTCATTATAAAACCTTATATTAACAGTGTATCTTTAATTTATGTTCCATTTATCACAAAATATTGGTGTCACGTTGCCAAATTTCAAAGAAAATATGGATAATTCTGGATATGTGTGTCTTGCCATGTTTTTACTACATTGTGCGTTGCCTTTAAATGTGTTTTTTGGAACATGAAAAAATAGATTATAGAACTTAAATCTGGCGTCATCCACCGGCTTTAATTGATCAAGGGGAAATAAAAATATCTCCTCTCTTTCTCATACCATATGTTGCTGATCGGTTGCGAACCTATAGGAGACACATGAATAAGCTATTTTTAAGGTTCGTGGCATTGCGCAGTGGATGATCTCGAGACTTGTCCACTATGGAACTATGAAAAGCCTCTGGGACGAGGGAGTAATATTGTTTAGCGTGGAGGGTCTGCTCGAGAAATGTTTCCTATTTTTGTCTCGTTCTTTGAAGAGTGAGGTAATAGCGCTAAACACCACCGCATGGCAGCCATTCGGTATTGTTTCAACCGAAAGAGAAGGTGCCAAAATTGTTCGACTCCTCGATCTGAAATATAGTAGTTTCGCCCTGGAAGCCGTCCACATGTCTGTCGCTCCACCAGACTCAATTCTTTAAAACTCCTCCCCCGTGGTTGACGAGACGAAATCTACAGGTATGGGAGAATGGCCCGCCAAGAATATCTACAGGGTGAGGTAGAATGGACTCCCTGATTTGACGGTTGAATTGTAAAAAAACAAGGAAAATAATTAAAAATGGTTGTTATTCATTTCTGAAAACTACATCCAATGCCATATTTTTCATTAGGTTTTGAAAATAATTTCATCCAGGTGACGATCTTGGTGAGCGATGCACATGCTGAGTCGTTCAAAAAAGTTTTCGAAAACTCCTCTTAGCATATCTTGCGTAATTCCAGCGATGACATCTTTCATTGCCTCCTTCAGAGCTTCCAAGGTTCTTGGTCGAACTTTGTAAACCCCAGCTTTGAGATTTCGCTGAAGAAAAAAATCACATGGGCTCAAATCCGGATAGCGAGGGAGCCTTGGAACATCCCCTCGTAAGGAGGTCAGGCGGGCGGGAAATTGTTCTTGCAGGATTTGGTGTGAACTACGGACGGTATGAGCCGTGGCACCAACCTGTTGAAACCAAAAGGATTATGTGTCATATTCCTCAACATATTCTTCCATTTTTGGAGTAAAAAGTTCTCCAGCATCTCACAATAGGGCACAGAGTTCACAGTAGCAGTTGGACCTCGTAATTCAAAAAACTAATGCCCAATAATGCCTATTGGAGGACGCAGCGCATAAAAATGTAGCTTTGGGGCTATGAAGAGGTGTTAGGTTGGGAAGGAATTTCGCGAGGGTTTTCAGGCATCCAGTAACAAACATTTAACTTATTTACTGTGCCAGAGAGGTGAAAATGAGCTTCATCAATAGACCACAGCGCCCTCTGCGTCGACAATACACTATTATTGCTCTTGAAAAATGTTTCCACGACAAAGTCTTGATACTTATCAGGCCGTTACGTGGTAACTACTAAAAATTGCGTTGCTTCTCGCAGCTAAAGTTGATACTCGCACTCCATTAATTCACCTGCGCGCTCGTCAGTGATTTTTGAAAACTAGGGAGGCTAATCTGACTCACCCTTTCCATCTACATAATACCCCGCAAGTCAACGCAAGAGCCTTTAACGGGGGATGTTAAGTCATCAGCTTTGCAAGCACAATACCAATCATGACCGCGGACGGCGAACGCTCCCGTCTGTCAATTGCTCCTCGATTCTCGTAGCGCCCTTCGGTTCGGTGCGCTGCGCATGATTGCGCTGCGCATCGATGCGGTGCGGCTTTGGGAACGAGGCGGGAACACGCGTGCCCGGAGAGTGAGTGCGAACGGCACACAAAGAAGATGCGGGGCTCCCTCCGCCGGAGTCTGCGGCTTTTGCGACCTCCCGCCCGGAAAGGACTTCCCCGCCCCCTCTCCCTCCACGCTCCCCCTCTCACCCACGCACAAGGCCCTTAATGTCGCTCGGCCCGCCCGGATGACCGTTTTCATTATCACAAGGTGCCGGGTCGCGGCGGCCTAATTAAGCTTAACGTGTCGACTAGGAGCTGTTTGGCTCAATTAGGCGCCGGGGACGAGAGGAGGGGAGGGGGCTAGGAGGGGGGTTTGGGAGTGTGAGGGAGAGGGAGGGAAGAGAGTGGGCGGGGCGATCGGAGACCGACAAATCTCCGTCTCATGACGCTCTCCAGAGGTGGCTCTCGGGTCAAAGGGACTGGCAATCCAATACCCCACACTTGTAAGAATACACAAGGGGAATGTTTCGTTTTAAAAAAACGGTGAACTTCTGAAAAATATTTTCGTTCTGTACGTTGTGATGACGGAATGATTGGAAAAATGTCTTAATATGTTAAATGGCTTCAAACTCAATTCATGACCATCGCATCATAGAAAGAAAAAAAAAGGTGGCTTTGAACTCAGGTACTCCTTCAGCTTCACCTCAAAATCCATTTGTATTTTTAATTTCGACGTCCTTGTACGCATAGAAGTTTATTTTCCATCACTTCAGGATGCCAATTTGACCGGATTTTCGGGGATAGGGAAGGTGAACGACGGAGTGAGATGGTTTGGGGGCGATGGAGGCGGAAAAAAGGACGTCTCTATGCCCCGTGGGGGTTGGGTTTTTAATCTCTTCCCATCGATTTCCTAATGCTCGTCCACACCTCCGGCCCCAAAACGAGAATGAATCGGACCATTGGTTTGATTAACGCACTTCAATTTCATAAACGAGATGGCAGGGGTGACAGGTAATTTGGAATACTCTATCTACGCGAGGATTTGCTTTGCATTGACACGGGATTGCAGCTCGCATTAAAAAAAACATTTCTATCGAGTTTCCGTGGATGGGTTTGGATGGTTGCCATGTGCGATAATTCAATTAAGATGTTCTTCTTTTTCTTCCCCGACAGAATTTTTACTTTTTCATTTTGTTATTCCCCCTTGTATCTCGTATTTGACGGGATCATTTGGCCTGACCGACTCCGGCATGAACGACTCATGCTTTCCTCTGCGTTCCTCTACGTTCTCTTGCCATTTATACTATTTGTGTTTCTTCCATCCTTGCCACTCGTTCATTTCACTCACATCCATTTTACTTATCCAATCAGTCAAAGTATTTAAATATTAATAGTATAAATATTTCATATACATTTCTAAGTTTCTTGTTACTAACCTTGTCTCACGCATCGTCTTTCCCGTTATCTTTGTAATTAAGTCATTGCTTCTGAGAAAAGATCGTCCAGAACTTATCCGAAAAAAGTTTCATCTATTGATATACGAGTATTAAATATAATAATCTCTCGCTAAAAATGATCATTATATTGAAATATCAATCAAGGGCACTCTTTTCAGCCACACTCCACACTCTGTAATTCAAGTTCTAAAATCGAAAAGGAACAGCTATGAAAGCCCTTCTAAATAATAAATATACTTAGTAAGAATGAATAGATATTGAGTGTTACCAAAATAAAGCCACTCGCCTGACGACAACAGGTACCACGATAAGTCCTTTATAATTTTATACTCACCTTAGGCATTTAAAATCTCCAAAGTAGTATAACTATTTTGAAAAACTTCGTGGAATTTCATATTGAGTTTCGGATCTAATAAAAGTACACTCAAGATGCTTGCATTTACAAAAGTACGCAACCACGTAATCTGTTACTTGTCCTACTGATAAGTTTTTAGAACTTCTAGGTAGGCGGAGAAAGAGATGGTAATGAGGTGGGGCACTACGGTTTAGGTACGAGGAATGACCGTGGAAAGAAAGCAATTGAGTTCTCTAAAAGCAGGGGTTGATCACGAACATACTACGAAGATACCACAAGATGCGTAGGTATACATGTAAAATGCCAGGTGACCCAGAAAGGTATCAGTTGGCTTATAATATGGTTAGGCATGGATTTAGGAACAGCGTGATCAACTCGCACACTTTACTGGGAGCGGATGCGGACTTGGATCACAATTTAGTAACTATGATGTGTAGCGTCAAATTCCAAAACGTAAAACAAAGAAGTCAGGTTAGAAAATGGAGCGTGGAAGCACAAATCGGATCGAAAGAGTAGGAGTATCAGCAAATTAATGTGACATAGATGAGAATAGCTTAGGTCCAGGTTTAGTCGATAGTGAGATAGAAAGAGCATTGAGACAATTGAAATCAAATATGGACGTGGGGATAGAGAAAATTCCTACATGACTTCCTTTCACGAAAAAAATGAGAGAGGAAGATTTTTTCTGAGCTATTTTGTAGCATTTAGGAGAGATAAATCTGGCCGGAAGACTTTTTACGATCAGTGTTAGTTCCTATTTTAAAAAGGAAAAGGCAGCAATGTGTGTGGCCACAGGACGATAGGCCTGATTTCGCTCGCAGCTAAAGTGGTTCTCAGAGTCATCAACGAGCGGATGGAGAGCATGTACCTACCAAAACTAAATGTCCCATGATTGATGAAAAGTTAAAAGACTACAGAAATGAAACGTAAAGCCTATTTGGAATGGGAATGAGTATGGTGACGTGGACTGAAAGGAAAATAAACAAGGAAGTGCTAGGTATGGTGGGGAAGGAGAGAGTATTGTCGGTGAAAATGAAAAAGAGATGAAAAAAAATGGATGTAGAGCGTTTTGATTGGCAATGTGGTGTTAAAGACAGTAATAGAGGAGCGAAAGGTAGGGAAGCAATGAAGGGGCAGGAATATGGTTAGCTGGATTGGACTAGATGAAGGGAGGAAGAAAGTATGCGAAATTGAAGAAGGGTTTATTTTAGTCTGGTACGCCTTGTGGTGTTTTTTAAAAGAGTTTACGAAATGTATGGTTGATTTTTGTATACTTGGTGGACATCCAAAGCCTACCTTAATCGGTATAATACTATTAATAATAATTTATGCACAAGGACATATGCATTCATCAATGGCTAGTGTCCTAATGCCATCCGTCACCTGCCACTGCAGTGTCGCGGGTCTTGCATATGTAGACACGACGCATTCCAAATAAATACCCCTTTCAGAATCTGCTCGGTATTTTGAAAAAGATGAATTCTGAGAGTCTTTAGAAGTAAAATGCGACACACCCTCCCGTGGGTGGAATATGAGACTGCTCGCTCTTTTAGAGCCTGATAAAACAAACGGAAGAGTGAATCATTTTCAACCGAAGGGAACTGTGCCAGGCCTGGTGGAATTCTTTCATTGAGATAGGAGTTTAATAGAAGATAAAACAAAGTAATATCGGATTCATATTACAAACTCTTCCGCACCAAGACCAATTTGAATTATATACATATATTGATAAGGACTAACTTCATGTATTATAAATCTTAACGTACACTTAAATTGAAAGAAAACCTATGTCATAAGGAAACTTTGAATACAAAAGTGCTTTGTGCTTTCCTCAATTAAATTTGCTTTATGATTTAATTAATCAATAAGATAATACTTATTTTTATATAATTCAATTGAAACTTTGTAAACATCTATTTTAGTCGCTTCTGAATAATTCTTCGTAAATATTTAATTCTAAATTTGCTGTACTTGTCCTTAAAACCAATGTACGATATATATACGGTATATGAACGTATAATGTATGAAACACCTATGTACGTTTCCATGGAATGTAGATACACTCTTATGTCTCTGAAATTGGTACTCATTTTATTTCTCATTTCTGTATCAAACAAATTAGAATTTTTGCATTTTTCTACATCTTACTCAAAATCTTTGTTAATTACAAAATGTCATGTTTCCAAAATTTACTTTGTCTTTTATTAAAAATCTTATATTAAGCTAACCTCTTTCAACATATACTTTCCCCAGTCCATATAGGTACTTTATAAGTGATAACGTCCGTACAATAACCCAAATAAACCCTATAACACAACCGTCCTCTTGTTGACTACGCTTTATTTATTTGATAATTACAGTAAAATTGAACTTTAGAAAAGCCAATCAGATCTTTACAGGAAAATTTGGCCTTGTTGTTACATTATAAATTTTATGGTTGAAGGGAATTGCTTCTTAACCATGTTCTTCCATTATCACAGGGTGTTTCTGCTTGTAAAACCACTAATGCAGTGGATTTGAAAGCAACTTTGGCCAGTACTTGCAAATTTTCTTTAATCTGTTGCGTTCCACTTTTAACCACCATGAGAACAATTTTAAGTGTTATGACAGTCCGATATTTCCCGAGCTTCCATATTTTTAGCGGAGATAACGGGAACCGCTGATGATCTAAGGCAGGGTTAGTAGGAGATTCATCTCGAAACAACACGATAATGTTAATAATATTTCACGTACGTCTGATTTTTACCGATGGTGGGGAAAAATCGCATTTTTCTAAACGTACCTACATTAATGGGAAGGGAGGGATCTCTTTAGCGATGTTAGCATCGTGAACTTTGGCACGTATTTCCTTCGCTTATGTATTCAAGAGTGGGTTGGGCCTACTCTTGCAGAGCGCGAGAATGGCGGTTGACTTTTTCGTATGAGTTGTCTCCACGTTTCATTAACGAACCGTCTTCCCCAAGGGGGGGGGCGGAGCGAGAGGGGTCTAGCGAAGGGGGACTACACTGGAATGAGATTACCGACGCAGTGGGACGCAGTCCCCTAGTTTTATTTGACATGGAATCTCTCGTACATCACGGTTTATAAGCAAATTTTAAAAGTTATGAAAAAATAAAATATCCAACCTCAAGAATAAAGTATGTCAAACAGCCGCGCTCAAACCCACGCTTGACTGCGGAGTTGAAATCATGGAGGCTGAGACGATCCACCCTAAAGCCTTATAAATATTTGCAGAAATATTCTTCCAGTCAATTTTTCCACTCTACCCTTGCGAATCAAATGTTTTTGTAATTTACCTCTATGTTGTTGTAGTTTGGATAAACGTAGCATAAATCCATAAAAAATAGCATCGCGAATTTGTCCGTTGCACATTGATCACCGAAAGATTTCGTGAATGGAAATAGCTGGAGGACTTGTACGGAAGTTCAGTGACGAAAATAAAATAAACATGTATCCAGAAAACATTCAACACGCACAAACAAACAATAGTTGGAATGTATTCGGCAAAAAACACTACCTTTTCAACGTTCATTTTTCAGATATAAAAGGCTGCATTTGACCTTAAATGACCCCAAAAATAATCTCAATTGTTGATTACTTACATCCTCTTGCCTCTTCCCATAGCGTAACATTGAAAATTTGCCCAACACTATGAATTCTACCGCGAATTACCCTAGGTCACCCGTTTGTAAATTCTGAAGTGCTTAAGATATATCCCGAATGAAACATTGAAGCAAGGGTGATGTGCACTTATTCAATTAAAAAGTCGGAGTTTTCAAATTAGTCACAATTATTACTTTGCCATTTTCTTATATGTAGGTCGTGTTTATATTATAAATTATACGTGTAGGTCGTGATTCGCGCTTAAGTGCTGGATGCCGATTTATAAATAATATGTTTTTTGCGAAGCGAATTTAGCTCCACTGGGAGGAATTCATGATATCTGGAAATGAACTGCGAACGAAGATGATTTGATAACTTTTTAGAGAAAAATAGAATATCATTCCGTGAACGATGTGATTATATGTTCCTGAGAGTGGAGAACCGAAAGTATTGTAAACTGTCTTCCTAACCGCTCATTAAAAGCTACCGATTGACTAATTACGCATGTTCCCGTGAATTATGCCGCAACTGGGCAATTAAAAACCTGAAAGGAATGGTTGATAATCGCCTATTGTCATATTTTAAGAAACGAATATTCGCGATTGCGTTAAACTCGCCGAAGAAATACGATTAGTAGAAGTAAAATTATTGCTTAAAAATCTCTTTTAAAATCAAAACACCATAAATAAAAGATAGTAAACTGTAGAATGAAAGTGCATTTTTTCATTGTTTTCTTTATCTGAGGTCAAACCTATTTTACTTATAATGCAACCATTTCAGAGAGTAAAAATCATTCGCCTTGACCGGGATTCGAACCCGGATCCCTCGATATCCGGCCGAGTGCTTTAACCAATTAAGCTACCGAGACGTCCTCTTACACTCTGATTTTTACTCTCTGAAATGGTTGCATTATAATGCACACACAGCGGGTGACTCCGTTAAAGTTACTGTTACAGTTTCTTGAAATTTGCCTATTTTACTTATTTTAAATCCTATTCATTTCTATTAAAACTCTTACATCAACTTTTAACTCAACTTTTTCCATTTTTTGCCCCAATGGACTATTTTGTTTTCTTCTCTTCGTTCAAAACGCCCAAAAGTATGCCCTCTCGAAGATTTTCAGATTAATTTTTAACTACAGAAGTATGGCTTGCATTCACAAACGTCATCATTGTCTGTCGTCAATTCACGAAATGAACATAAGCTTAATTGCGTAAATAATAATGACATCATTATACATTAAGGAGACTGTGTGCATATTTTTAAAGCATGAGACCTTAATTCCATTGAGAAATTTAAAGGTTTTCGTTCGAAATATTTTTTATTAAATGTATAAAAATGTATATTATATAAGAGAGTGAGAATTTTTCATTTTAATGAATAAGGTGTAATTAGCTAACCTCTGATTAAGTTCTAAACATCCTTTAAGATAGTATTGAGAATATTTGAGATCCTGATCCATATTTGATCACAAGTAAATTCAATGCAGTTTTAAAGTTGAAAAGAGTATTCGGAGTTTCATTCCCGTGGGTACATGATCAACTGTTGTCATGTTCCGATTTCGAGAGTGGTATTAGCAGAAGAGTGAGTTAGCAATAATAATTCAAGGGAACTGTCCACAAAGGAGTCCCGTCATACCGCCGAATCCACTCAGGAAAACGCAGTCGGTCCGCAAAGCAGTGCGCTCCCACTATACAAAGTACTCATTACGGAAATAGCCACGATGGGTGTCAAATGAAGTGGATTCAATTATTAAAACCTTCGGCAACCTCAGAGGACTTCTACTGGATATGAACAGCGTGACCGGTCGCAGGAAGAAGTAACAGGAGTCGAGAACCCTGAGCGATAATTATTGCAATCGTGATCAAAACGGCCGAAGCGAGGCGAAAAGACGTTTCGGCTTGACGCACCCGTGACAGTTGGTTCCCCGACCACGATGGAGTGGATCCCCTCGCGAGCGAACCACCGAC
The DNA here is from genome assembly GCA_037158775.1 of Hetaerina titia. NCBI lineage: Eukaryota > Metazoa > Arthropoda > Insecta > Odonata > Calopterygidae > Hetaerina > Hetaerina titia. Next base: position 23,894,016 of record CM073770.1, on the reverse strand, counting down.
GTCGTCTCAACGAATTGCGATAAATGCCGACTGGATCGGGCGTAAAAATCTTGAATATATGGAGGCAGTCCTAGCTTTTATCCTGGGTGATTGCACAAAGAACCATCAGCTGTGATCAGAAGTGTATGCTTGAAATGATCGTTCATAATGTAATATGATTTTGAAAATAAATGGCTAATAATTCTAATGGGAACAGGTTCATCTCCAGTGTGCTTTAGCTATATCTTTTACAAATCAACTGATTTCGTTTGTTCGCATAATCGCTTTCGTACCAGCGGATATTTTAGCATGCAATGGTCCTGCAAAGTGACGACCTACTCGCCGAACCCTATTCAAACCTTCCCGAGCTATGGAGGCGATCACTCCTTGGTCGGGCTTGACTCCCCCGAGTGGCGAGGCGGCAGTGCTATGGGGGCACGGACGGGCGGGGGGAATTGCAGCGACAAAGTGAGATCTTTAGCCCGCGTTGGGGGAAGGGGGGAGAGAGGAGACGGAGCGGCGGCTCCATTTTGAGGGAGGGGTTACGGATGGGAGGGTGGGTGGGAGAGGCACCCCCTTCGCCTCTTAGAAAGATTCGGAGTCCCCGGAGAGAAAGAGAGGGGGATAGGGGGGAGGGAGAGAGAGAGGGGAAGCGTGTGCACGTCTGGAAACAAAATGGCAGCCCGCTGCTTATCGACGTATCCAAAGACACCCCCTTTTCCTCCAACACCCCGCCCTCCCAGCTCTCTTTCTTCTCCTGCTCACTCTCTCTCCCTCTCTTCCCCACCCCCAAAGCTCCCGTCATCCCCCGCGTGGAAGAGGGAACGTGCCATTTATTCTCGCCGCCGTCGCCCTCGCCCCGGGGGGGAGGGAACTCGCCTCCTCTCCGTGGGTGGAGTGGCGGGGATTAGCGCCCTCTTCTCCGGCGACGAGTCATTGCGCGCCCCCTCACTCCGTCCCTCCCCCCCCCCGCCTTATTAATCCCGTTATGCGATGCGACGAAGGGTTGGAAGAAGAGGAGCATCAAGGGTGTCGCGTCGAGCGAAGGAGTCGACCGGTTTAAGGAGGTAAAATGAGGGGGAGAGAGTACTCCTCTGTGCAGGACTAATTACAAGATATTCTTACCCGCAATCGCATTAAGAGTTTTATTTATTTTTTATTTATTTATTTTTAAATAATTTATATTCGCGCGCTCCTTTCGCACTCACCGTCCGCTCCTGAGGGAGAAGGGGTGAAGAGGGGGTCGCGGCATCTTTTCGCCATCATCGTCGTCCCCTCTGCCTCCGGAGGGGGCAGAGGGAGAAAGAGAGAGAGAGAGTTGGATTTGCTTGAGACTCTGAATTAAAACGAGTGAGGGCCAATGAGCAAGGGAGAGTGCAGTAATGAATTGAGGGAGACCCAGAGACCTCCATCTCCGTGCTCTTGAAATAGCCCACGGATTCCCCAGAAGGGCAGAAGGGGAGAGTGGCAGGGGGTGGAGGAAAAATATTAGGCGCGGGAGGAGAGGGAGCATTTAGGGGGGGCGGCCCGCCCCCACCCCGCTCCACGTCCGCCGCACTCCCGTGCGCGGCCGCGTGCCTTTTATATTATTTATCTCTCCCACCCGCCGCTCTCCCTCCTCCTCCCCCCTTCCTCTCCCCCGCCTCGCAATTTGAGGGTAATGCTCGGGAAAGGATTTCTGGCTTGCTCCTTAATGGGCCTCATTTACATAGCAAAACACTCGGCGGAAAAATATCTCCCCCTCGTCGTCCTTTCTCCTCTCCCGGCGCATTATTCATCATCTCACCCGTTTCCCGCTGCCCGTTTACCCTTCCCGTTCCCTTCCTTCTTTCCCTCCTTCTCCCCCACTCCTGAACTCCCCTAAACCACCAGTGACTTCTTACTCTACATTATTCCGACCCCCCACGATTTATTAACAGTTATTATCTGCTTTATTATTAGGCTTTCCGTATTTTCAAGTATTGAAGACTTTTTTCACTTCCTCCACCTCCTTTTAAATATTTTATTCTTTTCGATCGAAACTTTTGTTTCCTTATTCACCAAACCTTTCTCAACATTGATTATGATACCCATTTTGGGTCTTCAAGAATCCATCTCGTCCGTTCGGAAACTCTCTAGTCTGTAGAGGTAGGGTTCTAAGTGATACAATCTTTAAGTAATTATCTGGAAAATTACGGGTATTTAATTTAATGAAAATAATTTAACACGTTTGAAGTGGTAAATATTGATACGTAGATATGTTTAAGTGACTGGAATGTGAGCATAAATTCGGTTTGCAGCAAATTCGCTCGCTACAAATGTTTTCCGTCGGTTACGCACATCTCGTACTAAATTATTCTCACTATTTTCCACTAAACCAACCACAGCGTTATTAAAAATTCCAAATCTGAAAATCGAATCTATTTAGCCAGAGGTCACTTGGTAGCCGCAGGACGCAAAGGACCCTCCTACGTAAAATCAAGGGGGGGTCCTTTGTTTCTACCAAAGTTCAAAATTCAAGCTGCACAATTTATTTGGACACGAGAAGCTCATCAAAATCCCCAAACGAAATTCCTAGAGATGCAAAAATACCTCGTTCCTCTCATATTACCCTGTATTTTTCATTATCATCACCGTCATAAGTATCTTAACCCAAATATTGTTTCACTGATGGACCCTCTCCGTCTTTTTCATCCTCCAACGTCCTTGGATACGCCCAGATCCATATTACAACACCCTTTATATCCGAAATTAATGTGTGTTTTAGTTTTCCCCAAGGCGTACACACCCCTTCTCATATTCTCTTCCTAAAAAATGTATGGTGTTTTTTATGCATGCTCTCAATAATCAATCTGATTCTTATCTATACCTTTTGATGATTGTGGAGAAGGATGGAATGAGTAAAACGGACGAAAAGCGAAATTAAACGAAAGCATTCTTTTGGTAAGGTGAGGAAAGAGAGAGAGAAGACATTCAAGGGAGGCAGGAGAAGGGAATGGGGTGCGAAGCGTTTTGATTGGTGATGGGATGTCTGCAACAGTGGGAAGGATGAAGGGAAATGCATCAGTAGATAAGTGAGATGTGAGGAAGAAAAGGGAATGGGCAAGTTGGATGAAATGATGGGTAACGTAAATGAAGTATTGAGGAACTTTAAAGGGTTGATTGTAGTGGAGAATTAGTAGCATTTTATCGTGTTAGATGAGGTTGGAAATGTAGAGTTATATAGAATTGTGTGTTCACTATACGCACGGTCCAAAGAGACTGCTTTAAGTGCTAGGCCAACATAAATACGTAATTATAACACCCGACAGCCAAATTAAACGGATGAGTGAGGTATCATTGCAATACATTTTAAGCGTTTGTTGTAGATTCTTTAGCATCGAATCACGTTGCTGTTTTCTTTCAACCTGAAAAGTTTTCAAACGCCTTATTAAGAGAGCGCTCCAATGAGATAACCGCAGGGGTGGCGTCCAAGGTGGGATCGTCCACCCTCCCTTCCGCTTCCACGCCGCCCTCATTCAACAGGAGAGGGAGAATTAAAATTGGCACTCTTCGTTTTGCGTTCGCTCCCGCTCTCGCCCAAACATCTTATTACGGTTCATTTCGCTCCTCGAGATTACGCAAAGAGTCCTCCTTTTCTTCTCCTTCCTCCACCCGGAAAAAACCCTCTCCCGCCCCCGGCCAGTTTTTCTTTCATTTCATCCGCAGATTTGTGCGAGTAGCGGAAGGGGAAGGCGGTGGAAGGGGGAGTAGGAGGAGGGGATGAGGGGGTTTGGGGGAAGGAGGGGTAGAGGAGGGCAAGGGTGGCGAGTAAATGATATTCAGGATTTGTTAAAGAGATTTCGGAGTGGAGTCCTGAACGTTTTGATTGCTTTGTGGAAATGAGCAAATCTACTCCTGACCTTTTTTATCATCACTTCCCCTCCTCCTCTCCCACCCCCTCCGTCCCATCTAGTCTTCCCCCCACCCCTTTGCCAATCGCCTTCTCGCCAGGGATAAAATTATGACGGGCTGGAATCGTTTAAAGTCGGAAAGCCCGAAGAAGTCCCCGAAACCTCTCGCAGTTCTTTTGCAGTGTTCGCCTAAATTGCGTCAATGTGACATTTCGATACTCAACCGAGAGGACGTGACTTTTTCTTCATCACAGGGAATTTCCAATGACAGGATGCGTGAATAATAATTAATACAAGTAAAAAGGCATTAATAATCACCCTCATATTTATGGATTACGTGTCAACAACACGTTTATTTGTTTATATTTTCATTCTGGATGGCTACCCTAGAGAAAATGCGACCGGACGAGTAATTCAACACCCAAGCTTGGTTTTATCCCGTAGAGAATACTTAGATTGAAGACTGGAGGTAAAGCATCTACATAAAAAATAAGTAAAATGATCTTTTCCTGTCGACGCTGACCCCTGGAGTGGGGTGATATATGGCGAGGAAGTTGGTGGGAAGTCTTAAAAATTAATACAACCTGGGTTAATTGTCGTTTCAACGTTTCAAGGAGCAACAATACACGATACAAATTTAGTTTAAGCTTTGGAGACGTGTGTACCCGTAGAGAATGTCCCAAGGGATGATTTTTGCCAGCATAAGATGTTTTGGGAGGGTAGAGAGGTGATTGACGACGAGGAACGCCTTGGACGGCAGTCAACAAAACGCTTAGCGGCGAAAACGTGCAAAAAGAAATGCTCAATCCTAACCGACACCAGACTGTCAGAATGTAAGCAGAAGAGTGCAATATTCCATTAACGAAATTGCATTCGTTTCGTTTACGAATTGCAATGCAATTTCATTGCATGAAAAATTATATTCTTACGGAAGATTTAGCCATGAGAAAGGTGAGTGCCAAAATGGTCCCCAAGGTGCTACTGGAAGATCAGAAGGTTGCTCGTGTGAAAACTTAGCGTGATCTCTTTGACGGTGCCCCAGCCGCCCTACTGTCCCAAAGTGGCACCGCCAGACTTCTTTTTCTTCCCAAGAACAAGAAAGAGCAGGAAATGCAACCATTTCGGAATTCTAGACAGCGAAAAAAGGGGCCGTAATGATGTGCCTGAAGCAGCTGGAAGTTTCCGTTGACGCCTTCCAGGAAACGTTATGCAACTGGCAGAGGCGCTGGCATCACACAATGCAATGCACAAGGGTGCTGTTTTGAAGATTTATAGTAACTTTTACTTCAAACTACATAAATATTTTCCTAGATTAGTTCTACTGTCTTTTTTACTTTTTTCTATTTATTTGTATAAGTACATCCCGAATATCTTACGCTATTTCCTTCAGTGGAGTTGTGCGTCATTCACATTCGGTTAACTGGTATTTAAGGCGATAGAATGAGAGTAAATCACAGGCTCATTAGATTTTTAAATTAAAAATCTATAACTTAGTTATTTGAAAGTATTTTATTTTTAAAAATTAGTAAGAGTATTTTTAATTGGAATTTCCTGGATCGAATTTCGTGGTTATGATCCCATACATGCATGCAAAGTTGTTATTATCAATAAGCATGGTTGGAGCCCAAAAATCCCGTATGTAATGAAGCCAGATCACGTCTCGAGAGGTGTTATCCAGGTTTATCTCTTTGCCTCCAGATAACCTTCAAGGGAAACCGCAACAGGACACATTGACCCCTCCAACGGGATAAAATCGAATTCAGATAAAGCTTAAAGGCAGTAATTCTCGACGAGGTTGAGGTGCATGCTGACACTGGTGTGTTTTCTTCATAAAGACCAATAAAATATTCTATCAAAAAGTAAACCACTCTACCCAAGAAATTTGTCAATTTCCGGCGGTGATATCATGCTCCATTTTTGCCGTAGGTGAGGTCGAATCGGCCTTGTGAGAAAATAAATGGTTGGTCAAAGCAATCCAGAAAATTCTCCGGAGAATCAGAAGACGTCATCCAAATCTCTCAAGGTCCGGAAAAGGCGAGAATTTCATGGATGGCAATCAGTTATGGAAAAAAATCTTTCTCCTGAATCATTGAAAGATTTTTTTCGTAAAATTATGAACTGTTCTCTCATGAATAAATTAAACATGATTCTTTAATTGTAAATCAGTAGACTTTTGCTCCTCTGTTTGAAATTTTAATCTCCTTCCAATCGTTAATGACCCATCGTAGTGCAAAATCAAGCTTCATTATAATGATCTTTTGACCTAATTTTGATTCACATCTACGAACTACTCAGTAAATTCTCATTTGAGTCAGCGTAAACAAGTGTATAGTCACTCTTTCTATAAATTGCTCTCTGGACGATGAAATCTAAGTCGCCCATTCAACTTTCAAGTCATGCCTGTCACAATGTTTCAACAGAGGGAGGTACTAGTGGGTTTTATCGGTGAATTTATGTGCCATTTCTATCTGTCACTTTCAAATCGTGTTTTTGAATGCATTTTAATAGCAAGTAAAAGTATTTACAAATTTGTCACATTCGAAACTCTCTCGAAAATCTTCGTAGGCACGTGCTTACATCTAATCTTGCTGGCCTAATGTCTTCACCATAGTCTTCTTAAATGTATTCCTTCCATCTCTCTTGAATATTTTCTGATTCAATTAATAACTTTCCAGGCTTATCATTGATTCTTTTCACAGATTTTCCGTTCTTACTTACTAATGTAAATTTCACCATCCATTACAGTGGTCCTTTTCACCGTTCCTTTGTAAATATGCCATATCCTTGCACTGCGTCTTGCTCCCCGTTCCTTTCACACTACTAATCTCTCACCTCAGTTGGCTTAATTTGCCTTATCTTACTTGTGGCTTAACTTTAAATACGTTCTGCCGACTAAATCTATATACACAATCTTCCATTTCCTTCTCTTGCCTTCTTCCTTTCGAACAATTTCGTCCTCTTTATGTTCATTTTACATATTTTTCCTATATTTATGTTTTCGTCCTTTGATAACTCTTTTTTAATGTTCCAATTTGCTTTTTAACGACCTGGGTCTCTGCCATAATTCATAGTTTGCCCTAGAGAATGCTAAATCTCCTCTCTTGTCTATCTTGTTAATACATCTACGTTCCATTTCCTAAACAGTGATCTCCGTTTTTCCTTATTGAATAGTCATACGACGCTACACTTCATTATTAGTGTAGTGTAATCTGCATCTCTGTCCACTCACTGGGCATATATACATATATATATATATATATATACATATATATATATATATATTTAACTTTTGGACGACACAATATAACACAGAATAAAACAGATAACACGTAAAAGGACACTCACACTGTAGATGATTTGAGCTTTCGGCCTACTCCGAGGCTTTCTTCAGGTCAGACATCATTGGCCATCATTGGTCATTCAATCCGAAGATAGGATGACTGCAGCCCTCCATCCTACCCTATATGATGCTAATTGACTTACCTGCTGGTATTTTTTGCAATGTACTTTCTTCTTTATTTGCCCCATGTATTTATCCCTTGGCCTTCCTCTTCGGAATTTTCCCTCTATTGTTCCTTATATGTCCCCTGCTATTATATTGTTACATATATGTATATATATATAAAACTTGGACAGAGGCAAACAATATAAGAACACATAAAAGTGGCGAAAATTTATTCATTCACATGGAAATAAATATAAGGAAAAGGGATGGGAACAAAAAAAGGACGAACACAAAAGAGGTGGGGAAGGCGGAATCAGGCAAATCACAACTGTAAAAATATTTCCTTGACCGGGACTTGAACCACGGATATTTCGACTTCCCGGGTTGATGCTATATATATATATCGAATCGAATTAGGTAATCTACCGGTTAAGGTAGGTTTTTGGATGGACACAACTATCAAATAAACATTTTGTAACTCTAAACGAAACCCAATCCAGCAACCTAATCTACATCAGGTCCCTCTTCATTTCCGTGTACCTCCTTCTTCCCTTCATCCCGTCCAACATCCTCCCCTCTATTACCCTCTTCAACATTCCACTACCGCTCAATACACCTTTCATCCATTTCTCCTGCCTCCATAGGATTTCTCTCAACAAACCCCTCTCCTCCCCCACCATTTCTAGTACTTCCTCATTTGTTTTCCTTTCGGTCCATTTCACCTTCTCCATTCTTCTCCACACCCACATTTCAAAAGCCTCCAATCTACGCCTATCCTCCTGCTTCAGCGACCACGTTTCCGCGCCGTACATAGCTACGCTCCATATCAGAGTCTTTACGAGTCTTGTCTTAACATCCCTACTCAACGTCCCCGTCATCAACTCCCTCCTCCTTGAGAAAGCCTCCTTGCCTAGCGCAATTCTTCTCCTTACGTCCCTACCACTTTGACCGTATTGGTCCAAAACACTTCCGAGATATATAAACTGTTCTACCTGCTCTATTTTTCCCCGCCTATTTTAATGTTTAGCTTAGCTTTTTTCTTTCTGGAAAATCGCATAACCTTTGTTTTATTAATATTGATTCTCATTCCATATTTATCGCACTGAACCTCCAATTCACTCAGCAACCCCTTCGCTGACTGAGCAACTAATGCGTCATCAGCAAACCTAACCGATTTTACGAATTCCCCTCCGACTTTCATTCCTACCTCCAGTTCTTCCCATGCCTCTTTAATCATTTCCTCTACATATACGTTGAACAGTACCGGTGACAATGGGCAACCCTGCCTTACACCTCTTCCTAACACTGCCCATCCGGACTCTCCGTTCCCCACTCGCACCTGAGCAGTCTGAGACATGTACAGGTTGCGGATCAGTCTCCTGTCCCTCCAATCCATTCCTATTTTCTGCAATACACGCATTAATTTTTCTCAATTCACTCTATCAAACGCTTTTTCGAAATCTACAAAACAGGCAAAAACGTCCTGATTGTATTCTATATTCCTCTCGACTAGTGATCTCATTACTGCACTGGCATCACGCGTACCTCTTCCTTTCCTAAACCCAAACTGATCATCCGCTAAGTAATCATTTGCCTTACTCTCTATCCTTTTGTTGATGATCCTGAGAAAACTTTAGCTGCGTAGGATATCAAACTTATTGTACTGTAATCCTCACATGACGAAGCCTTTGCCTTTTTTGGAATAGGAACTAACACCGATCTCACAAAATCTTCCGGCCAGATTTCTTCCTCATAGATACTACGAATCAGTCGATATAGGGCCTTCTTCCCGCATTTTATTTCCCTTTCTATTTCATCGTCAAGTATGCCTGGACCTAAGCTATCTTCTTCTACGTCACGTTCCTTTTCTATGCCTAACCTTGTCGGCCTAAGCTCTTTACCATACAGTGTTTCTATATATTCCTTCAATCTCTCTTGGATTTTTCCTGGTTCAACTATTATCTTACCCCATTTATCTTTAACTGTTAGCACAGATCCTGCCTTCTTACTTCCCGACAATAACTTAACCTTGCTGTATACAGCACCAATTTCACCCTTCTTCTGTAAACTTTCCATATCCTCGCATTGCGTTTTCCACCATTCTTCTTTTGCTTTATTTGTGGCCCTTCTCAATTTATTGTTTAACTCTTTGTACTTCATTTTCCCTAACTCTGTGTTTACATTTTTCCATCTTCTTCTCTCATCTATCTTTGCAATCATCTCATGCGTTACCCATGGTTTCCTTATCCTTTTCCCGTTAACGGTTCCTATAGTGTCTTTAGCGGCTTCCAATATCCCTTTCTTGATACATTCCCATTTTTCTTCGATAGTACTCAGTTCTTTACCGTCATCCATCATTTTCTCTACAGCCGGCTGATACTCCTTCCACGTTAATCCATTTACTGCTTCTAAATTCCATTTCCTAACCCGCCGCCCTTTCCTTATCTTCTTGAAACGGACGTTACATTTCATAACAACTAAATTGTGGTCAGAGTCCGCATCCGCTCCTGGGAAACTGTGCGAATTTATCACACTGTTCCTAAACCTGTGCCTAACCATAATATAATCTAACTGGTACCTTTCTGAGTTACCTGAAATTTTCCATGTATACTTACGCTTTTTGTGGTGTCTAAACCATGTGTTAGTGATGACTAACCCCTGTCTCCTGCAGAATTCAATTGCTTTCTCCCCGCGTTCATTCCTCGTGCCTAACCCATAGTCCCCCACCTCACCACCCTCTCTTCCTTCGCCTACCGTCGCATTCCAATCCCCCATCACTATCAAATGTTTCCCTGCAGGAACACTCGCGATGATTTCCTCTAACTCATCATACATCCTATCGACTTCTTCCTCTTTGTGGTTGCTCGGTGGCATGTATACCTGAACAATGACCAAGTTTGTCCGCTCTGCTTCAATCTCTACGAGTAAAATTCTATCTGTCGCTTGCTCTATGTTGACTACGCTTCTTCCTACCCCTTTATTTAATAATACGGCAACCCCTCGTTGGCTCTCGTCCCCGCCGCTGTATATCACTCTATAATTGTCACTCCAGTAATCCCCGCTATCCTTCCATCTCACCTCGCAGAGACCTAAAACATCTATATTACCTCTTTCCATCTCTCGCTTAATATTTTCTAATTTGCCTCACCTCAACATTGCCCTGACGTTCCAGGTTCCTATTCTAACTACTTTCGTCTTCTTCTGAGTCTTCTGTCCTGCTGCAGTTATTTCTTCCCTGCAAGGGTTTCGTGGGATGACGACCGCGGAAGCCTTGCCTCTCCTGCTGGCGGGCACGACACACGGCCTCTTGGGCCGTGTCCCGTAGTTGCCAGGACTCATATTATCTATAGTGCCCATCATTATATTCTTGGGAATCATAATTGAGGTGGTTTCCCGTTGCCTTCCTCAATAGTGTTTTTAACGTGACACCATCACTTAATGGCCGCCCCACTGGGGTCAGACGCCATTGCAGCCGCCTCACTGAGGAACAGACGCTGCGTGGACTACCTTTCGTCTGGCTCCTAACCTTCAACCTATCTGGCATGGGTGACCCTTCCAGGAGTAATTATCATTACTCCCGCCAGCACAGCTCTAGGGGTCATCGGAACACACAAGCCCTTCCACCACGACAAGGTTGTAGTCCATGGGAGGGATATATATATATATATATATATATATATATATATAGAGAGAGAGAGAGAGAGAGAGAGAGAGAGTATATTTATAAACATAAAAATAACAATAAAATAAACTGTAGAAAAATACAATGATCCGGAATCGCATTTAAGGGGAAAATTCCTCAGCAGGGCATATAAGAAAACGATTTTGGCCAATATTTATAGTTAGGTTAGGTAATTACGAACTCGCGAGCTCTGATTGACCAAGACTTAACAAGTTCCTCGATGAGCGCGCATCCATCTCCAATGACGCAAGGTTCTCTAATGGCCGAAAGAGTGGATATTTTTTCCTGCTTTCCTCCTTTATTGTTCTCTCATTCTGCATTGGAAGGGCACCTGTTGGCCCAAAGTACACTTTTCCTCAGGAGAACTTCACCCTTAACTTCTTTCTACATGTGAAGGCCGTGGCTGTCCTTCTAAATCAATGGAATGTCTTCTATTTTCCTCACTGCCAAGTGTTTGGCACTCACATCGTTTCTGTTTTTTCCTCTATTAAAAAGAATGTTCAGTGTTCTTGTTATGTGTACATGTGTACATATGTATGCCAGTGAACATTTCCGGTCGCTTTTTTGCCTAAAGGCGGGGCATGAATGCATGGGAGTGATGTATTCGTTAGAGATTGTTCGCTTGCGTTATTGTCGTATGCCGAAGGAAGGAAGGGAGGGAGGGAGGGGTCTCCCGTCCGCAACGCTCTCCTCCAGCGGTCAATGAAAGCATCTATCTCTTCAAATGCACATCGATCGATGACGTGAAAGGTTTAGATTTGGTCGAGGTGAGGTCGACATTAGGTTACTCCAACGTCTCATGCCCAATGCTGGGCACGTGGTTTGCGTGAAATTGAATGGGAATTAGGCAAATTTTCCTAAAACATCTGATTTATAAAGTAATACTATATTTTTTTAAATTTCATATTCTTCCATTTTTGAAGTATTAGGGGAGCGTGGAGCAGCCCCACCGTCCCCACCCCCTTCCCCGCCAATAATATCGATTGATCCTCGTTCTCGTTGCATTGGGATCTCTGAGAAGGGAGAGAGGCTGAGCGGAGGAGAAGAAAGGAAAAATGAGAAAGTCGCATTATCCGTAGCCGTCCGCTTAATCAACGTTGCCATAGAAACCTAATAAACCCCCACCCCTTTCCTTCCCGTTGCGTTGACATGGAGACGAGGGTCTCCTGCGTCGTCCTTGCGCCGACAACGAAAAACTCGCTGTCTCTCTTCCTCACCCCTCACTCTCCCTCCTCCCTCTATCTCTCTCTCTCTCTTCCCATCTCTTTTATATTCTCTCTCCCTTCCTCTCTTTGAAGCGTCTTCACAAGGTATGATTTGCCTAGTTTCGCATAAAGTCTCCGATTTCCCTAAATTCCATGAATATTCTTTTCTTTGTGCCAAAAATCAGCATGCCTGGAATTTCGGTGACTTGTCACTCCTTAGTCATACACGAGAGAGCCAGTGACACCCTGTTGTTACCTAACTGTAGTGTTAAACTTTGCTTATGGTTCATTGAAATCAGTGTATTCATTTCCCAAAATATATAGAAATATGTGAGTAGCTGTCACATTTTACCTTCCGTTTTTAGTGCTTATTAAACTGGATTAAATATTATAATGATGAAATAGTTAAGTCTTTAAATGCAAACATAATTTTGCTCCACTTAAGCGGAACTATTTTTCTTCTTTCAGTAGCCTAATAGGCTTTCTCAAACACTTTGTCAAAATAATGGAAAATTTTCCATTATATGCTAACACTTAAAACCTATACCCCTCCAATGTCTAACATGGGATAATTTTATTGGTTGTATTTAATTCCGAAAACTACTTTAAATAAGAATCAGGTTATTTCATAGTTATGCCCCGCAAATTAGTAGCTTTACACTCTAGAATATTAGGTGCCTACTCAGGAAATTATTAAACATAGATAACTTGAGTAAATCACAGCATAGTTAAAACTAATCTCTGTGCACAAAGAAACATTGCTGTTTTTTAAGGCTAAAAATTTTGACTCCATTGAATGGAATATCAATATTTCAGTTGAAAAAAGTAATGTGTTGCTCTTTCCTTGAGCAAACAGGTGGGGCTGATTTTACTATGGTGATGGACAGCTCATTACAATCCAGCATAGTACGACCCATCACTCGCAGGAGGACTGTTAAACCGAAGGACATTAATTATTTTAATTTGTTGAAACCATGGCAATCACTATTCTTATTGAATTAAAAGTAATAGTTGACAGCTGTTACACTTTCCCTGCTTTGGTAAAATAATTTGGGTTAAGATGTATTGTGGAAATTTGGAAAATTATGTGATTTAAAAAGTAAATCAATAAAAGTTTTATTGGAAGGTTATTTAAGCAACGCCATTACAGACTGAAAATACGCTACATTATCGTTTTCTGTAACGTAGAATGGTTAATATAATTATAATGTTAGGAATAATCTTCTTGGAAACTTTGACGGATACTAAAAAATAAATAAAGTATCTCTCAGAGAATCTAAAACTTCCAGGCATGTTTTCATTCTCTTTGGTGCCTTAAATTGTGTATCATAAAATTTATTTTAATTTGATAATGCCAATGTGTACACCGAGGGATGCAGGAACGCCCAGGAAGGAAAGTAATGTGATGCCAACTTTCACGTTAACTTATTTTCCGTCAATGTTCAGAGGCTGACCTCAACCGCTTTCCTTTAGGGGTTGGCGCCGGCGCCACCAGATGGCAAATACTTCAATCTTATTGTGACACTTAAAGCCGGATCGAATTTACAGGAAAGCTCAAATCGCGAGCAAGAAAAATCAAATTAATTAAATACTTCGGTTCAGGAACGGTCATAGAGCTAGTTATATTGCTATCTCAAGGCAATTTACTTCCTATTTTTTTCTCTCTAGCGACTGGTGTTGTTCTGTAAAGCCATATCACAAAGGGACCTGCGCAACCTCTAAAAAAAGTAAAAATGATTGTTTTCCGTGCGCATAGCATTGACCTTTTTCTACAAATATTTATCGAATTGTGACTAATGGTCTTCAATCGTAAAAATCTACAGACAAGAGAACAATGGCGCTCTTTGCAAACTGGACTTATGTTGGAATTGGCGTGTTTATTACTTAGTGCAATCAGAATCCAATAATCATAATTTCGGGAGTTATTTCGATTCAAATTAGATGTGTTCAGCGATATCTCGATGGGGTTATGCAAGGCCTCCCCGGCCTGTCGTGGTTTGTGGTTACGTGCACATTCCACTCCTTGGCTCCACGACTCCGATCGGCACCGTGTTCACGGGCACATCCATCCCGCTTGGTGGCCGCTTCTGCCGCCGCCACACCGAGGTCTGGATTCCCCGAAGTAACCGCCACGGGGATATAATCACCGCTGGGCCGTGATGTTCCGCAGCACCTCCGCCCCACCTCTTCCGCCAGCTGCCGCCTCCGTCCGCCTCCTCCCGAGAGGTCTCCTCGGGAGACGCGACGCTGTCGCTCCGCTCTCCTTCGCACGCACCGCCCCCACTCCATTCCTCAGCCTTCCTTCCCCGGACGAGTCAACCGATGGCCGCCATCTTGTTCTCACAGAGGTCAATACAACCTGAAAGCGAGCGCGCGCAGCGCGTTGACGATGGATGACGTGGAAATCGGTAGGGGATGGAGGGTGGAGGGGGGTGTGCTTTGGGGCGTGTGAAGGTTACGCCGTGGAGGGGCGGAGCCGGGGTGGGGGGCCTGGGAGGAGGCGCTGGCTGGGGGGCGTGTGTCAGCGCTTACTGGTTCCAAGAGGAGGGCGCCATCGGAGGAAGGGGTCTCCCCCCCATATATTCCCCGCGATGCTTTCTTTGCAATGTTCGCTGGATATCGATGTACGCTGCCCCGTTCGATATCGAATTCACTCACGTATAGGTTGGGGAAACGTCTCCAAATCCCTTGGAAACCACTCTTCTGCTGCGTCCATTTCTTCCCTCCCCTCTTTTCCGCTGTATTTCCGCCCGTTTGTTGACATCTGTCTCCACTTCAACGCGCTCCAATAAGATGCTTGGTAGCCAATGTGATTTAAGTGTTTAGAGTGAAGAAACTCATCCTCGAGAGGCATTTCGCCCCTTATAAAACACACAATTCTTCAGGAATTCATTCAATAGTCCCTAACGACTCTTTATCTTTTATTGATTATCTGAACTACTTACATAATTTGTACTGTATCATTTATATTTTCAGTTCGTATCTTCTTTCTGCCTTCAAGCGATGTTTAAATTAAGCTTATTCCCTTTCTTCCTCCACCCCGCCAGGTCTTGAGCATCATTCAATATTTTTTCCGCCTATTTTTATGATGCTTAAGCAGTTACGCGAGGTTTCTTTCCTCTTAACAGTTTCATTGTTCCTCCATTTACCTCTGCATGCATTCAGAAAACAGAGTTAAAGGTTTGATCAGTTCGTCTCAATTCAAACGGCGAATTAAAATTGTTTTTCTTTCAACCACACATTAGAATTGCGTCAGCTAATTTTATGGGAAAAGTGTTATTCATGAGAACTCTCTCTGGAAATATCTCTCGTTGCTCTTTCAAAGCTGTAAATTTAAGACCATTTGAGTTATGAGCCTTGGCATCTTGAGCTCCATTTTAAAGACCTCCATTTAATTCAAATGAAAAAAATATTTATAAAAATTCTCTCTAAATCTCGATAATCAAAAAAGGTGATATTTTTAAGCTGGTTGTGCTAGTTTTCATGGACTAGAAGATGATTTTGTGCGTCAAGTGCCCAAAGCGGGAGCTTTTTCCTTCCATTCGCACGAGAAAAGACTGGATGAGAAAGTGTACGCGTACTTATAGGTGAATGCTAGGAGGGCAGAGACGACGAATTTCAATGGAGTTATGTTTAAAGGCAAGGGACGTGTGGCACGCAGCGTGACAAGGGAGAGAAGCCAGTTGGATTGAGGGCATATCTTGAGGCGTAGTGGATTTTTTATGAATCTAAATGCGAGAGAAAGCCGGTAACCCTATACAAATCCATTTTGGAATAGCTGGAATTAGTAATGAATAGTTAAAAAATATTTCATTAGGTGGAAGCACAATCCAGCTTCATGATATTGCTACGAATTCTCACAGATGCGTTGCGCTGCGAATCAGAAATGTCCAGTCCTACAGAAGGATTACTCAATAATGTGACTGTCATTCGGCACGTGATCAGTGTATTCCAGAAAGAAATTGGTGCTTTACGATGATAATTTCTTCAACAGTTCAGAGACGACTCGGACTTATCCCCAGGCGACACTCGCCTGATTGGTCCTCTGAGAGTTCACCTAGGCGCTTCGCGGGTCATGAGGACTTTGATCGTTAGGTGCGTCCTTGGCTGAGACAGCAGCTTAAACATGCACTTGAATACTTTGAAGGGTTTATGTGCGGCGGCGGAGCAGTGTTATAGGTTCAGAAATGCTCAATAGATGCCTTCAAAAATAAAAATGATCCTCAAATACATGCATCGCATAGATTTTTTTCATGAAATATAATCTGCTCTAACTACTCCGATTTGCACTCTTTTAAAAAATCAATTATAATAGAAATAATAATGGATTACATAAGAAAAGTAGAAGGGAATGCATCATGCAATGAACCAAGCTGTAAATACGTGTGGACCAAATGTAAAGAGACGAGTGTTGGACGGAAGAGCAATGGATATGTCGAAGTGTTGAGGGTTGCAGTTGAAGGGATTGCAGGGATAACGAACGAGCGGACCAAGTCCCTCTATCGCTCGAAGCACTCATCCAGAGCGAGCCGCACAAACGAGCCTTTAGCGAAGAGCGTTGCCCCACGCGATCGGTCGAAGATCCAAAGAGCGGGGGGAAAGGGCGGGGGGGGAAGGGAGTTTCGTCGTCAGGGGAATGGAATAAGGGAATGGAGGAGGGAGCGTCGTCTGGGCGGGGAGGGGGGGTGCACGCTCGCTTCGAGAGTGGTGCGGGGGAGGGGAGGCAAGGGGGCGGGAAGAGTTGGTTGCAGGGGGATAGGCGCGGCGGCGGAGGCAGGGGAGGGAGAGGGGGAATGAGGGGTGGATGGTTGGAGATCGGGGGAGGATGACGATGTGTTCGCTTGAGCCGGGGGTGCAGGCGGAGGGGAGGGGGCCAAGGGGGTTGCGGCGGGTGCGCGAATAATACGGAATCCAGTGGAGAGAGAGGAGAGGATAGGGGGGCGGTGGGTGGTCGGAATTAAAGGGGTTGTATTTTGGGCGGGGGGTGAGTGCAGCGAGCGAGTTGATTGGCGGGAGAAAGGGGATGGGACGATCGAGGGGGTGGCAGATGGAGACCGCGTGTTGTCACCATTCTTTTGATGCGTGGATAAAAAGTTGCTCGCTTCATGAAGAAACCTCGTTAGTTTAAGGAACACGAATGTGTCACACTATTATCAATGCTGGGTAGCCTGGGCTGGTGTGTGACACTGAAAGGACACAGATTGCACGCAAACCTTTGGAAAAGCACAAATCTCTCGAGTTTAATGATGACGCGGGAGAATTAATCTCATTGTCTAATCGCCTAATCATTGTATTGGCAGACTAGACCACAGCGGTGAGTCAGAGAGGAAAATTGAGGGCCGAAGCTCACTTCATCCGAAACATTATTTTTCCCTCGAGCTATTTGAGGCAAAAACTGAAACATTTACCGAAGGCAAATTAAAGTTACCAAAAGCCTAATGCCGGTAGGTCCTAATGTATCGTAATGTCGACCGGAAGCGGGAGGCGGGAGGGAGGTCAGTTTCTTCCACACCCAGTGCAGATGCATGAACCCCGGAGTCCGGCCCAAAGCACCTTTCTCTCAATCTGGACTCATTGGGACACGTTACCATCTTTGGATTCAAACATATTCGCTTAAGGTTCTCTCAGGGATTTGGTGGTAGAAGAGACTCCACAGTCTCAATCTTATCCTAAAATAAAGACGACTAACTAACCGAAACAATTATGTATCCGGCGGCGAAATATGTTAGTAGAAGTCTTTTTCATTTCTGGCTTATATTTTTGTACCTGAAAACGCTTTTATGGCATTGACAGGCGGAGTTATGCTCTCCAATGACCGAGTCTCTCCTTTGCGAGTTCTGCTATAACCTTTTCCTTTGAAGGTCACTAGAAAGATTGATTTGCTTATCCTGCATATCCTTGCCCCGACGGTTTTTCTTTTAAGCTTCCGGCCCTAACGGGGACGTTGATTGGGGTGTGATTAATTACCCACCTTGGTTGGAGGTGCTATTCGAGCCACCCGGGGGAATTCGCGTGGTTTCAATTTTCCTTTGGGCGACGCCTCGTGGGGAGTTGACTGCAACGCGCGAGTGGTGCGCGGGTTGCAAACATTTTGGGGGCGGCACGGACGGAATACCAGAGTCACCTTATTCGTACCCTGTTGTGGTATACTATACACGCGGCGTCTGGCATTAAGCACCGCTCACCTACGAATGTTATTGAATCAAATCGAAGACTATGCTGAACACATACTTATACTTAATTCTCTTCATCTGTGTCAAAATAATACGTATGGGTACATTGTCATAATTCATTTAGTGGTGATCAGTCAAGGTTTTCTGCCTTGTAAAGGTAAGTTTTTGAAGGCCTAAAATCACTCTTTTCCTCCATCTATATATATACTGAGAACTTCCTTTTGTTTGTTATTTTCTCTTTAATAACTTCGTAATTTCTACCTGCCTTTCTTCTGCCCATAGAGCTTCTTCCCCTCCCTTTCTCTGCTCCCCCTAACTAGCATTCTCCCGTTTATCATGGGATTTATCAACTATTCACTACCATCCAGCATTTCCTTCAGTCGTTCTTTTGGATTCATCACCGCCAACTTCCCCTCTCTGCCTGCAATATTTAAAACCTTATTACATTTATCCCTACAAATGTCCATTTACAGCCCTATTTTAATTAATCTTTCACTCTGTCCAACATATATCCTCCATTCTTCGCCACACCCAAATCACTAGTTTCCCACCTATGTCCATCCTTTTGGCTGGTATGACTTTGTTTTAAGAATCCTAATGAGCACTGCATTCGAAGCATTGCTTGTATGCCATAGGTTTCAACATTTTTTTCCGGAAAGGATTATTGCGATGACTTATTTATTTAGGTTCAAGTTAACAGTTTTAGGGTTAACTTTGTGGAATTCCTTCATGGTGAGGGTACAAAAATAAGGAAAACTTTACACTTCCACACACTTTTCATAGAATACGACCATGGTTTAGATGCTGCGCACCATCATCAGGAACCTGGTGTTGATGCGCAGCTTCGTCACCGTGGTCGTAGAACATTAAATAGTGTGTTAAACTGTAAAGTTTTTTTTTATTTTTTATACTTATTTAGGCACTACAGAGCGTTGGGTATGACTCTAACGGTCTTCCAATGCCATTCATCTTTTCGACTCTAATGGCATGTACGCACCTGATGAAAAAATGTGTACATAAATACACTCGTAAGTCTGATTGGATGACATTTTCAAAAATGTTTAATGACCTTGCCATTAATTTATCGGTGTATTTTAAGGACGGTTTATAGTGTTTTTCAAACTAGTCTCCGTGTTTTAAGTCGTGAGATTTGTTTCAATCGGGCATTGTTTCATTTATATTTAATATCATTATTCAATATTTTATTTTAATTTTCTTCATTAAAAGGCAATTAAGGTTTCATTTACAGCCCTATTTTAATGTTCTATTTAATATTACCAATATGCTCTAAACTATTATTGCAAAAATCATGTAAATACGCCAGTGTTACAGGCATAGAATACACTGAAAGCTGGGGAGTGTGTACATTACTGTTACTTGCAACATTAGGAAACGTTAGCCAATATCTAAAATAGAAAACAATTAACCATGTTTATATTAAACCGCGAGAGAGAGGGTTTCAAATCTAAGTGAAATGTGGAGCTTGTGTGAATGAGTTTAAATTGATAACTTTTATTTTATATTAAATTATAAAAACTAGAGCTATCCAAAAATGTTCAAATAGTGGAATAGACTTTTCGTTTTATCCCTTAGGTCCCATTGAAGACTCATTTTCCATAAGTTTCCGAACGATGAGGAATGAGGAATGTCCAAAATATCGATGTATATGCGAGCATTATATCGTATACAAAATAGCCAACGCTAAGCCTAGGTGCATAGGTTGGTAATGTTAACAGTTACGATACATTTGTGCTCACTTCAATCATTCTAAACGACAAACCCTCACTCTTTTGAATGTATCACTCGTCCGCCGTTACACAAGCGGTTTCTTTTGCGCCCCGACCCCAGACCTCTCCGCGCTTACACCCTCTGGCGAAGGAGTGCACGAAGACGAAGGAGGAGCCGACGGCCAGTCGAAGCGCGATTGGTCCCCCCGTGAACCCTCCTCCCCCATCCCATTCGGGGGCGAGTCGGTTTGCAGTGACTGCATCCCCAAGCGAGGGTAAAAGTGTCGGAAGGGAAATCTTTCCGAGGAAAGAAACTATGTGTCCTCCCTTCGCCATCCAACCGGCCGTTGCCATCGCAAACATTGCTCCGGAACAGGTGGCGGCCGACCCCCCCCCTTTCTCCCTTATTAGAGGCATTGCGCTCGAGTCCCCACAATATCTAGACTGCCCCTTTCTCTACTTCTCCTCTCTCCCCCCATTTCATCCCTCCCCCATCCCTTCACTCGCTCCTTATATATCACCTTTAGGTATCAATAGAATGGTTTGAGGCGCCACTTTGTGGATGCGATTCATATCGGAAATGAAATACTTAGTTATTCTACATATATTTTATTGAACACGACCAAGGTTTCCACGTACAAAGTCATTATCAGGTAAGTCAAAACCTTGGTCGTGTTTAATAAAATATGAGCGGAATAACTAAGTATTTCTTTTCCGACATTTAGGCATACCTCCGACCATTTTTGCATCGGCCGGGGAGGAAGAGATAGAGAGAGCGAGTGATTTGGAGTCGGAAACAAAAGCATTGCGAGTGGTGTGGGGAGGGACGGGTCGTATCCGGAGAGGAGGGCAGCTGGAGTGCGTGCGTGCGAGCGAGCAAGGAGCGTTGACGGGAAGAGGGGGAGGGCGGGCAAAGGGGGTTGGGAGTTGGGTCTCGTCTCCTCTCTCCCTCGTGGGCGGAGGCAACCAACCCGCATGCGGATTGGGGAAGTGGTTTCCGGGGGCGGCGGGGGCCGAGCGGGGAGTGCCGCTGCGTCTAGTGGGGGAGGAGGATCCGAACGTGTGTGCGGGGGTGGGGGTTGAAGAAGAAGGAGGAGGCTGTTGAGGGGTTAAAGCTTTGGATGCGGCAGCACCTTCTCCGCCCCCCACCCCTGTGTGTGCTTGCGAGCACGGGGGTGGCGAGGGCAGACGGATCGGGCTCGATTCAATGTGCAACGAGAACGAACATCCCTCAGGAGTAGAGATATAGCAAAGGATAAAATCTAATGTTTTTAAAAATGTCCTGTCTTCGTATGGCTATCCTTTTTATTGACTTACTATCAGGAAAGGACTTTAGGGTACGTAGCATGTTGAGTTCCACAAGCATGAAAATATACGATTGCTATCAAGAAAGTAACTTACGCTTTTAATTAAAACATAAACCTAGTGACATGACAAAGTTTTATCATAAACATTTGAAAGACACATTCTTTTACTATTTTTCTACACAGTCTTCGTTCAAATTTAGGCAATTATTGTCATGATACACAAGGTTTTCGATTCCGTCTCTGAAGAAGTGTGCCGCCTTACATGTGAACCACTCCAGAGTGTAAAAATCATTCGCCTTGACCGGGATTCGAACACGGATGCCTCGATATCCGGCCGAGTGCTTTCCAGCCAATATCCGTGTTCGAAAGCACTTGGCCGAACATCGAGGGATCCGGGTTCGAATACCGGTCAAGGTGAATGATTTTTTCCCTCTGAAATTGTTGCATTGAAATCATTTTAGCGGATGACTCCGTTAAAAGTTACTGTTGTGGCACCTCCGCGGTTTCTTGAAAAATGTAAACTACTTGTTTTACACCAGCATGCAATTCTGCGTCACTGTCAAAGTGCTGAGTTGCAATCCACATCGTCATTGCAAGAAAGAGGTAAAACAGCGATTTTTACGGTTTTTTTGTTACTTTTCACTGTAAGTTCATCTGCCACAACTTAGGCCGACTACTGCGCTTCTCGTCGTGAACATTTGGCACTTTGGCTATTTTTAAACTGAATGCACCACTGCCGCCCTCCGCCTTTGCTCATTATTCCGTCTCCGAACACTTCACAAAGTTGACTCTGGATTTCAATTGGCGTGTGTTAGTTTTTTGTCAGTAAAAACCTAATAACAGATTGCACTTCACAACTCGCGGGTTTTCTATTGTAGCGCACATTTTAACAGTTCGCAGTAAGCAAAGTAGAAGAACCACAGTCTGCTCACACTATCACAGCAGGATTTATATTGAGGGTCGTTTAGACACCCAGATCGTGGCCCTAGCCCTATCTACTACTACGCTAGGCCGAAACGTTAGTTAATTTCTGGGCATTATTCGTACTTCCATTTTGCACCGCAAGTCTAAATAAAAGAACTGTCTCGGAATTGTTTTCTTTTTCAGTTTATTCTCACATGAATAGTGTTGTCAATGAACTCCGTTCTTTCTGGATGGAATGGATTTGCTACTTTCTATGCAATGAAAATTATCCGGCGCCAACGATGGAGTTTCCATGGTGAACGCCGTGATCAATCGGAAGAGGCAAAAAACAACACAAAATCCTCATCCAATCCACTAATAAATCCTCAACGTGAACGACGCTTTGAAAATTCGTCTTGATACGAGTAGATCTCAGAATTTTCTTTCTTAATCTGTATGTTGTTGCAAGGCCCAACTCAGTTCTATCGCATGGTAATGAGGCCAATGAAATGGCGCTTCGCGTACATTTGTATCCGATGTAACATAAACAAATTCTCAAATTTCCCGCTTCATTTAATTATATTTTTTGAATGACCCCACTAACACATGTTGAAAAAGCGGTTACTTCCGGTGGATGTATGATGGACAAAATCTAATATGCTCATCGCGTCCTTTGACTTCCGTATGCAACACATCATTTGATTGATTAACCTCAATGCAGTATGAATTTTTCAAAGCGAGGAAGGGAGAAACATTTGCTGATGTGTGGATTGACTAGATGGATGATTTTTTGCCGAGTGGAGAACTGACGCGGAGTTACATAAACCTTTCTCCAAATGAATCGTATACTAAAAATCAGCGTCGAGGATATTGGTGCTAAATTCCGCTATCAACCTAGGATTGGCACTGTATGGAGTAAAATCACGGTTGGGGAGTAAAATGTAATAGTAAACAACATTCACAAGGTCAAATCTTCTTATTGACTTGAATGATTTAAAAAAAGATTAAGATTACAAGAATCAGTTTGATAGGCATGGAATGAGAATTATTGATCAAATATAAAGGCACTTTTAAATGTTTAAAAAGAGTCTCGGGAGAGGTCGGGCGAAGTACGAAGGGTATAAATAGAATTTCGTTGAGTGAGAAAGCGCCTAAAAAGAAACGGGAATTGATTACTGGCACTTTAAGCGAAGGCGTAAACCAAAAGCTGGTGAAAATTTTCATATGGTTTATGCGAATTTTTACATGCCTCGGAAACTTGGCCTATAGGACAAGAGGATAAGCGTAGATGAGGGTTGAATTAGAATGTGTGTGTTAAGAAGATTGGAAAAAATTAAAGAGACGGAAAGGAAAAAATGGTGAAGTTCTGGCTAGACATATTGGTGGTAGAGTGACTGCTATTGATATGAATTTGAGGAAGGCAGGAGAAGTGGATGTAGGAGATGACAAGAGTGAAAAGGATTGTCATGACCGATGATTGAGAGGATAATTCTGGTAAAGCGAGGAAAAGAATAAGCATTTTGTTTAAATTAAGGGAGGTAGAAAGTACAGAAAGCAAATGAATGAGTTTTTGCAAAATGGGGTCTCATTACATTTAGTATTGTGTTTGTTAAGACTATTGAGTACAGTAGTACGTGTCAAAAATCTACCCTAGTCAGGTAGGTTACTACTTAAACTTTCAAAAAATGCCTGTCTGAAATTCACCTAGTAGTTTTTTATAAGTGGTTTCGTGAAAGTGAAGTACTTTCAAATGATTGGCATATATTGTACACTTCTATAGTTTTATTTTTACAAATGTTATATTTTGTACCTGGTCAGAAGATTGACGTTATTCAGTTGAATCCTGTCGCATTAGTTCATAAAACTTTGAGTAATTTCCACGTCTGAGACTTGTTTTAATAATGCCAGTAGTCCTCAAGTTTACCTCCTACATATTCGCCGTTATAAGATTTAGGCCGAAATAATTTGTGACTGACGAAGAGATATTGTGTTACACGACATAAGAGTCGGCACAGGAGTCCACGGGAAGTCGGAAGAGGAGACTTCTAAGTGGGGACGGAGAGAACGACTGGATCAGTCACCACGACCGATTGCTGAGGCACGAATTACTTTCGACTTTCGGAACCCTCGCACCGTGGACGGCGATTGGTGCCGCACCGTGACGACAGTGTGCTTTCATCGGTGAAATAATGTCATTCTTTGCAGCGACTCCTATTAGTCATGTAAAATATTTACGAAAGCGTTCAACATAATTCTTACGAATCCTTTTCTTGTCATTTATGAAGCGACAGACTGAGGGCTCAACCTCCTTCGGGAGTGCTGTTTCGGCGAGAAGAATTTTAATCAACCCATAACCTAGAATCAACCTCCGCAGATATCCAAATACATGTAATGGACAAACAATACAAATTCTTACCTTGTGAGCCCCATGAGCTTTCAAATATCCTCCTCGTATCCAAGCATGAATATAGGTACATGTGGATTTAGAATAATCATATACATATATCCCCCAAAAGTAATCCTTTATCATATATTGTCCATAGCAGAGGTATGTTCCGTGGACGTATGCGGAAGTTAAAGCGAGATTTCTCACCATTACTAATCTTGTTTTTCTTAACTGATATGAGACTGCAGTATATTTGAATTAATAAAAATTCTAAAAAAGGATGAAAAGAGTAATTTGGAAGAACTAAAATATTTTAAGTGATTCGACATTCAAGTACAAAAAGGTGCATGGGAGAAGTACAATAAGCAGAAATACTTGCGGCGGGAGTGTAGTTAACGGAGAGGGTTGTTGGATATGGCACGTTGGGGTGTGCGGGGACCTCGCGTGTTATCCATCCACGTGCGCAAAGGAGGCGTGGTGGAAGAGGGATGAGTTCACCGGCAATCGCGGACCGTAGAATCCTACCAACATAATATTTTAAATCTCCCCTTCACCCCTCTTCCCTCCGAAAACCCTCTTCCTTTGCGTCTTCTTCACCCTCAACCTTTTATCCTTCAGTTTTCTCCTATTCTTGAAGGCGGAAGATTGTTGCCGAAACAGTCCAACGAAAGTGTGAGTCTTCTTTCCTGTGTTTCCGTGTGAAGAGTAGTGTATGGTTTTCTATCCAGTGAATGTATAGCCTCATTAATTATATTATTGTTATTTGGTGTACTACCGGACAAGATAGATTTTGGGTGGACATAGTCTACACAACACTAGATCAATACATTGCCCCTCCTACAAAACATAAGATGACATCCAACACTAAACTATAAGCCCTTCTTCAATCCCACGTACTACCTTCCTCCCTTCGTTATGTTAAACATGCCAAAACTCTTTCGATTGGTGCCTCGTTTGTCTAACGCTCTTCCATCTACCATAGTCTTCTACATCCCATTGCCGATAAAAATGTTCTGTGTCCATCCCTCCTGCCCCCATTGGATTTCTCCTAGCATTTATCTCTCCTCGTGTGTTTTCCTTGATGTCAATTTCACCTTTTCGATTCTTCTACGTGCAAACATTTCAAAAGGCTTCAATTTATGCCTGACGTCTTGCTTCAAAGAAAATAACTGCAATCCATATCAAAGGTTTGGTGAGCCTTTTCTCGACAACCTTAATCAATGCCCCTGTCATCAATTTCCTTCTTGTGAAAGATACTTTGTCTAACGCAATCTTTAACTTATGCTCCTCGATTATATATATATATATATATATATATACATATATATATTTATATATAAATATATATACTATTTGGTTTTATGAAATATATTGCATATAATTGAGAAAAGTAAATAAAATCATGAAACTGGCAAATGTTTTGGGTCTTTAGAGGTGGTCGATTTGTCAGCTGAAGATTGCCATCGGAAAAGACAATTTTTACTTCCAAAAAAGTTTATACTTCAATACACAATATTTTTTTTAATTATTCAAACGATAATTATGTCTATTAATATACATATATATTCATAGTCATAATAGAACTCTTTTGAAACTTCAGGAGGTCAGACAGAAAGTAAAATAAACGTTGGCATGTTCCAAACCGAATAGAAAAGCTCTCCTTTCATCGTTAGACTTGAAAATATCCATCGGCAATCCCTCCTCTCTCAGCGGAGTTCAATAGCAGGGTATTTGTATGAGTTTCCCTATTACGTGCGACCCAAGTCTTCTTGTTCCTTTCACGTAATATTCCTCACCGCCGCTCTCCAGCGCCTTTCCTCGAGGGAGCGTGAATGCGAGGGCGGAAGGGCGGGGGCGGCGGGGACGTGCCACGCGGAGGGGGCGGCGGAGGGATATATCCGGTCGTGTACTCCTCCGCGCGGCGGAGGGGGCGAAGGAGGGATTCCCCTCCCCCCTCTCAGCCCCCTCGCTCCTCTCCCCCACGGCGAAATGCGTGGCGCGAGGGGGGCGGGTGTGTTCGGGGCGGGCGAGGATTGGCGCCCCGCCCCCACCAACAGAAGAGCCCCCCCCCCGAAGCCCCTCCTGCCCCCCTCTCCTCCAGGCACACAGAGGAGAAGCCATCAAATGGATCCCTTAATTCAATTACGCAGCCCATCACAGTGGTACGGCAAAGATTCGGAGGCCTCCACGATTTTCAATTATCACTTTTTAACGAGAAGATG
This sequence comes from Hetaerina titia, assembly GCA_037158775.1. Classification (NCBI taxonomy): domain Eukaryota; kingdom Metazoa; phylum Arthropoda; class Insecta; order Odonata; family Calopterygidae; genus Hetaerina; species Hetaerina titia. Next base: position 23,867,115 of record CM073770.1, on the reverse strand, counting down.
ATAACGCAGGGAGTAGTTGGAGGAGGAGGAGGACGCTTTCGCTCTATCCATCCACTCCTCCGGCCTTATCCTCCTCCCACCCTCCATACACTACCTCCACACCCAAACTCTCCCCCCCCCCAAAAACCCTGAGCCTCGCGTCTTCTTCACTACTGCTGCCATGGCCAACACGGCTCTCCAAACTACTCGCTACTACACCCAAGTAGAGGTCCCCCTCCCCCCTCTCGAGGCTCCTCCAACCCCAGTTCTGCCCCATCCTCCCCCGGAGTGTAGTGCAGAACAGGAAAGCCGGGGGGGTTGCTGTGTTCGAGGGGTCCTAGTCACCTCTCTCATTCCCAAAACCCCCTCTCCGTGTGTCCGTGGGCGCGGCATCTTCTTCTCAGGCACCCCTACCCCCCCGACCCCCGGTCCCTCATTTTGCCGCGCGGATGGTGCGAGCGGGGCAAGGGAGGCCGGGAAGCGATTTCCTGAGTTCCAGTGTACCCTCCGGCGTCGTTGTTGCCGTCCATGCCAGGGAGAAGTTCTCTCTCGAGCGGCAAAAGAAATATTCTTAGGAAAGCTTGGGAAGTCATCTGTTTACCCGACCCACGTAACTGAGATCATTCTGACTCCGTACAGATGAATGTTATTTCAAACCGAGAACCTTGCTAACGTCGTGAATGTCGGTCCACGAGGTGGTAAGCCCGAGCTCAGTTCCCGTTTCCATCAAATATTCATTTCTTGTTTATCATCTGCGCTCCTCAGTGTCGACTTTATGTTCGTCACCGGACCTCTCTACCCTATTTCTATTATTCTATTGTACGCGAGACTATACGTATATTCACAGACTGATATTATTTGAAGTCTTCATGACATTCTTCGATAAATGTGCTGAGGGCCCTGGGAAAATAAACTAAATCATAACAGTAACTTGACCCTAAATAAATCGGTAATTCTTGAAGGCTCTGAAGTGAAAATTTCAGAAGTCTTTATCATATTCATTCCTACGGTGCATTTACTACCTTTTATTTTCTATTAAGAACAAGAATGATTCAAATTGAACACAATTTTCCCTGCATAATCCCTTAATCCTTGCGATATCTCAAGAAGTGTTGTGGCTATTCAGGGAGACGCGGAATGATCATTGACTCTTCCAGTGAATGATAATGAATTGTATTTTTACTCTAAATCCCGACTCTAAGGGTTCAAATGTATGGTGACAAAGATAATGGAATGTCCCAGTGTTTACTAACGGTCTTCGTTTCATGAATATCTAGGGAAAGTTTATAGCCATTGATTTTATTTAGTTTTTTCCCGGGTCCTTTTCCAAATACAACGTATTTTGATAAATTTCTCGTGTCAAAGTGACATAAGATATATTCATCGCTCTCGGTGATTTTTAAAAACTTAAAAATTCATGCGGTTTACCGACAATTGAGCTACAAAATTACTTTCCAAAAAACTTAACGCATTATTTTATTGAAACAAACCACAATTGATTTCTAAACTCACTCTTATACTTTGAGTGAACTTGTATTTGTGTCTTTTCTTTATTCTGAAGACTACGATCACCGAAGTTTCTCTTTCCAAACCCGTGGTTTGACTTTGATAACCCTGGTGTTGGAACGGAGGAAGAGGCATTTCTGGGGAAGAGAGGATAGAGAAACTTCCACCTGCTGTAGTTTTTGCCCTCCTATTTTAAAATTTTAGCTTAGCTTTTCTCTTCCTAGAAAAACACATAACCTTTGTTTTGTTTACATTTGCTCTTATACTATGCTCATCGTTCTAACTTTTCAACACACTCAGTGGTGTTTGCAAGCCCTTGGCTGACTGACAAACTAAAGCTTGATCATCACCAAACCAAACTGATTTCAAGAATCCCCCTTCGACTTTCATTCCTATCTCCAGTTCTCCCCATAACTCCACACAGTCATATTGAACAGTATAAATGATGATGGACGTCCCTGTCTCTCTCCTCTTTCTAATATTGTGTACCCGGACTCTCCATCCTCCACTCGTTCCTGACCTGTTTGAAATATGTACAGGTTGTGGACGTCTCCTATCCTTCCAATCCCTCCTATTTTCTGCGATATATTTATTATTCATTCCAAATAATTTGGTCGTTATCTGCACAGCTACTGTCGCTTTTGCTTAGCATGGATTTAATGAGATGACGAACGAGGAAACCTTGTCTCGCCTGCTGTCGACACAGTGCCTATTGGCCGGCTCCCGTAGTTAGCAGGACTCAATTTAACTATAATGTCCATCATGAAAATCTTGGGAATAATAATTGAGGTGAATAACGGATCGTAGCACTTCCACTGGATAATATGTATCCAGTGTAAAGTGCTACGATCAGTTATTCATTATTTTCGACTTCCACCATATCACCTCTGAAGCTTTCAATTTGTTAATAATTGAGGTGGTTTCCCGATTCGCTCCTCGGTGTTGTATGGTTCAATGATTTATGTTTTCGTGTTAGGCGGAGTTTAAGAACGCAACAGTGGGTCATCTTCTCTGGATCTATCAAGAGCCTACCTTAACGGGTAAGCTACTGATAACCATATTAATAATGTGTAATAATACTAATAATATAAGCTAAATCACGGACGCCCTAGACCGGGAAAAAACATGCAGATACGAATCAAACCCGCCCGATCCATGTTTCCCCAACAGCCACCAAATCTGGAGGGATTGACTTGATTTTTTTTTAAAACTGGAACAAAATAATGTCGAAAAGTGAGAGAAATGCAAATGTATAAGAAAAAGATAAGAGAGAAGGATTGCTCTTGAAGAAGGAGGGGTTCGGAGGGAGAGCTGCTCTCTCCGAGAAGAGAAATGCTCTCTCCGGTGGGAGAACTGCTCTTCTGATTGCATTCGGTCGGCTGTCGATGTTCGGTTCGAATTCGGTGGGTAAATACTATATATGGATAAACCGTGCAGGAGAGTGTTACTTTGCTAAACCTCATCCTGAATGCGCATCTAATGTTTAGCACCCTGTTCCCTAGTTCCTAATTTCAGAATTGAAGATGATGGAAAGAGAAAAGTTGCCCTTGTCACCAAGGGTTGTCGAATGAACAAATAGAAAGAACGCATTACATTGCTGTCGGATATATTGGGTTGGAATACACTAAAACTACGAAGTACATAAACTTATAGATCAAAATACTATACATATCATCTTATTTGACGCATTACGGCAACATAGGGGGAATAGTTGTATTACATTGGTAGACAGGACCACAGTAAGAATTTATAAAGGAAATCGATTGCGTAAGCGATGAATACCCTACCTCGATCATCATTTTTCCTCGCACATGCTTGTGCCACTGCAGTGAGAAATACTCCATGACAAACAAAATTTCCACTAAAACAACTAGCTAGGACCCGACCTAATACCGACTGCCACTGGTCCTAGTAGAGGTTTTTAGGGAGGTATATGGATGAATTTTAAAGACTTCATTTTACAGTGTAGGACACTGTTGCATTATCCTCGATTTTACACTTCAATTTGTTTCCCTTGAGAAAGAAATATGTTAGATTCCTCAACAAAACGTCTTCTCAGAAGTTAAGGAAATGTTTGCAGAGCGTTTACATTCCCACTCATGTAATATCAAACCAAGTGAAAATCACAGAAAATGGAATTGAACAAATATTAGGATATTGAGTGAAAGACTCATAAAAATATTTTAAGTGAATAAAAATCACGCACCTTGAATGTTTTGTGCTATACCAATGGATTTAAGCAACGAGTGACCACATTTTAAAGGCCATAAATCGGAGATATATATGTATATATAAAAATATATATGTATAGTGCGTGTGGCAGAAGGTCTGAGCTAGTCAAAAATGCAGCTATAGTAGTTCTTTCGCGAATTTCATAATGTATGAACCTATATGCAAAAACAATAGACATTGTCAGATTATATTATTTTCTTGTTCTTTCCTTGGACGACAAAGTCATAATAGAATTCCACCAAGACCCAAAATATATAAACGAAAGACTTAATGTAAAGCCTAAACTCAATGATTTAGTCGAGCGTACCAAAAATATACGATTTATTTATATGAGCATGCACGCGTACGAGTGCAAATGTGTACGATTGTTTGTGAATATATTCGAATACATACGAAACTAATGTGGGTCGCGGTAGTCCAAGGGTAGAGCGTTGGACTACTGAGAGCTCGAGTTCGATTCCCGGGCAAGCCACTCTGGGTTCCTGCAGCTCCACCGAAGCTATGTGATTTTTCGGGTACCAGATCTTCCTGGGAAACCATAACCGGCACAGGGAAAGGAGCTGGCCCCCATACCCTGGTGTGTGAATTGCACACGCCGTCGAGCTTAGTACTCTCCCGTCACCCACCAAACCAGCCTTCGGGTTGATTACTGTGTTTATGATTTTTTTATGGTATGGACTAATATATGTGAATATATGGTTGGTGTCATGGCATTCCTTGCCACACGCCTTTATGGTAACTAGTGTGATATTGTGCTGCTTAAGGTGAAACCGATAGGCAAAGTCCACCGGTAACAACAAAACACTCATAAATAATGCGACCACCTTCAACACTCCCAAGGATGTTACAATACTAGTTCATTTTTTGGAAAAGTGTGTATATGTATATACACGATTTTGTATATATATATATATATATATATATATATATATATATATATATATATATATATATATATATGCCGTCGAAACGTCAAAACAACCTATACGAAGGTCTTTTCTTTGTGTTTATGTGTTTGAATGTCTATTTCAATGTTTATATATTTATATCTATACACACACACTATTTATATATATACACAATGTTCTAATAAAATACGTATCTGAAAAGTTGTTTGTTTGGGGATACATCATAGCAAGAAGATATGGAGTAAGGATTTTTACTTCTGTGCATAAATAGGCTGAAGACTCCGAAAAAAGTAACATGGGCTGAATCCGATTTGGGTAAAATCTTCTGGAAATTTTTGAGGCCGAAAAAAAACATTTAAGAATATTTTCGCACACAGATGGCAGCACCTGTTTCATTTGGAATCTGGATTTAACATCATTAATACCAAAAAAGAGGAATAATTGAACTACAACATTCTTCGCCTATATCTTTTACCAACATATAGTACGATTAATGCCGACAGCTGATCTAATTCAATGTACTTCGTGAACAGCTGTGGTCAAATTCGATAGTCTAGAATTATTTCTTTAAAAATGCACCATTTTTTCACCAAACTGCCTCTGTAAAATCTCGATGATATCGAATTAATTCGATAAGATAAAATTTTAAAGGTGCATTAATTAATTTTTTCGACGTATAGAAAGAAAAGAAAACACGGCAATTCCACATTTACACTTTATTTAGACGACCATGGTTTCACCACTGCGTGGCATCTTCAGGTGGACATCACTTGGAGATGCTAAAGATGTCTAAATAAAGTGTAAATGTGGAATTGCCGCGTTTTCTTTTCTTTCCATACGATGGAAAAATTCCACAAAGTAACGGCTAAAACAGTCTCTTATAATTTTTTCGAATTCAATGTTCGTTATGCCTGGAAAAATCTAATTACCTGGTACCCACAAGTCATCGATAGGGTGCGTAGCGGGATATGATTACACAACAGGCATGCAATATCAAAAATTAAGTTTGTCATAACTTTTAGCGATTATATAATTTTGTAATATACAAGGTGAAGCGGCCATAGAGAAAAATAAAGGAAAGAGTTCATGGAGGGGGAAGAGAGGTGTCTGCTGAGATAAATGCAATGGAGGCAGGAAATATAGGTTCTGAGCTCTCCGTAATGAAATTGTATTTGTGCGTCTGCAAAATCTCACAGACGACATCGTCCCAAAGAAAAAACTACCAATTTACAAACTTGTAAATAGAATTTATGTATATATATATATATATATATATATATATATATATATATATAATTATACTGGGTGGTCTAAATAGTTTCCGACCTCAGGAAATGTTAGAAAAAATGTCTTGTATCTTTGTTAGTTCGGAAAACTTTCAGACCACCCACGTACATATAAGAAGTGCAAACTTCCATCAAATGCTAACTGAGAACAGCTAAGCTGGGACAAATCCACCCGTGCGACGTAATGCAGTAGAATTAGCATATTTAAATCTGATTGCTATATAATATAGCTGTTCGTAGTTGTACAAGTTGTATTATTACCAGTAGGTATTCATCTAGATCAGTACCATGATGGCGAAGTAAACATTTCAATGTGAACATTCAAGGTACTTCGAGAATGGAAGGCGTCGTTGCTACATACACCGCACACGCTAAAGCGCTGTATTCAGTGAGGCTTTTAAATATACCGAGAGAAAAAATGATTTTCTCAAAGAGGGAACCCTGATCTCCAATTTCTAGCGTCGAGTACATTATGGCATAGGCGAGGAAAGCGTACACCAGAGGAAAGTTAGTTCGACGACACTTATTTCAAACCACACGCGCAAATGGGATAGTTAGTGGTTGTAGATACCAGCGAAAATGCAATAAGCACAAGAGTAGTATTTTGCGCCACATTGAATCACGTGGAGAGGACCTCGGATGCTTCCGCACTGAAAAGTCGGGAGTCCACGGTCGCTGACGGCGAGACTCCAGGTGCCCCTTCTCTTCCTCGTCCCTCTCATCACCTTCCCCAGGGGCGAATCCACCTTTGGGGGATTTACAAATGCGACTCATGGATGAATCCCATCCATAGCATTTGCATTTCTCGCGCCATCCCTCCTCCTCCCCCCGGCAGATTCCTATTTTGTTTGTCCATTCATGACGTACACACAGAAGTTGCCAACTCGATTAGCACGCCGCGTCGATTATAATGCGAACTTTTTTTTTTATTTTCGGAAAATTTGAGGAAGGGAGAAACCGTTTCGATTAAAAAATAAAAATATCCGGGCTTTTGCAAAGGAGCGGTCAGATGAAATTAAGCTCTCGGAATGGAAAAAAAAGTTTAAGCATGCAAATTTGGAAAATATATATTCGAATCTCTTTACTTGCATTGAGTGTAGCTGTCTCACTATGCTACAGAAATATAAGGAATATACTTTCATTTGAATTACACTATCAATAAAGTAGATGCACATATTTGGACTGAAGTATTGAATGATATTTTCGATTCTAACTGGGGAAAAATAAGCGCTCTTATCACAAACGTCATAAGTATAGCCCACCTGTGGGGGAGAAGTTAGATTTGCTAAATTGGGATATAAAATTAATGTTAAATATTCATTTTAATTATTGAGAAATGAATTCAATTTTGAATTTTGCCCTTTCCCATTGTGATAGGAATACAGTCATTCGAGAGACTAATATATATATATATATATATATATATATATATATATATATATATATATACACTTTTTTGGAAAACCCACAAACGTGTAATGTAAATTCACTGATAAGTCATAACAAACACAGAAACCAAAACACAAAAGAGGAAAAACTCACTGGTTCTCGAATTTTCGGTGGTCCAACCACCTTTCTCAAGAGGAATTAGGAACAGAACTCACCTTCTCACACGCAAGTTCTGTTCCTAATTCCTCTTGAGAAAGGTGGTTGGACCACCGAAAATTCGAGAACCAGTGAGTTTTTCCTCTTTTGTGTTTTGGTTTCTGTGTTTGTTATGACTTATCAGTGAATTTATATATATATATATATATATATATATATATATATATATATATATATATATATATGTATATATATATAATGGGAATTCACTAAATAGTCATAGCAAACACAGAAACTAAAACATATAAAAGAGGGACTCACTAGTTCTCGAATTTTCGGTGGTGCAACCACCTTTCTCAAGAGGAATTAGGAACAGAACTCCAGTTCTGTGTGTATATTGGTAATTTATGGGGTCACGCGGATACCTACAATTCAATTTTCTAAATTCTAATTTTTTCTTAAAATTTTTTATGCGTATCGTGCTTATTGAGACTAGCTAAACTGATTAGATTTCGGCCAATATTGACCAACCAGAAGTAACCGTTTTGGCCTTTTTGCTTTCGCCATACGCAAAATCACAGAGAATGGATTATATTTATTATTTTAGCGATGAAAAAATACTTTTAAATAGTGAAATCTGATGACATTTTTGTTCTATTTTCATAAGACTTAGACGCGTCAATTTATTTTTATGCTCAAATAGGAGACCTTTGGGTGGTTTGCGTGTACTTCAATCACAATAGGGGTTAAATGCGTTTTTGTGGCGTTTTTTTAATTGTATTCAGTAAAAAATTATTGCCACTGATGGTTGTCAAAACAGCCGTATTCACAGCACTCCAAAATAAATGAGATTCCTTCGAGACAACAATATATTTAAGAAAAAGTGTAACCTATAGGATAAATTATTTCGGCAATATTCTAACATTTCCCCTTTCATAAGCGTAAGAAAAATATTGAATGACAGTTTGTAATCCAGTAAATTACCATCAATTACTATATGCTGTACTTTATCGAGAACGAGGCAATGCTACCGTGGCCACCGTAAGGGTGAGTGGGGAAGCACAGTCATATACATATACACATATTTTGGTTCAGAAATACCCTTATCATAGATTATGAAAAGAAAAACCTTATAACTCTGTACTGTCAACAGATTATTTCATATTTTAAATTTTTTTCGGACAAATAGATAATCCTCAATATTACTCAAATTATTATCTTAAAATGAATTATCCGTGTATCCATTTGCGTCAAACTTTGCATTGGAGATCAATTTGGAGACCGGCAGGAGATGTTGGGGCATTACAGTCTTCATTTCAATTTCAATGACAGGTGGGGAAAAGTTTTTTTGACAATAATTTTGCGGTTGTGTGAATCTTGGCTTTCCTTTGATTGTAAATTGTGTCATTTGGGACGAAAGTGTATTTAAAAACTTCCATGCGGACTCTTTTTCATTTCATCTTTATAATGGTCGTATGTTCTCAAATATCTAACCAACAGGGTGCAAATGATCAGAATCTATGGCTCGCATATTGAGGTACAGCGTGTGTGCCATACCAATAGGCAAAGTGAGTTTTTTATATATGTATTCATCCATGTGCGGACAAGTATACTCATCCATTCATATAGTGTGTGAATAATTGCCTTTTCCATCACATTGGAGATGCGGTTTTCGTGAAATACCATCGTGAGTAATTTGGCACCCTCTCTTTCACCAATTCCAACCACTCAAACAGATACTCTGCTCACCTTTTACGCTCTATAGTCATGCACCATTCGCATGAAATTCTTCGGCATTATAATCTTTTTGTTTCGGATGTCTTAATCGGCTGCAGAGGAACTACTTATGTAATGTGTTTTGTACCATGCAAAAGATTTTGCTAATACGATGTCTCTTCCATAAAAAGTTCATCAACAATTCTTATTCCCACAATTTTTATCTTCTTAAATTAATGTTTTTTATTTTAGCGCTAATTTGATGTGTGAGCATGTGATACAAATTTTATAGATTGGATTCCATTAGCGGGTCTACGGGAGTCATTTTAATTTTAATTATGTTCGTTTATTTTACGCCAACGGTGGATTTAAGAACGGATGCCACATTGCAATTTTTATTTCGCTTGTATATCATCAGATCAAACTTATGTAACCTCATGAGAAGCTTTTTTCTGTCCTTTTCCATAATTAAATTATAAGATTGTTTGAAGATGGGAGCTAATCAATTTGAAATGAGGGTGAAATCTCAGCTCTAATCATTGGTAACCAGTAGCACCTAGGTTATTGGGGCGTTCGAATGTAACGGAGTGACATTTGGGGAAAAGGTTGGTGGTGGAATTCTGGTTCTTGAGGATATGATAGAGGTTTTTTATGATGGATCTCAGAGACTTTGTACCAGGGAAGTAGGTGGTACAAATTGAAAGAGGGTGGGTTTCTGCGGTTGAGGAAGGTTTTGGAGTGTAAGCATGCCTTTGGATTCTTTTGTTTAAGAGGGATTCAGGATAAACTCGTTGGAAGAGGAAATTGTGTGGGTTAGAGAGTAATTTATCCAGGGAGTCGGCATGATTGCAGATTCTGTGTCCTCGTATGGAAATTGGGAAAGGGATTGGAGCGCTTTGTGTGATAAGAGTGGAAACTGTTGTAGTGTAGGTATTGTTGTTTGTTAGTCGGTTTTACTAGGTGTAAATAATAAAAGTATTGAACTAAAAAGAAAATAGATTGGAGAAAGGTAGGAGTCTTATCCAAAACCTGTATCATGTCTCCGATTTCTCAGACACAAAAGGCGGATGAAGATTCCGGATAGGCAGTTTAAGGAAGAGAGGTAAGGTAGGGGTGTTCATTATCAATTGTGATGTTCGAAGTATATATGGAGGAAATGTTTGAAGAGGCATGGGATGAACCGACAAAATGAAATATTAAAATAGGAGTTGTGAACTCCTATTCTAATATTTACTCTTTAAAGTAGAGAAGGTGGAGCAGTTTACATATCTGAGAAGTGTTCTGGACGAAATTTTTTAAAGTAGTAGGAACATGAAACGAAGAATTAATTAATGGAAAGAAGCTTTCACAAGGAGGAGGGAATTGTTGACAGAAACGTTGAGTAAAGATAATAAGAAAAGTCTCGTTAAAACATTGATATGGAGCGTGGTTTTCTATGGCGAGGAATCATGGTCATTAAGGAAAGGAAAGTTGTAAATTTGAGGCATTTGGAATGTGGGTGAGGAGAAAGCTGGAAAATCTGTAGCAGATAGAAATTTTATCAAACGAGGAAGTGCTGAGTATGGTTACGATTATTGGGAGAACTCCAAAAGAGTAGGATAAGTTGATAAAGAACATTTTGATTGCCAGTGAAATTATGAAGACTGTTATACAGGGAATAGCATTAGGCAAATGAGGAAGGGGTAGAAATAGGATAGGAATATTATATGAAATGAAGAGAAAAATAGGCAGGATTTAAAAGGGGCTCATTATAATGTTAGATTTTGGGTTATTTTTTTAAAGATAGATATGGGAATGTTACTGTGCCGTTTTCTAGCTTGTATCCATCCAAAACCTGCTTTAACCGGTATAATTCTGATTTAAAATACACGCAAACACACACGCACACACATATATATACACATGGAAATAAATATAAGGAACAGAGACTCATATAAAAGACAAACACAGGAGAGGTGGGGAAAATTTCCGCCTTCCCCACCTCTCCTGTGCATTGAAGGAAGGCGGAAATTTTCCCCACCTCTCCTGTGTTTGTCTTTTAAATGTGTCCCTATCCCTGTACCTTATATCTATATACATGTGAATGCATCATATTTGTTTGCCAGATGGTTCGTGTTTGCATATATATATATATATATATATATATATATATATATATATATATATATATATATATATATATATAGTAGTTTGACCTGAAGAAAGCTACAGAGAAGGCCAAAGTTTAAATTTTATGAAATGTGAGGGAGTCTTTTTTTCTGTTCTCTATTTATATTTTCGTGTTCTAATGTACCGTCCAGGTTTCATATTTCTATCGTGAGTGCTTCTAAATCATCGATATGTACATATAAATATCTCAATTCTCATATATATATATATATATAAACTCAAATTAAAAACTTTTCCTTTGTTAATAAAATCCAGAAATACGGAGAAAGGACACCCACATATATTGTTTATTCATATTTGTTTCCTTGAAGAGCGTTCGTTTTTAAATATATGGGTGTGTGTGCACGAGTTTGTATTACATACAAAATATATCTATGTTTGTTCATTAAATTGTGTCATGAAACAATTTATACCGACGAATATTTTTGAGAGCGCCCCGTTTGGGAGAACGCCACATCGCCGCATTTAGTCACGTACCCCCTTGCATGAGAAATCACGATCTCGCCTCACCACCCTCGCAAAAAAATTTCCTCCCACGTGTTCCTTATCCTTCCCCTACCCATCCAAAGGGTGAGTACGCCGAGGAGATTTTTCCGCATCTTTGCCGCCTTGGAACCCCCTTCATTTCTTTCAAGAAACCATCCTCCTTTACCACCCTCCCATCCCCCCTCCGGAAACCACCCGTCCCCCACACCCTCCTACACCCTCCCCCTTGCGCCCTTCTCATCCTTGGAGGAGAGTGGTGGAAGTTTTCCGAGGCCTCATGAAATATTAAGAACCCCTGTTTTGGGAGGAGCTGCGCGCCATTCGGTGGAAAGCGGCAAAGCCCCATCTCCTCCGTCCGTCCAAGTTCCGTGTTCAGGGGCCGTGCCGGCTGTTAATGTGCACACCCCCTGCCATCGGAATGATAATGCGAGCGCGGGGGGTGTAGGCGACCCCTGTGAGGAGGGAAGCAGTCGGATGTTGATTAATGGGGTCGTTTAGCGCTCGTCCCGAGAAACGAGACGCAACCCCTCCCGACGTACACATAACACTACGCAAACCTTTCTCATCCTCCCGCCAGTTTCTGGAGATTAGGAAGTCCGGAGAGCGACGGAGAGATGGCATGTCACTCACATAACCCCTGATACCAACGATAAATCTATACCTCTGATATTGCTGAGTGACATTTTGCGATGTAATCAAGGTATGTAGTGCTCCTATGTGTAACATATGGTTAATCGTATGGCCAACTCTGTGTCGAAAAGAACAATTAAAGACAGTGGAAACAAGAAAACGAGCAAAGAAGCAAACAACGACTACTCTGTTTGTGGTTATAGAATAACTATATAACCGGTAATCTACCGGTTAAGGTTGGTTTTGGATGAACACAACTACCAAATAAATATTTCGTGACTCCTAACAAAATACAATTCAGGAACCCCCTCTGCATCAAGTCCCCCTTCATCCCTGTGTACTTCTTTCCTCCTTTCGTCCCATCTAACATCCCTATACTGTTCATACCCTTTTCTCGTTTCCCTAACATTCTCCCCTCTATTACAGTTTCCAAGAGCTCACTGCTAATCAATACACCCTTCATCCATTTTTCCTGCCTCCATAAGATTGCTCCCAACGTACCCTTCTCCTCGCCCACCATACCAAGTACTTCCTCATTTGTTTTCCTTTTGATCCATTTCACCGTCTTCATTCTTCTCCAAACCCACATTTCAAAAGCCTCCAGTCTACGTCTATCATTCTACTCTAATGCCCAAGTTTGGCGTCGCACAAAACCACGCTCCATATCAGGGTTTCAACGACCAATTTCCTCCTCCTTGTAAAAGCTTCTTTGTCTATAGCACTTCTTCTTCTTTTAAATACTAAGCAAATGTATATGTATGTATATATATATATATATATATATATATATATATATATATATATATATATATATATATATATATATATATATATATATGTATACACAAACACGTACATAAACACACAACTCTATACCCACACGAAAACATATCATTATTATTCGGTAGTTTAACGTTTATGGTTGGTTTTGGACGGCCAATCATCGAATATCGGTAACTTGGTTCTCTTACATAGTTTTCTTTGACAAGACGACCTGAAACCATAAAATTCCTTGAAAGAGTTCTTGAATTCGGTATACGTTGAATCTCCCGTCATTCTATCATTCTGCTTCCTCCCCTGATATTGCCTGCCTATTTTCTTCTGTCCGTCTCAGTTTTCAACATTCAATCTCCACTCAAAATAATCTTGCAAATGTCCAGACTCATTTGAATTTTTGCCATTAGTCCCCCCTTTATCCCTACTATATCTTGAACTCCATTGCATGTTTTCTATCTGTCCATTTAACTTTTCCATACTTTTCCTTTCCCATATTCCAAAATCCTCCATATCCATCCTGTCTCTCTCGATTCAACAACCAAGTTTCGGTACCATATTAAATCGCGTTCCACATCGAAGTTTTAACTAACATTTTCTTAACATCCTTGCTCAAAGTTTTTGTCTTCAACACCTTTTTTTGTGAAAGCTTCTTTGCCTTACGTAATTCTTTTTCTGTGTCTACGTTTTTCACCATTTTGGCACAAAACACTTCTAAGATAAGTTAATTATTCCAAATGCTCTAGTTCCAAAAGGAATAAATAAATATCGTCTTGCTTTAAAGAACATGTGTCTGCGCCGTAAAAAACACTTCCCATTCTAAACGTTTGACGAGCCTTCTCTTAGCATCTTTAATCAACGTCTTTCCATAAATTTCCTTCTCCTAGAGGAAGCTTTTTTGCGTAGCGCAATTCTTCTTCTTATGTCTCTACTAATTTAACCATTTTGGCCCGAAACACTTCAGAGATACGTAAACTGTTCAACATACTCTAACTTTTGCATTCCTATTTTAACGTTTAACTTAGCCTTTCTCTTCCTGAAAAATCACATGATATTTATTTTATCTATATTCATTCTCATTCCATATCTATCGCACTGAATTTCCAATTCACTCAGCAATGCTTGCAACCCTTTGGCTGACTGAGCAACTAATGCTTGGTCATCAGCAAACCTAACCGATTTTACGAATTCCCCTCCGACTTTCATTCCTACCTCCAGTTCTTCCCATGCCTCTTTAATCATTTCCTCTACATATACGTTGAACAGCACCGGTGACAATGGGCAACCCTGCCTTACACCTCTTCCTAACACTGCCCATCCGGACTCTCCGTTCCCCACTCGTACCTGAGCAGTCTGAGACATGTACAGGTTGCGGATCAGTCTCCTGTCCCTCCAATCCATTCCTATTTTCTGCAATACACGGAATAATTCTTCCCAATTCACTCTATCAAACTTATTTTCGAAATCTACGAAACAGGCAAATACATCCTGATTGTATTCTATATTCCTCTCGACTAGTGATCTCATTACTGCAATGGCATCACGAGTACCTCTTCCTTTCCTAAACCCAAACTGATGATCCCCTAAGTAATCATTTGCCTTACTCTCTATCCTTTTGTTGATGATCCTGAGAATAACTTTAGCTGCGTGGGATATCAAACTTGTTATTCAGTCACCCTCACATACGGTTGCCTTTCTTTTCTTTTAAAAATAGGAAGTAACACTGGTGTGGCGAAATATTCCCGCCTAATATCTCCCTCTTAAATACTACGAATTAGTCCATAAAATTCTTCCCTGAACGTTTTCATAAACTCTTAATCAAGTCTGCTGAATTTTTTCTATCTCTGCCGCGTTATGTATTTTCAGTTCCCTTAATGCCATTTTCATTTCGCAAAGAAGTATGCGTGGGCCTCAGTGATCCTCAGGTAGGGCTCATATAGGGTCGCACCCAACTTATTTTACTGTACTCCGTACAGTAATTTTGTAGTCTAAGTTTTAAATATTTAAAGATACATATCGGTACCGGTTATTGGAAAATAAAACCGGTTATGTGAGCATACCGTACCTGTACATGTATATGTACAGGTACATATAAATGTACAGGTATATATGTACATACGGCCTGTACATGAATATGTATATTTCAACACTTTCTGGCCTAATAAGTTTACAATATAAATCACCTGTCTTTTCCACAACTCCTTTGAACCTTAATCGGTTCAAGTAAAATATATTTGTCACATCTTAAAAAGTGTGCACTGATTTTTCCTTCTTGTTTTCAAACAGTGGTTTCACATATCTACACAATTACCAATTTATTTCTTCCTTTGTAATGCCTGTGTATTCTCACAATACGTCTTCCCCTTCACTTGTGTTGCTTTCTTTTTGTTAGTTTTACGTCACTGTTTATCAATCTCTATGTGCATCCTTTTCCCTCTTCCATGGTTAAATTCTTCCATATTATTCTCTTCTTTGTATTCCTATTCATATTATAATTAATCAATGGTTTGCTTGCCCTTCTCCTTTAGGTTTGCCTTTGTCTTTCAATTTGTCTTTTCGATATGTTCTCATTTTGCCATCATCATCACCATCAGCCCGTTTCCATTCGGTAAACTCGTCTACGACACCCCGTTACTCTTTTATTTTTGTTCCGATCATTGCTTTCACATTACATTTCCTCAGCCGTATTCTTTCTATCTATTTTCCTACTTTTTCAATACATTTCACTCTGAGTTTAGATTTATTTGGAATTCTACCAAATATACTGTCTGCTTTCCAATCTCGCGTGCGTGTCCGCTGAACAAAATCAGAAGATCAGTCATTTTTACTAAAAAATTTATAGCAGGAATATGCAAAGCTGGAATCCTTTTTTACAAAAATAAAAGGTTTTAATAGAAGTATAGATCCTACCCACTTGTTACAAGCCGGAGTTGTGTATAGAAATGAAAGTTTTTTACGCAGTTATGGAGCATTCATTGTCATTTCATATCTAGTCATCCATCCAAAAGATGCCTTCGTAGAATTTTAAATGGTCTACAAATCAAACGTACCAAGTATAATTCCACTAACTATGCGCTGATTGATGAGAGAGCAAAACGTCTCAGATAAGTATACTCGTGTAGAACAAATTAAAATGGGGCCCTTGGAGATTGTCCCAGCCATTGGATTCGGGCGGCTTGGGCGGGGAAGGGCATTTACCTCCGGGAGAAGGCGACGAGAGTACAAGTAGAGCCCTCGGCTTCACTGAAAATGACAAAACGAGACACCAAAACGATGCAATAAACGTTTATTCAGCTCCACATACTTTCTACCTCCGTTCATGCTATTCAGCGTGTCTAGTTTTGTCGTCACACCCACTTTATTAATCGGAGGCATATATTTTATATATTGTTATATACTGTTATATATTTGTTCGCCGTATGGCGGGATTTCGTGTTTGAATATATTTATGTATATATAAACTCACAAACACACGGATACAAAATATTTAACGCACAGAAAAATAACGGAAGGACACTCACAGTGTTTATTGACATTTCGACGGCCCCGCCGTCGTCATCAGAAGATCTGATGACGCGGGGCCGTTGAAACGTCAATACATATTGTGAGTGTCCTTCCGTTATTTTTCTGTGCGTTGAATATTTTGTATCCGTGTGTTTGTGAGTTTGTGTGTCGCCGGAGAGCGTCAATTTCAACGATATATATATATATATATATATATACATACATTCAAACACGAAATCCCGCCATACGGTGAACAAATATTTATTCACATAGAAATAGATATAAGTAAAGGTCCTCCCGGTCGAGGAAGATATATTTACATTAGTGGTCTGCTTGATTCCGCTTTCCCCACCTGTACTGTGTTCGTCCTTTATGTGTGTACCTGTGTACCTTTCCTCTTTCCTTATATCTATTTCTATGTGAATATATATATATATGTATATATATATATATATATATATATATATATATATATATATATATATATACATACACACATACACCCACAGTGTGGTTCCGAAAGTAACGCAATCTTTTTTAAATAATTTATTGAACAGATTTGCACAAACACTTAATATTATTCAAAGTACTCCCCGTGAGCCCCTACACATTTTCCTCAGCGACGCTGAGCGGCACGAACCCTGGAAGGCGTCTTCGGGGACTCTCGCAATATTGTTGTCATGGCTGATTGGATCTCTTCAATGGACGAAAAACTGGTTCCTTTCAGGACTGTGTTAATCCGAGGTAACAAAAAGAAGTCTGCTGGGGCGATGTCAGGCTCATAGGGGGGGTGGGGTAGCGTCGGCACCTGCTGTTCGGCCATGAACTCGAGGACTCGTCGGGAAATTCAATTGCATTACTTTCGGAACGCACCCTGTATGACTCCCCTGGGTTTCTCTCGTAGTCCCATTCATATTGCACTCTCGAATATTTGCTCCTTCCGATCTGTAGCAGCCATCTCATTTCCTTGCGCGCCACTCATTTTAAGGCGGGTGGTTCCGAAGCGCCGGGGGGTCGCGTGCCCTCTCCTCTCCTCCGCGGCAACTGCCCGTTAGGGTCGAGCGCGGGAACAGCTCTCCAACTCGCCCCACCCCGGGCAAAAGAGGTGGACAAAGGGGTGCCGAGGCACCGTCTTTGTGGCGAGGGCGCCGTCCACCCGCAAGGGAAGGAGGGCGCGGAGGGAGGAAGGGAGGCGAGCCAACAAAGAAGGTCACCCCTCCTTCCCCGCGACCCTCACCCAATCATCCGATTTCAAGCCGGACTCCGCAGTGCCCCTTCCCTTCTCCTTCTCCCCTCTCTCGGCCCCCCATTCCTTCTCTCTTCGACTCCAATGGGGGAGTGCACCACGGGGGCCGGGTGCGGGCACCAAGGGCTCCCCACGCCATTCCCCTCACCCTTCTACCTCCGCGGATCTCTTTCTCACCGAAATTAAATCAGAGCGCGGCCTTAGAGCCACTCTGCCCCGCACCCTCCGCTCCCTCTTGGGAAAAACTCCCTCCCTCCGCCTCACATACAAAGCCGAGGAGGGAATTTGGAGGGGGGTGGAGGGGTGAAGAGGGCGGAAGGTGTAGGGAGGGGACCGTCTTGCGAGAGACTGGGTCCCTCTCGCCTCTTAGAACGGGGGGCAGAGGGGGGTTAGGTGTCGATTGAGGGGCGGGTGCGTGTTTTTGGGGATTGGTCGAGTGTGTCCGTGGCAGAGGGGGTGTGGTAGACGAAGGGGTGAGCCTCGGAGGGAGCGAACGTGATTGCAACGAGAAATGCTGGAAAATCCGCGCGCAAAAAGCCCAAGCAAAACAACATTTTTCTCTCCGCAGAACACCTACTAAAAAGTGGAAACACGTCAGTTAGCCTTTAGATTCTGAGTTGAATGGTAAACCGACTTGGAATCGTCATCGTGAAATCCCAACGCGGAAAACTGAAAAATCGGTGCAACTGACTCGAAGCAGGACTTTGATGGGGATAGATTGATGGGTAACGTGCAATCTTTTGGATAACTGTTTGGATGTAAAACGCAGCATTAGCGTCTTTTCAGAAATATTTCCCACTGGCCTTGAGTGCGAGCTGGAAACTTTTGGGGCGCTTCCGGAACAAGAGGGTGAATGGACACGGAGAAGGGAGAGAGAGCTCAAGGAGAGCGTTTCTGTTTCTCTCTAAATGCACGACGCGAGGCTAGACGCTGGCCAAACTTTCGATGAAATCCCAAGTGGGGTGGAAAGGGGATCCCGGTCAGAGCAGACGCCATCGCCCTTTACAAACAATAGGAAAGACAACTGCAGCCCAACCCTTTCAAGCTCAAGATAACAAGAGGGTTCTCTTCTCTAAGAAATAGTGATCGGCGGCCAATCGGTAGGAACATGGAAGAAATGAAGGATAAAATACATTGTATTCATCTACGGTTTTGCTGAAATAATATGCTGAAAACTCCTGTAAATCGCTATAGTTTTCTTTGCTCATCCGTTCCTCTTTTAATTCAGAAGATATAAACTTGAATTAAATATCATAGAAAAAGTTTGCAAAAATATTTTTACAAGACAAAAGTCATATTCACTTTCCATTTTCTCCCAAAAAAAAAGAACTAAATTAATATAATAATTTTTCTACTTTGAGATCCAAAGAGTCAGCTAGGACCTTCGAACCATCGTGTCCGTCTTCTTCATTTCAATCATCGCTACCATCATCATTATTATCGCTCGATGGGTTCGATTTTCGCATCTCGCGCTCCTCTTTTTCGAAATCATTGCTTTTATTTCTTTTCGCATGACGAACACATGCGGTCCAAGCTTGACTTGTCATTGTGTCAATCGCCTGTAAAAGGCCGCGCAGTAGAGCATCCTGAAATGGGCATTGCTATGTAAATTACATAAAAATTCTAATATTTCGTTATTAGAGATGAGACATACCTGGTGAGTTTCATGGTCCTTCGATTAAAATGTGATATTTTGCTCTGTAGCATGTTTCCATGAGGTATGTAGCCTTCAGTAGTTGAATTCGATTTCTGCAATGCCTTGCCCATATTTCAATCGAATATGGAGTTAAATAATCTATTTTTTTCTATGCCACATTCTCCTTCTAAACTTTTTATTCCGTCTAAACTTGTTATCATGATATAATGTCCAAATATATCCTATTTATATTAATTCATCTCTCTTTACTTCACATCTCTCGGTTCAAATAACAATTCACCTGCCTTATTTTTGATCTTGTGCATGGAAATTCCGCCCTTACTAATTCCTGACAGTGCTTTCTCCAAGCTGGGCGGTGTACTCATTTTATTTTTCCTTTTTGTATACATTCTACGTAATTATTCAACTCTTTATACATTCTTATACCAAACTCTGTGTTTAATTTCTTCCATTTCCTTCTTTCGTCGACCTTTTTAATCGTGCTGTCAATAATTCATGGTTTCTTTTCTTATTTACTTTGTAAATAGATTACGTGTTGCAAATCAATTAATTCCATATATCCTCAGTTTTATGCTGTTTAGTATCTTTCTGAAAATCTGCAAATGAATTATAAATAATAGGATCTTTGAGCCCTTATAGCCTTTTATAAACAAGTAAATTTTTATTTTCAGCTCCTTATTTCAGACTTCATATCGGCAAAACTTAGCATTTACTGCTCCATGCTCATTATTTTTTAATATGTTCGTTGCTGACATATTAAGAATATTATCGCCCTTGTTCGGTGAGCTAACAAGTTGATGAATGGATTTCAACGTAAAGGAATGTAATGGTTACTCGGAGGTACGTATATACATATTTGCCTTTACCCTGCGCATTTAAAACAATACGTCCTCCAATCGATAGACGGAGCATTGAAATCCCTACCAATTAGAGTTGTTTTGAGATGAGAAACATGTGTATTGCTGGTCTAGTTCTAGTATTGAATAAATTTTGTCGACCTGTAAAATGCGAGTGCCTAGATTATTTTGGATCCCATAATATAATCTAATTGATATCTTTCTGAATCATCAGAATTTTTCCAGGGATTCCTACACCTTTTATGCCGTCTAAATAAAATTTCTGTTATGATGAAGTCCTGACCCTTGCAAAACCTTATTGCTTTCTCTTCGCGTCCATTTCTTCTTCTTAATCCATAGTCATTCACCTTACTACCACAACTTCTTTTAGCTACCATCGCGCTCCAATCTCCCATCACTATCAAATGATCTCCTATAAGAACAGCAGCGATTATATCCTCTAGCTGATTGTACACCCTATCGACTTCTTCCTGCCGATGATTGCGTGTAGGCCTGGACAGTGACCAAGCTGGTATAGATTTTACTTCTACTAAGAGTATTATATCAGTCACTCGGTCTATGTTCGCTGCACTTCCCAACCGTTTGTTCAATATTATTACCGCATCTTAGTAGTTCTCTGCTCCTCCGCTCTGTAACTACCATTACAGTAGTCTTCACTATCCTTCCATCTCACTTTGCACACCCATAAAATATATAATTTTATATTTCCTCTCTCTATATCTTGATTTGTATTTGCTATTTTCTCTTTCTTCATCATCGTCCTTACTTTTCCAATTTGAATCAGTTTTGTCCAATTCTGTGCCGCTACTTTACATGCGATTTTACTTTGCAAGTATTTCGTGAGATGACGAGAAGCCTCACATTTCCCGTTACAGGACTTGACGAAGTGGGGCCATTTCCAGTCATTTCTAGGACCCATTCAAAGGATTTTATTCAGTAAATTTTCGTGGGATAGATAACTCAGGTGATATCCCGTTGTTATCCCGATATTTGTTGACGTGATAGTATCACCCAATGACCGTCCACTGGGGTGAGACGCCTTTTCGGCCACTTTACAGAGGAAAAGATACTGCATTAACTAACTTCCATGTGGCTCCAATCCTTTGACCTATCTGACATGGCTGACCCTACCAGAAGCAAATACCGTTGCTCCTACCAGCACAGAGCTCTGGCAAGTTCTGAAGGTAGATTATCAGAACGCACAAACCTTACCTCTGCGTCAAGGCTTAGTCCACCATGATAGAAGCTGTTAATACGATTTTTGTTTACTGGACCTTATTAATAACTAAATAAATCCCATGGCCTCTTCCATTCACTAAGGCTCTGTCTTGTAACGTAGGCATTAAACCCTCATTAGGTACCAGTGACGGAGTGAACGCGCATTCATTCAGGGTTTTTTAGATGCTGAGCCGACCTTTTCATTTCCTATTGCCTTCACGCCCTATGTGTTAAAATTAGTTATTAGGGGAAGCAACCGACCAACCGAACCGACCATTTTCACCATTGAGGATAGATGAGTAATTCGTTAGGGGTAGGATGTTTCAGGAAATGGGTGAAGGGTGGAGAGAAACCTGGCGTTAGCATTAGTCTGCCTTTTCCAAAAAAACTGCGGGAGTTTCCGCAACAGTAACTTTTAACGGAGTCATCCGCTAAGATGCGTTTCAATGCAACAATTTCACAGTGTAAAAATCATTAAAAACCCTGGTCAAGGGGAATTATTTTTACACTCTGAAATTGTTGCATTGAATTACCCTACTCTTAACGAAAGGCTCCAAGGGGTCCACAATTTCATGTCTAATTAAATGGACAGTATACTCATTTAAAGTGGTGTCCACAGGACACCACAATTATGGATTGGGATACCATTAAAAATTTCGGCGACCACCGGGATTTAACCAAGTTCCTTTGAGCGGGAAATTAGTCGCCACACAAACCTGATTTCCACGCCCCATGTGTCTGAAAATACTTGTATAACGCTCAAATGTAATTGCGTACAAATGCAATTAAGATGGAAGGTTCAGAAGAGAGGGATTCCCTGGAAACCCCTTATCGTGGCCCTAGAAGGAGTTTTGGTCTGAGAGGAACGGCGCAAGAGAAGGAATCTGATGAGTGCGTGGGAATCAGGGAAAGAGATGACTCAAGTGAGCTAGGAAGGAGGATGAGACTGTAAGGAGGTGGACGGATAAGCGAATTGACGGCAATAGGCATGAAACATTCGTTGCTCCATTCTCGACGGACGTTTTTTGCAAATTTAGGACCTGATATTTCCCTCTCTAAGGAATTCATTTATATTCATAGCCTGATATTCATACCCAAACCCCACCATTTCCAGTACTTCCTCATTTGTTTTCCTTTCGGTCCATTTCACCTTCTCCATTCTTCTCCACACCCACATTTCAAAAGCCTCCAATCTACGTCTATCCTCCTGCTTCAGCGACCACGTTTCCGCGCCGTACATAGCTACGCTCCATATCAGAGTTTTTACGAGTCTTGTCTTAACATCCCTACTCAACGTCCCCGTCATCAACTCCCTCCTCCTTGACAAAGCCTCCTTGCCTAGCGTAATTCTTCTCCTTACGTCCCTACCACTTTGACCGTATTGGTCCAAAACACTTCCGAGATATGTAAACTGCTCTACCTGCTCTATTCTTTCCCCGCCTATTTTAATATTTAGCTTAGCCTTTTTCTTTCTGGAAAATCGCATAACCTTTGTTTTATTAATATTGATTCTCATCCCATATTTATCGCACTGAACCTCCAATTCACTCAACAATGCTTGCAACCCCTTGGCTGACTGAGCAACTAATGCTTGGTCATCAGCAAACCTAACCGATTTTACGAGTTCCCCTCCGACTTTCATTCCTACCTCCAGTTTTTCCCATGCCTCTTTAATCATTTCCTCTACATATATGTTGAACAGTACCGGTGACAATGGGCAACCCTGCCTTACACCTCTTCCTAACACTGCCCATCCAGACTCTCCGTTCCCCACTCGCACCTGAGCAGTCTGAGACATGTACAGGTTGCGGATCAGTCTCCTGTCCCTCCAATCCATTCCTATTTTCTGCAATACACGCATTAATTTTTCCCAATTCACTCTATCAAACGCTTTTTCGAAATCTACAAAACAGGCAAAAACGTCCTGATTGTATTCTATATTCCTCTCGACTAGTGATCTCATTACTGCAATGGCATCACGCGTACCTCTTCCTTTCCTGAACCCAAACTGATCATCCCCTAAGTAATCATTTGCCTTACTCTCTATCCTTTTGTTGATGATCCTGAGAATAACTTTAGCTGCGTGGGATATCAAACTTATTGTTCTGTAATCCTCACATGACGAAGCCTTTGCCTTTTTTAGAATAGGAACTAACACCGATCTCACCAAATCTTCCGGCCAGATTCCTTCCTTATAGATACTACGAATCAGTCCATATATGGCCTTTTTCCCACCTTTCCCTAACCATTTCAACATTTCTACAGGAATATTGTCCACCCCCACAGCCTTATTTGCTTTCATCTCCTTTAATGCCCTTTCTATTTCATCGTCGAGTATGCCTGGACCTAAGCTATCTTCTTCTACGTCATGTTCCTTTTCTATGTCTAACCTTGTCGGCCTAAGTTCTTTACTATACAGTGTTTCTATATATTCCTTCCATCTCTCTTGGATTTTTCCTGGTTCAACTATTATCTTACCCCATTTATCTTTAACTGTTAGCACAGCTCTTGCCTTCTTACTTCCCGATAATAACTTAACCTTGCTGTATAGAGAACCAATTTCACCCTTCTTCTGTAAACTTTCCATATCCTCGCATTGCGTTTTCCACCATTCTTTTGCTTTATTTGTGGCCCTTCTCAATTTATTGTTTAACTCTTTGTACTTCATTTTGCCTAACTCTGTGTTTACATTTTTCCATCTTCTTCTCTCATCCATCTTCGCAATCATCTCATCCGTTACCCATGGTTTCCTTATCCTTTTCCCGTTAACGGTTCCTATAGTGTCTTTAGCGGCTTCCAATATCCCTTTCTTGATACATTCCCATTTTTCTTCGATAGCACTCAGTTCTTTACCGTCATCCATCATTTTCTCTACAGCCTCCTGATACTCCTTCCTCGTTAATTCATTTACTGCTTCTAAATTCCATTTTTTAACCCGCCGCCCTTGCCTTATCTTCTTGAAACGAACATTATATTTCATAACAACTAAATTGTGGTCAGAGTCCGCATCCGCTCCTGGGAAACTGTGCGAATTTATCACACTGTTCCTAAACCTGTGCCTAACCATAATATAATCTAACTGATACCTTTCTGAGTCACCTGGCATTTTCCATGTATACCTACGCCTTTTGTGGTGTCTAAACCATGTGTTAGTGATGACTAACCCCTGTCTCCTGCAGAATTCAATTGCTTTCTCCCCGCGTTCATTCCTCGTGCCTAACCCATAGTCCCCCACCTCACCACCATCTCTTCCTTCGCCTACCGTCGCATTCCAATCCCCCATCACTATCAAATGTTTCCCTGCAGGAACACTCGCGATGATATCCTCTAACTCATCATACATCCTATCGACTTCTTCCTCCTTGTGGTTGCTCGGTGGCATGTATACCTGAATAATGACCAAGTTCGTCGGCTCTGCTTTAATCTCTACGAGTAAAATTCTATCTGTCGCTTGCTCTATGTTGACTACGCTTCTTCCTACCCCTTTATTTAAAATTACGGCAACCCCTCGTTGGCTCTCGTCCCCGCCGCTGTATATTACTCTATAATTGTCACTCCAGTAATCCCCGCTATCCTTCCATCTCACCTCGCAGAGGCCTAAAACATCTATGTTACCTCTTTCCATCTCTCGCTTAATATTTTCTAATTTGCCTCTCCTCAACATTGTCCTGACGTTCCAGGTTCCTATTCTAACTACTTTCGCCTTCTTCTGAGTCTTCTGTCCTGCTGAAGTTATTCCTTCCCCGCAAGGGTTTCGTGGGATGACGACCGCGGAAGCCTTGCCTCTCCCGCTGGCGGGCACGACACACGGCCTCTTGGGCCGTGTCCCGTAGTTGCCAGGACTCATATTATCTATAGTGCCCATCATTATATTCTTGGGAATCATAATTGAGGTGGTTTCCCGTTGCCTTCCTCAATAGTGTTTTTAACGTGACACCATCACTTAATGGCCGCCCCACTGGGGTCAGACGCCATTGCAGCCGCCTCACTGAGGAACAGACGCTGCGTGGACTACCTTTCGTCTGGCTCCTAACCTTCGACCTATCTGGCATGGGTGACCCTTCCAGGAGTAATTATCATTACTCCCGCCAGCACAGCTCTAGGGGTCATCGGATTACACAAGCCCTTCCACCACGACAAGGTTGTATTCCATGGGAGGGGCTCCAAATTGAATACAAACAATTCATTCAATAGTTCAACATGGTTCATTTTCCTTCCTTTTGGCTATTGACTCCTAATGATTATAGAAACACCAACTGCGATTAACAGTTCTTCATCAATTTACTATCTCTACACGAACTGGGAACCCACCCGTGTGGTGGTGGATGTGACTTCCCTTCAATTTCTTCCTCGTGGACGTGACCTAAAGACATGGACGCTACCGTAAAAGGTCTCGATGTGCCACACGAACCTTTTCACGCGATTGATTGATAGTCGCCATTCGGGGTCATCGAGGGGAATCCCATGTATCGCTTCTCCGAAGAGTGAG